>OX940901.1:23301259-23671259 GCA_954871355.1 Cabera pusaria | reverse complement strand
AGTCCCGTCGGTACGATGTAATTTTGGATTGTGTTTAACAATTTATATTGATTATCTTTGCTTACTTACAACTCTTGAGATAAGATAGTAGCTGTATTTGAATGTATACAATCTGAGTAGGTGGTTATTGGGTGTTCTACTCCAGCCACATCTGTTGATTAAACGATATACCCAACTGCGTTCGCTCCGCTTGCTGCGCTCACTTGTTGCAGTTGGGTATATCGTTTAATCAACAGATGTGGCTGGAGTAGAACACCCAATAACTAAAAATTGATTATCTCTCGCCACTTGTGTTTTAGAACTCTCAAAGCTTCCGGTGTAATAATTTTGATCAACATGTTTTAGAACTCTCAAAGCCTCCTGTGAAAATTATAATGTTTATTAATGTGGTTACTAAACATTACTTATCATTCTGCGAAAAGCGCTCTTGCAATGAAGTTCGTTAAGCAGCCAATATCATTAAAATTCGAAAATATAAATATTAATTCTGAAAAACGCAGTTTTCGTCATGGAAAGCTTTTACCAAATACAATACGATGTATAATATGTGGCCCGTCGAACTGTGGAAAAACTAATTTGGCTATCGGACTCATCTTACATGAAAATGGTTTGCAATTTAAAAATGTTTATGTTTATTCAAAAACTCTTTATCAACCGAGATACATGTATTTGGAACAGGTATTACGAATGGTTCCTGGTGTTACTTTTTCTAAGTATCATGAAAATGAAGAAGTTCTTACTCCAGAGGCAGCAAAATGTAACTCAATAATTATATTCGATGACGTAGCGTGTGAGAATCAAAATAATATGCGCGACTATTTTGCAATGGGAAGACATAAATATATAGACTGTTTTTATCTAAATCAGACTTATAGCAAAATACCAAAACAGTTAGTGAGAGATAATGCAAATTTAATTGTTCTCTTTAAGCAAGATGATATAAATATGAGACATATTTATGATGAACACGTCAATACAGATATGACGTGGCAGGAATTTAGAGAAATGTGTGCAAATATATGGAAAGAACCCTACAGTTATGTAGTGATTAACAAGGATTGTGAAAAAAACAAAGGATGTTACCGAAAGAAATTCGATACGTTTGTTGTGTTTCATTAGTATGTATGTCGTAAATATGTCAATGCTTGTCGAGGTGTTGAAAAGTAAACAGCTAATAGCAGTAAACTTAATAATTAAATATAGAAATCATGTTTAATAATCCTGTGAACCGTATATACTCCACTGTATACAAACGTTTAAGAAGTTTCGATACCTGGCCTCGAGGATTAACACAAAAACCACAAGAAATGGCTGAAGCAGGATTTTTTTATGCAGGCTGTGACGACAGAGTTATTTGTTTTTACTGCGATGGAAGGCTTAAAGACTGGAACTCTGAAGATCAACCATGGGTAGAGCATGCGCGCTGGTTCCAGTCATGTCCGTATGTTTTAGTAATGAAAGGAAAAGACTACGTTAAGAGCATGAAAAATTATGTATACGAAGAAATTAAAAAAAATTGCCAACAGACTCCACTGGATGATCTACCTTTGATAGTAAATACATCATCTTCAATAATCTGTAAAATTTGTTTAGAAGAAGAGCTTAACACTTGTTTTTTACCTTGTGGTCATGCTGCGGCTTGTGCAAAGTGTGCTTTTTCCATTGGTAATAAGTGTCCAATTTGTAGGCGAGTATTCGCCAATATAACACGATTGTATTTCTGATTACACTCTATTGCTAGCCTACTATAAATAGCTGAAGTAAAAACACATGTTATCACTTTCGTGAGAACACTGACAATAGTTCAATCAATTGAAATTCAATTTAAAGATATGGAAAAAAATCTAAAGAGACAAATTGTAAAGGCTGCGGCAGCTGTTAAAAATAAGGTTAAAAAGATGCGAGATATTGAAATGGAAAACAATAGTATTTTGGAATCTGTTTTTAAACCAATTACAAGTCCTCTTAATGAAATGGTGGAAAAATCTAAAACGTGTTCCCAAACTAAAGGAGTACAATTTGAAACTTCAAGTCCATTAGACAAGGACAAAACTCTTAAGAGAGATTCTAACATCGAGTTCGACGTATTTAGTCCAAGAGACTCTAATGATTCAGATGAAAGCTATGAGAATTCAGAAAAATCTGATAATGAAGAAAATGAGGAATCATTTAAATCAGTGCAATCAGGTTCAAGTGATCAAGAAATTTCTTCGTGGTCCATGTCTTCCAAAACTTTACAAGATGTTCCGTTTGGCGTGAGAAATGAACGAGGTAAACACATGATGGGATCTTCGCGTGTAACTCTTTTTGATGATTATATTCAAGTTGGTGCAAACAAGTACAAATATACTCCTGGTATAAAGGAACTTCTGTTTAAAAAAGTACCTAATATATCTGCAATAACTGATGAAGATTTGAGACATTATAAAATAATGTTACTAGAAACAAATGTGCACCGAAGAGAATTCGATCCAAATAAACCAATCAGAAGTAACAGAGGTCGAAAATACTTGAATATAATAAAACCGCTATTTAAGTTGCGTAAAGTTTCAGCGAGCACTGACAGTAGTCAACCTGATTTACTTCATCAAGGAAAAGGACTACCTCTGTTGAAACAGTGGAAGAAAAATGTTGACTACGTTTACTGGGACAATCCTAATGAACTGGTTGAAAGATTAAAACTATTGATTGCTTCAAAAGATGCTGGTAACACTGGGTTAGATAATGAAATAATATCTATTATAGAAGAACTGCGCGAAAGCAACATTATACCTTAATAAATAGCATACATTTCTAAAAATAGTATCATTTGATCTTTGTCAACAACACCCATCAGTTCACAATAATGGATAAGTTTGGACATCATATTCATAAACGATTGCGTTTACCAGACTTTTTAGAAAATGTTGATAAAGTCTTGATGCGAACTGAAACCGGAGAGTTCGATTTACAAAATACAAGGTTGACTGGGATTACAATTCCATTGAAAAATACCGATGCTGTGAACAAGGAATACGTAGACAGCCAATCTCAATTGTTTGTAAAAAAGCAAGAAGTCGATATAATATTCAACGATTTAAAAGCAGATGTTAAAAAAGGCATTGAGAATTTAAAAGCAGATTATTATACAAAGGCTGAATTAGACCAAATCATTAAATCAAAGAAATGAGTAAGCTACAAATAGTAAATGAAATTCATAAAACAGCTCGTAAAAACTTTGTTCGACGATCTGTAATATTAAGAGGAATTGATGATTTATGGCAAGCTGATCTTATGGATTTTCAAAATATAAAAAGTTGTAATAATGGATATAGGTATATTTTTGTTGTAATAGATTGTTTTTCTAAATTTTCCTGGGCTATCCCTGTTAAAACGAAGACTAAATCCGAAATAGCAAATGCATTTAGTTCGCTATTATTTAAAAATTATCGAAAGCCAGTTAACTTACAAACTGACATGGGCACAGAATTTTATAACGATGAATTTAAAAAAGTTATGCTAAAAAATAAAATTAATCATTACTCTACATATTCCATAAAAAAGGCTTCTATAGTAGAAAGACTAATCAAAACTCTCAAGAACAAGTTGTATAAAAAATTTAGTTTGAATGGTAGTTATAAATGGATTGGAAAGCTTTTAGAAAGTGTTATGGCAACATACAATAACACAATACATCGAACAATAAAATATAAACCAAACGATGTTAACCAATCAAACCAAAGTGAAGTATTGAGAAATATAATCAAATCACAGGAAATTAATTGTCTGTCAAAGACCAGAAAATTAGAAGTTGGTGACCATGTTCGTATAAGTAAATATAAAGGTAACTTTGAAAAAGGATACACCCCAAACTGGTCTACGGAATTGTTTTTGATTAAAAAAGTTCATGGTTCTAAACCTATCACTTATTCCATAGAAGATCTACACTATCAACCAATTTTAGGAAGTTTTTATGAACAAGAACTTCAAAAAACTAAGTGTCCTAATGTGTATCTAATTGAAAAGGTTATAAGAAAAAAAGGTAATAAATTATTCGTAAAGTGGTTAGGTCTACCTAGTACTGAAAACAGTTGGATTGAAAAACGAGCAATTGTATGATTATCTTTTCTATAGAGTTACATACCTAAGTATATAAAATTAAGTCAATTTAGATATTTTATCTCATTTATAACTCAGCTATGCACGGTGGTGGACTCGTTAACAGCATCATAAATAACTTACCATTTGAATTGCATTTACCTGGGTACAATTACTGTGGACCTGGTACCAGATTAAGAAAACGATTATTGAGAGGTGATCAAGGAGTTAATGAGCTTGATAATGCTTGCATGAGACACGATATAGCATACGATAATTCAAATAAATTGGAAGATCGACACAGAGCTGATTTAGAATTATTAAATATGGCAAAGCAACGGATGAAATCGAAAAATGCAGGAAGAGGAGAAAAACTGTCTTCGTGGCTTGTGAGCAAAGTGATGAAAACCAAAATGAAGCATGGTGCTGGCGTGAGAACATTTAAATCGATCGTCTCTACAATACATAAACGACTGAAAAAATTAAAACCAAAAAGCAATTCTAGAGCTATTAAAGCTGCATATTCAGCTGCGAAAAAACTGATAAAAAATAAAAAAGGAGTGTGTCTGCCTCGTGTAATACCGTTACCAAAAACAGGTGGTATTTTACCACTTATACCAATATTCGCAGGACTGTCTGCTCTAGGTGCATTGGTTGGAGGTGCAGCAGGTATTACTAAAGCTGTAAATGATCATAAAGCAGCTAAAAAGAATTTGGAAGAAGCCCAACGTCATAATAAAACGATGGAAAGTATCGCCTTAGGAAAAGGCTTATATATAAAACCATATAAAAAAGGCAATGGTCTTTTTGTAAATAGTTCAAAAAACTAATAGAAAGGTTACCCAAGCGTGCTCTCACTGATATAGACATATTAGAGTATGCTACTAAACACATACCTTACTTTAGAGGTGTTTTCATGAGAAATGAATTGCCGCCAAAGCCTAAGGACATTGAGTGTGCGATTGTTAATTTAGATAGCTCAGAGAATGAAGGAACCCATTGGGTAGCCTATGTAAAACATTTTAACTATTGTGAGTATTTTGATAGCTTTGGTGATTTAAAGCCACCAATTGAGTTACTAAGATATTTAAAATTTAATATAACATACAATTATTGTAGATATCAACGTTTTAATACATCTAATTGTGGTCATTTATGTTTAAAGTTCCTAAGTGAATTTTGGAAAAAATGTTATGCTAATACTATTTGTATAAAATGTTCTAATAAAGTATTGTGACTATATATTTATAAACGTGTTTTTATTACCATCATTTCTAAAATGTCTTTCACGCTGTCAATAACAGGCAACACCTCTATTTTATCCACTACCTATTATCCAGCTTTACAATTTGATGATGAATACGAGTGTGCTCTGTTATATTTCTCAACATTCAATTCAATACCTAACATTGATAACAGAAACAATAAATATTATTATGACAATAACGAAGTCGTAGACATACCAGAAGGCACTTATGAACTGCAAGATATTTCTGATTATCTAAAGTCAAACGTAAAAAAAGGAGTCGCTTTTAATTTATTTTGCAATAATAACACGTTGAAATCGTTTATCTTCTGCTCTAAAGATATCCATTTTGAAAAAGCTAATTCTCCAGGAACTTTACTAGGATTTGGTAATAAAACTCTTAAAGCCAATATAATACACGAGTCGCAACTCCCAGTTAACATTTTATCGACAACAGTGGTAAGAGTCGAATGTGATATAGTGAGCGGATCATATATTAATGGAAAACCAAGCCATATTCTTTATGAATTTGCTCCTAACGTGCCTCCAGGATACCGAATAATAGAAGTGCCAAAGAATATAATTTATTTTCCTGTCAATCAAATTGACGTCAGCACTATTAATATTAGATTATTAGATATTAATAATAATTTAATAAATCTACGCGGTGAAGAAGTTCAATTATATTTGCATATCAGGAAAAGATGATCGACTTCAATAAAAGTAGTAATTCAATAATGAAACACATCAGTACTCATCGAACAATCCGAAAAGGAACAACTAAGAAAAAAATTAAATTGACCAGGGAAAATAAAAAGTTCCTGAAATTAATTGGTCTATTAAAATGAACATTTTGGATATAACAAGTTCACCAGCATACGATAACACCATAGACGGTATCGAATATCATTCATATAAACCTTACGTAACAAGTTTTAACAGGAATGATGAAATCCGCATACCTATCAATCAGCAGGATTTATACATACTACCATCAGCAAGTACCCTTTATTTAGAAGGAACAGTAAACATCATAAAGAAGGATACAAAACTAAAAGTTACTGCTGTGGAATTCACAAACAATCCATTACTGTTTCTTTTTCAAGATATTCGTTATGAACTAAATGGAGTTGAAATAGATAGAATCAAAAATGCTGGAATGACTACAACAATGAAGAGTTTAGTATCATTTAATGAAAATGAAGCTAAGATAGCAAAAGCTTGGGGTTGGGATATAAATGGAACAAAAACAACCCATGGAAATAGTTTTTCTGCCTCAATACCTCTTAGTAATATTTTGGGCTTTGCTGAAGATTATAAGAAAATAATTATGAATTGTAAACATGAACTGATATTATTACGCAGTAATACAAATTTGAATTCTTTGAAAGTTCCATCTGGTGAGGTTCTTGAAGATATAATAATAAATAAGTTAGTTTGGCGCGTTCCACACGTCAAGGTATCAGATAAAGAAAAAGTTAATTTACTAAAGTTATTGGAAAAGGATCGTTCTCTATATTTGGCTTTTAGAAATTGGGATTTATATGAGTATCCCTTATTACCTAAAACAACTAAGCATACTTGGTCAATTAAAACGTCCTCACAGATTGAAAAGCCAAGATATGTAATCATAGGCTTACAAACAAATAGAAAAAATTTAGCTGATCGCGATATATCAAAATTCGACCCTTGTTATTTAAGAGATGTCAAAGTATATCTTAACTCTAACTATTTTCCATATGAAAACTTGAATATTAGTCTTGATGATCATAAATATTCATTATTGTATGAGCAATATGTCAGGTTTCAGACATCTTATTATGGACGCAGAAGTGAACCACTGCTAAGTACTTCTGAATTCAAAGAAAAAGCACCGCTGTTTGTAATCGATTGCTCTAGACAAAGCGAAAACCTTAAGTCAGGTCCTGTAGTTAGCGTACGTGTGGAACTTGAATGTCATTCAGAAATACCTGATCAGACAGCTGCATATTGTCTTATTTTAAACGATTCCATCATCGAGTACAGACCGTTGAGTAATATAGTAAAAAAAATATCTTAAAATATGAATCCTTGCAGAATAAAATATATATTCGTGGATGTACAAGGATTCAAAGATACACAAAATAATTTTATTATAAAAGAATTGTCTATTTTAAACGAAGAAAATACCCAAACCTTTCTTGTCAAGCCCCCCTATCCATTTAAAAACTTATCGATCGAAGAAAAGAAACAAGTGCGGTGGATAGAAGCAAATCGAGGATATTTCTGGAGTGAAGGCCACATTGACTACAGGGAATTCAAAAGAATTATAATACCATATTTGAATAATAAAAAAGTGTTAACAAAAGGAACTGAGAAAGTTATGTGGATCAAAGGCCTTTGTGAGAACTGTGAAATAATAGATGTGGGAGAAAAAGGATGTCCTAATTTTTTAAAATTATATCACGACTATGAAAAACCTAATATAAATTTAAATTGTGTACAACACACGAAAATGTGTGCATTAAAAAATGTATTGTGCTTAAAAAAGTGGTATGATAATAATAATATACATTTATTCAATGTAAGCTAAGAATTTAATTTAATGTTTTAAATAAAATAAAATAATTATTGCCTAAACTGGTTGTTGTTTTATTCTACCAAATTATATTTTAAAGAATTAAAGTGGTGAGTATTTAGGAATTAAAATACAGCAGATATTTGAATAGGTTTTTAATATAATATCGAAAATTAAAACATATCTTAAATTTAATGAATTAAATAGTACAATGCATTCAGGGAGATACTACTTACTGATTTGATTAAACATCTTAAGAATCACTTCTAATTTAATTTAACTGATCTATTTAAAAATAATGTTATTCAATTATGCGTCTCATCAGTCAGAATCACTTATTATATTTTCAGATATATTTTTAATCACTCTTTCGGTTTGATCTAATATTCTGTCCGTAAAATCTTTTACTATATATTGAGCCGATATTACAACATCACTTTCAGTGTCACTGTTATCACCACTAATGTCTATTATTTTGATCTGAATCAAACGTCTCCCTTTGTATGCTTCACGGTTTAAAACAAATGATGATCGCCGCATACTATTGCGAAGATTTTTAGTTTCACCAGGTGTCTTCTTTGTCTTCCGTTTTGGACGTTTTGGAGACGATTTCTTCTGATTAGTGATTGGAAAAATTTCGTCAAAGCCTTCTAACGGATTCTGCGCACAGTGGAAAAGAAGGTCTTGGGTATTAATTCCAAAAAGTCCATCTTGAGTCTCACTGTTATTATTTATTACAATGTCTGTCATAATCTGAAACAAAATAGAAAACTATTAGGGTCATTTTTATGGATAATATCGAGTAAATAGAAATAAAGGAATAAAAGTTCAAAACTTACGTCTTAAGTCGACTTGAAAGTATGTGAATATGTGTGTTAACTACGACGCTCGAACAGGCTATAATGAGCAGGGCATGATGAATTTTATTCAATGTTTGTCGAATGTGCAAAATCATGTAGTGACATGTCAGTGCACCTGCGTCGGTGTTAAAAGTTTATGCTGCGTTAGTGAATTTGAAGTATCTACGTAGATTACAGGAATAGCTTACACAAAATTTTTCACAAACATTAAATTGATTTTGCATTATTAACTTAAGCTAGATGTTAAGGCTCTTAAAATAAAATAAAAACAACAAGTATTCTAAATGAAATTCGTTTATTCACTATATTCTTACTTAAGGTTCACTTTACATTATTATAACATTATTATTATTATTATTATATTACATATTTATTTCATCTTACAGATAATCTTAAGCTACTTTCATTAGATTAGACCCCAAGAATTGAAATATGACCCCAAGCTCTGCTTGATTTTTTATCTTGCGAAATAAATCGTTTATCGTCGCTACTAGAAAGCGCAATTTTGTTTACAGAACGTGTAAATATTTCATGTTTTATACTTTTAAACAATATGTTTTTCTTGCGTAGTGTATTTGATGTAAGCAATGTGTTTGTATAATCTAAGATACTAAGATCTCGAACAACACATGATTTTACTCCCTTAGCCTTTTTAATTTCAGTGTCAGTATTTTTTATACAATATAATTTAGAGCGTAATCCTACATATTCAGTGATTATTTTTCCACCCATTTCATCTTTGAAAAGTCCTGGTACTTTTTTGTTAATTATTGGTAATTTGTGATAATTATCAACAGAAAAGTTACTGGTATCAAAATACTCCAAAAACGTATTTTTCACATCTTGATAAAAATTTTTGGTTTGGATGTGATAAATAAAGCTGTCTGTATCAGTATAACACATCGTCAAGCGGTCCCTGTAAAATGGTTTAAATATAGAATAGTGAAAATCATACATATGTGATTTTGATAATTCCAAAACTGTAAATCCGATATACAGTGGCTTATCTAATACTATACGATTAGGCTTTAATTGAATCGCAACCAAACTTTCCGTAAAAACTGAAGCACTGTGAAAGTTTGGACTCGCGATTAATTTTTCTGCGTTATTTCTTTTTTTAGTTCTATTGTTTTGATCATTCCATTGATTTATCAACTCAACATGGACCTTCTTGCGGTTGTTTTCTAACGTTTTACCAAAAACACTGTTATTGAGCAATTTGAAAAAGTCTTGCTCAAAAGTTGACGTTGCTTTTTGACGCAAATTTGTATTAAGATCGATGTATTGTTTTAAATATGCACTCTGTCGAAACGTTATAGCACGATGTACTCGTCTCAAGATCAAACCATGTCTTAAACAGGTTTTTAAATGTACATAATGTATAACATAATTAAATTTGTCATAAAGATTTGGAATTAACTTTTCATTTTTTCCACCCGGTGGAATATCTTTTTCGGGGCAAAACGGTAAATCATTATGTTCCCAATGTAATTTTTTTGGATAAATGAGATCGACTTCTAGAATGAAGCCGAACTCTGCATCATCAGATACATTATTTACATCTAGTTTATTAACTTCTGATTGATCAAGAAACCTAAAGTTTGACAAGGGCAATGTTTGACACATGCTGTATCCATAAAGATTATTGCAGTCTATATAGACTATGAATGATTCTGGCATCAACGGATCATGGTCGAAAATAAATTCGTTGTTTGCTTTGGCATGCCTATGTGCTGCCATTACCACACCTCCTCGTATGCCTGTCTGTAACATATCTACTATAGCAAAGTCATCTATTAGTTCTAACTCAATGCCTGTTTTATAAAGCATAGCATCGAATGATAAACTCGGTGCTGTAACATAGAATGCAGGGTCCAAGTTGTAGTAATGTTTGCAAGTTTTTCTAAAGTTTTCAAATATATCTGTTAACAACAACACATCACTTTTTAAATACAAATCGGTATATTCGCCTAGGTTCCGAATTTCAAATTGGGTCCAAACTGACTGTGCGTGCTCATAATCTTTATTTGATATGTGCTCATTGTTGAGAGAGCTATAAAAACTTTCTTTGCTTGGCAGAAATGGCTCGTTGTAACGTTCCCATGCGTTCATGTACTCGTAAGGGTAAACGCCTTTACGAGTTAGAAGGGAAAACTCATTTTCATTTGGGTAAATATTCCTTAAATGAGTAAACTCATGAGTTTTCATGGTTTTAACCAATTTTTCTAGACTGGTTCCTAAAAATTTAAACGAATCTACAAATCTTAACTGAACAAACTCGTCTCTTGATATTGGAATGAATTTTGTGAAAGAGATATAATTTTCTTTCGTTTTAGGAATTATTTTTATTGGTCCAGGCGCTTCACCAAGTGTTTTTATAAACAAGTGACAATCATACCCTGCTAAATTGTGGAAAAAAATTGGCACAAACTTTGGAACTTTGTACTGTAAATTACATAAGCTATGAGCTGCACCCCGATACTGTCCAGTAAGGTGACAATGGTCTCTGACCTTATCTCCGAATAGAAAACTCTCACAAATATGACATCGAACTGCATTCCTAAAATCAATTGCATCGTTTGCATTAAAAATTATGGGAACGTTTTGTGATAACACTGCATGGATATCCCGAACATCTTTGTAAAGAGAGCTAACAAATTTTTCTACACAATGAGGACCTCTAAAGATTACGAATTTATTGTAAGAAGGGTCAAGAGAATTAATCACATTGTAAGCAAATGCGATAGGTGTATGCTTTTGTGTAGTGCGCGTATAAGAACTTTGAGGATCTGATTCACTTTTGCTTACATCTTCTAGCATAGTTTCAAAGTCAGCATAAATTACAAAAGGAATGTCTTGTTTGCGTTCGAAATTCTTGAATTTAATTACTGACCCTTTTTCCGGTAGGACAGTGACAATTCCGTTACAGGTATGACTTTCTACATCCTCAACCGTTTTAAAAAACAACAAACAAGTGTCACAAAAATAGATCTGTCCTTTATGCTTCGTTATTTGACTTCTCACCAGTCTCGATAAATTCTTTATGAGACAATAGTGAGATGTTGTGTTGTTTTCTATCCAAAGAAGGTGAATCGTTTTTTTATTTTCATGGCTTTCTGATTTATAAAGCGGGCCTACAACAGTCTTGTTATTTTTTAAGCCAAAAATGATAAAACTTAGGTTTGGATTGTTTTCTTCGAATATTTTAACATCAGATAAAGTCATGGGAAACGAAATGTTTTCAGTGTTTAGTACATTGCGAAAATGTACATATGACGAAACCCTTTCAGGATGGTTTTTAGTTGGATAGAGGGCTGCAACCACGCTCCACAGAAAACAGTGTTTATCGTTGTTTTGAATATTTAAACATGCTTTCTTTTTCTTGATGAATATTGGTAGTTCAATATACGTGGAGCCGCGAAGTGGTTGATATTTATTAACATTAACCTCAATATGCATACAATTAAGAAAAGTCCAACCCGAATCTTGCTCTTCGAATTGGTCAATTTTTGTGCGTATTGTATTGATTACATTTAAATATAAATGCTCAAAATTATAATTTCCATAAACAGGGATATTTTTTGTCATAAACGATTTAGTTTCTTGTTCATTATTTTTGAAAAGTAAAAACTTTGAGAATATTTCGAAGTTGACTTTGACACAAATATGTTTTTTTATGCATTCATCTAAAATGAGTTTGACTTTGTTTCGTATTGAATCTAAAAATACATCAATAGAATGTTCATTTGCGTATTGCGCAGCAATCCTGTAAGATATTATTCGGTTCTGAAATGCTGTCGCTACAATATCTACGCCTTCCACATCGATATGCGGTACAGTTAAAACGTTTTGTTTATGTGTATTACTTCGCAAATGACCTGTCCAGCGCCTACCGCTTATAGATGTGTTACAAACTGAACAGAATGGCATTGTAGAAGCTACTTGCTTGTTTACCTACTAGATATAATTATTAATTTAAGTACCTACCTACATAGAAAGTTACCTATTTTTTGAAGTCAGTATTATAATATTATACGCTTTTAATTTTCTTTTTTATTTCAAATTAATTAAAAATTTTACTTTGAAAGTTTAATATAGTCTACCTACACTACATATATCAAAACATACTATAATAATTCTATCTACCTTTATGAACCTAACTTAATTTAATAAAATAAAAACCATAATAAACCTATGCAGACGTTTTGTTTATTTAAAATTAATCTTATCACTATATTTTGTTGGTTTAGAATCTTTAAATAATTTAAACACCGTAATGAGAAACTCTTGTAAAATTTCCCACTCCTTAGTTTGTTCGTTGAGACGCAGCTTTACACTCGTCAACGCTTTTTTATAGCGTTCTTGAGGAGGCGTATTTTGAACGTCGACGACGTTGTAAAGCTTCACCTCAACGTAAAAGTCGCCTTCGGAGACTATTGCGGTGCGTCGGCTCTGCCCTCCGGAAACCCTCGTCGTGAAAGAAGAAGTCGATACGTTGCCTCCGGCGCTTTGTGATGCGTTAGATGCAGCAACGCTTTCTTCCCCTTTCAGAATCGAAAAGATGTCTGACTTGCGTTTTTTAGACCTGTAAAATAAAGAAAATAAAATATGATGAAATACTGTTATGATAATATTTAGGAACTTTTATCATCATAATTAGATTCAGAGTTAAATAATCATTTAAAGTTGCTCACTCCATACAATATACATTATTGTTAAATAATTATTATCATCATCGGTACAGGGATCCCAACCTGAAGCGAGGAAATTATCGTACCAGGGCCGTGAAATTATCGTATTTTAACGTTTTTGAAACAAGATTATCGTACACTCAGTATAATGGCTTAAAATACATTAAAAAATCATATAAAACGATAATTTTTATTACACTTTGTTTGTGTATACAGAACAGAATCAATGTATATTTAACTCCATACAGGCAGACGGGCTGAGAAGACAGACCACAGTACACAGATTTTATAAGCGTACCAACGTTTTGAAATGAAGAAATAAGCTGGCGCTGTGACCAATAAACAATAGTATATGCTCAATTTTTTATTGAATATGAGCGTAATTCTCAAACTTTGTGGTGTATGGAATTTATCGTGTATTTGCGTACATAATACGGAGGCCTAAATTATCGTATATACGTTAATTATAGTACGGTTGGGGCCCTGCATCGGTACCTAGTAGTAGTTACCACCAAGCGATAAAAACGATAACCTATCAGATATATATATATATATATATATATACGTACCACGAAAATTCCGGCTCTTGCAAATCGGGTGGTGTGAAGGATGGTGAATATGATGCATGACCGCGCTTAGCAAGGGCAGCAGCGTTAACGACGGGGGTGATCTTGCGCTTTGAGGCTTTTGGCTTCTTGGTAGGCTGCGACAACACCGACGGTGCTGTGGCCACGATTGCTTCAGATTCGTATTCAGAGTCCGACCTGAGAAAAAAAAAAAAATGAGTATGGATGGAACAAAGATTTTAAAAAAACACGTAATAAGACAATACTCACTCACATATTTCTGTAGATGTTTTCTCGAAGTGTCGTGGCTGCGCAATGTCAGGCGGCAGGCGGGCTGGCGGTGGCTGGCGGAGTCTGGCAGGCGGCGGCTGAGCAGGGTGGCAGGCGGCGGCTGAGCAGGGTGGCAGGCGGTGGCTGAGCAGGGTGGCGGGCGGTTGGTAGGGTCTGGCAGGCAGCGAGATTCTCGAGGATGATGAACCAGCGAAGAATATGTCAGTTTTCTAATTTTACGCGATTTTATAGCAAATACTTTTTATGTGTCAGCAAATAATATTCCAATTCAAAAGATATTAAGTACCCGTACTTTAACAAAACAAGCAAATTTGAAGCTAATGGTCGCACCACCTTTGAAATCGGATCAAAGAAAGATAGCGCCTACTCGGATGACAATATAAAAACTCACACCATTACCCGACTACGATAGATTAAAAGATAGAAAAATTAAAAGTCAGTGCATAAAATATTACAATCATATTTTATGTGTTTAGATAATAAGACGGTATCTAATTATTTGAACTGTACAATACACCACACGGGAAGTATTACTATTTACTTTCTTACATAATTAAAGTTCGTTTGCAAAACAAAAAAACCGACTTCACATGCAGCGCAAGTCATTTTCAGTACTAAGTTTGAGGTATCTATCTCCATATCTCTGGAGATTCTTATCGGATCTCGTTAAAATTAAAATGGAACTACACTGTAAACATATTCTATTAATAATAATATCGTTTAAAAACTAAAAACGAACCGACTTCAATGCCGCGCTATTCATTTTCAGTACCAATTTTGAGATGTTTATCTCAATATCTCTGGAGGTACTCATCAGACCTCGATAAAATTATCATGGTACTACACTTGGAATATCTCCTTTCGAACAAAAAAAGAATAATCAAAATCGGTTCATAAACGACGAAGTTATCCGCGAACAAACATAAAAAATATCGGTAGAAATGAGAAACCTCCTCCTTTTTTTGAAGTCGGTAAAAAAATAAAAAAAAAACATTGTCCAAATCCACACACAGTTAATAAATGATGAGGTTCTGAAGTGACAAAAAAATTAAATTATACAGACGAATTGAGTACATCCTCCTTTTTGTGAAGTCAGTAAAAAAAAAAAAAAAACAAATCAGTTCATAAATGATTGAGCTATGATATAATAAACAAAAAAGTAATTCGTACAAACGCTATCTGTTAAGTCCTCGTTTTGTTAAGTCGGTTAAAAAGTAATTTGTCCTAAGGCCGCTACACACCTTGAGTTTAAACTGCTCGTTTTCACTAAATAGTGTGACTATACATATGAATGATAGTTTAACTGAATGGTAATAATTATAATTTAAAATCGTTAATAAACTAAAAGAACCAACTTCAAATGTCGCGCTAGTCATGTGCCAAGTTTGATGTGTTTGTCTCCATATCTCTTGAGATATGTCATGAGATCTCGATGAAATTTAAATGAAATTACTTGGAAAGCATGTCCTTTCAAACAAATATAAAAAATATTCTAAATCGGTACAGCCATCTTTGAGTAATAAGAATTTGAGTAATTGAGAAGCATACATAAAAAAAAGATTCCGACGAATTCAGAACCTACTCCTCGGTTAGGTGTCGGTTAAAATAACATTCAATTAACTGTACAGTGCAAACTTAATGGTATAAAAATTTATCTGTACCTACAGAACAGTTCAATCGCAGAGTTAAAAACGAACGTGTATGCGAACCCTTAAAAGAAATGCTTACGATGTACATATTGTAATTCAAACCATTTTACCTTGATACGTTTGTACCTACTATCGAGCGTGTGAACAAAACCTCATTCTATAAGTGCACGGTTTCGGCTGTGGTGTCGGTGAGTGTAGTTCTGTAACTTTTTGGAAATAACAAGTAAGTACCTAGCTTTTATTGTATAATATTTTGCAACGTAAAGTTTTTTGGTTGATTCGAAAATAAAATTAAAAACCAAGTTTCTGTCGTATTATATAATAAAGATTTTCTCAATAACTAGAAATCGAAAAAATAAAATAGGTCTTCATACGACAAAAAGCCCTATTAACCGACTTTAAAAAAAAGGAGGATGTTCTATGTTTCACTGTAAAATATTTTTTTTTTCTCTGTCAATTGTGGTCCGATTTTTTTAATTATATATTTATTTCAAAGATTATACTTTTGTAGTGGTCTCATTGTAAATTTATCAAGTATCTCCAGAGATATGGCGATAATAACCGCAAACTTGCTACTCAAATTGAATACAGTAGCATTTGAAGTCGGTTTTTTAAACGATCCTAATTATTTTGAACATGTTATGTAAAGAAAATAATATTAAAAAATTACATAAAAATGATTATTTTTCGATTGCTGTTTATATTAACTACACACTGATTTAATGTTTAGTTATTTCCAAGTTTAATTTGATTTATTCTGAGTAAAGATTTTTGTTAATTAAATTGTGTATTCTTAGTTTTAAACTAATGTGTACCAATTTCTATTTTACAGGAGCGACAAGCAGCAGGGACAATGAGATCTTCATGAATTTAATAAATTAAAATCCTTTAGATGAAAATGGTGAGTGACTACGCTTGAATTTTAATTAACGTATATACACACATTTCTTTAAAGCACAGAAAATATAAAAGTTGGTGCTTTAGGGGTAGCAGATTTTAATTTTGTAATATTTTTTGTATTGTTTCAGATTTCCAGTATGAACACCTACGCTCTGGAATTATACAAATGTATCTTGTTTGATCTAATAAATATTTCGTCATACAAAATTAGTTTGTAAGATTTAAGTAAGTAAATTTTTAGTCACTACCAGTGAAAAACACCAGTAACAACTGAACATTTCATTTGGTTTTATGGTTTGTAAGATGATGTAAGTAAAATTATATTTTTTTAAATTCTCAGTTAGGACCAGAACAAAATACTGGTAACAACCTGAGAATTTGACATTGTGTTATTAATTAACTAAACCCAAAACTTTTCCTTTATAATCTTGAAGTATAGTGTGCGGTACGGTTCAGTCACACTATACTTTTATCCTTAATTGCACTGACTGGTGCACGGTAAAGGTAATAAGTCGCACTGGATAGTGCGCGGTAATTTATCGTAAGTATTCCGACAAAAAGTCATTACGGCTTTAGTAGAAGTAGTAGAACAGGTTTATCTGACTATACGATATACTCAAAACACAGGTAGGTTAGGGCGCGATAATTTATCGTAAGTATTCCAACAAAAAGTCATTACGGCTTTAGTAGAAGTAGTAGAACAGGTTTATCTGACTATACGATATGCTCAAAACACAGGTAGGTTAGGAATCGCAATCGGTGGAGATAATCCGACCTTGGGCTCCCAGAGTGAAACTTACCATGGATCACTTAACCGATTGTGTTTAGACATCGCAAACGGCGAGAGACAATCCAAAATTATTACACCGGAGGCTTTGAGTTCTAAAACACAAGTGGCGAGAGATAATCAATTTTTAGTTATTGGGTGTTCTACTCCAGCTACATCTGTTGATTAAACGATATACCCAACTGCAACAAGTGAGCGCAGCAAGCGGAGCGAACGCAGTTGGGTATATCGTTTAATCAACAGATGTGGCTGGAGTAGAACACCCAATAACCACCTACTTATATTCAATTCTAATATGACTAATTCAGCTATTAATTATTTTATTTAAGTTAAATACCGACAATTCAGCAGATTCATAGCAAGTGGTTAATGAATGAAATGTAAACCGCGAGGTACATGGTAAGGGTGGGACGAAGGGTTGAAGCAGTCGACTCAGCTGTACCGATATTATACCTATCTCCTACTCATTTGGCGGTCGTCGAAGGTAATAAATACCTCTTACATTTAGAGCCAGTTTCATCGGCTCCTGGTAGCATTACCAGGAACTTATCTAACAGATTTATGACAGCTTCTTTATGGCGTCATTAAAAAATCTACGTCAAATAAAACTACGCAACAAATATGAGTATTATTATTATTATTATTATAGCCTTGTTTATTCCTTAATAAAAAAATTACAAATTCATAACTATCTTAAATACATAATTTAATTTTTGTTACATTTTCATTAATTTATTTCCATTTTTATTTAATATTATTATTATTATTTTAATATCTATTAGATGCATGCAAAATTAAGTAGTTAATAAAATTGTTTATTATAATTCTTATATATATATATATGTATTTCTATATCGTTGCTACTAAGGACCTCTCTGTTGAGTAAAGGCCTCCTCCAATTCTCTCCACAATTTTCTATTTTTCGCCTTTTCCATCCAATTTTTGTCTGCTATTTTTATTATTTCGTCGATCCATCTCTCTACGGGTCTACCTTGGCTTCTTTTGCCTGTTGGGCCGCGCAAATATGAGTATAAGAAATATTATTTACTGGTTCAATCAGATATAAAACAAATTTAGGATTCTGTATTTTATAAGTAAAAACTAACCATCATCACTTTGTTGCCTGTCTGTCGATATACTTTTGTTTAGGAACACGTGTATACGTCAAATTCAAAATGTTATCAATATATTTCTATGAATGAGTATACAGCGTATACTAGAAAGCTATAATTTTGAAGGGTATGTATATAAATTACGGCAATGTGAAAAAAGTGGTGAAATAAAATGCCATTTTCCGATTGAATGCTCCATTTACGAAATATTAAACTTTAAAGTGCAAATTTTTGTTCCAGTAGGTCATCAAACCCCCCCCCCCCTCCCCTCTCCTCTCTGAAAGCTAAAATAGTTTGGCTTGAAAAATAAAAAAAAAAGTGATAATACTGCATTTCATGAACTTTAAATAAAAACTATAGCGGTTAAGATAACTTTATTAATTTAACAGTAATAGTCGTTGAACTTGGGCGGTGGATAATTTTGTACCAAACACAAAATCCTTAGAATAAAACCTTTAAAGTGACAAAGACTAAGTACCTAGTTGCTTGTTAATAACGGGTAAAGACTTGCATTGAATAACAGGCTACTAAGGAACCCTATAACCCTAATTTTTAGTTCTTTACGAAAACTATGAAATTTGGTAAGAGTCAAGTTCTCACAGATTAAATGAGGGAAATATGCCGGAAATCGTGAATTTGAAGAAAAACATTTCGTTTAAAATATTAGTAAACACTTTATTGTTCACCATTACAAATTACCTGCTTACATCATCGCTTCATCACTTACCAACAGGTGAGATAGTCGTCAAACGCTATCCTATAATATAAAATAAAAGAACTGCCCAAGTTCAACTCGAACTCGCAATCGTAGGGTTCCGTACCACACTACAGTATTTAATAAGATCAAGCAAAAATACCACTATAATTTTTTGCCAACAAAAAATAATAATAAATTAACATTTTATCCAATCAGAGTTGTCAGCCGCCATGACGCCATCTAACGTCTTATCTAAAAGCTATCTAAGTGAAAGTTAACACAAAGATGTTAGGGATCGAAATTAAATATAACGTCATCTATGAAAGCTTAAGTAAACGTCCATAGATGGCGTTATATTGAAATGCTGAAAAAAACACAGTTTCTTCAAAACCAACAAAGTGTTTCGTCAAACACCTTTGTTAGACTTTGTTATTCTGTTTTAGTATTTTTTGTTATAGCGGCAATAGAAATATATATAACTAGAAGCCCGCCCCGGCTTCGCACGGGTAGAACATATATGCCTACAAAATTTGCATCAGTTTATTGCATCGAATATAAAATATGAACATATTTAACAACCATCGTCATATTTCATCCAATTTACACAAAACCTTAACGAATTATGCACCTAACCTTCCTCATAAACACTCTGGCTATTGGTGAAAACCGCATGATAATCCGTTCAGTAGCTATTGAGATTATTGCGAACAGACAGACAGACGCAGTGATGAACTTTGTTTTATAATACTTACGTATTGATATTGGACGGCCCTTTGGCGTAAAGGATAGTTACCCTGATTCTGACCCGACGGTCGTTGGTTCTAATCCTATCTATATACCTACCAATGAAAGTTTTATGTGCATTCATGAATCATGAGTTTTCGTACAGTAGTAGTGGGATCATTAAATCTACCAAAAAGTAGCTTACCACCAAGGAGTACATCTGCCGCCGTAACCTTACGGCGTTCCCCGACGCAAAATGTAGGGGTAATATACGTTTAACGTGTGTATCTGTGTGTCTGTCTGTAGCATCTTAGCACCTAACCGGATGAACCGATTTTGTTTTTATTATTGATAGTTTTTTTTTGTTTGATAGATGTCTTCATCGAGAGTTTTCTTAGCTTTGATTCATGAAAATTCGTTCAATCGTTATAAAATTATGAGCTTTTTTCTAGTTAATTGCGCTATGAAATCAACTTTCATAGGTCTGATCAATTCGAAAATCTTCTTCTTCAACGATATTGTAAGAACATGGAAGCCTCCTGCACTCTACAGAATACTCAAATCCTCACCAACTTACAGCTCAGATTTTAAATGTCGTGTTTAGAGTCATTGGAAAAAGCTATTATACATAGATCAGTCGGGGTGGTTTAAAATATTATATTATTATATATATAGATGAATATTATTTCATACAATAGATCATATTATTATACTATATTGACTTCAAATTGATTGTGATCGGTGGGGATCTACAGCATAGCTAAGCTTATAATAATATTTTCGTAGTAACTATGACCTAATCTGTGGTTTCACTGCAAATATTTTATTAATTTTGCGATGCGTGTTTGTGAAATTCGTGATATCTTCTAGAGTTTTCATTTGAATTATATACTGTAAAGGACAATTTTAATCTTTAATATGTGGCCAAGCTAATTGACGTAATTATTTGGATAAGGATTAATACTATATACTTGAAAATAGCCTTGGAAGTTATGTAATATGTTTTAACAAAAATTTTAAGATTAAAATGGTTACTGTGAGTCAACCTTAAGAGATAGACATATGCTGTCGCGGACTTTTTTGTAGGTCTTATTAAGTTGTACAACTCTTGCATAAAAAATATTCTTCTATCTATTTTCAATTAAGCAGCGTTCGTAAGAAACGTGTTTTTTCGACCGTTTATTTGCCGACTTAGGTTGCAAATTAGGTCTCCACGAAAGTACCTTTGATTTAAACGGGATAATATATAGCCTATTTTCATTCCGAAAGTCCATTCTATGTATTAGTGAAAGAATTTTTTAAATCGGATCAGTCGTTTTTGAGCTTACTCATTACAAACATACAAAAATACAAAAATACAAATGTTCTCTCTTTATAATATAAGTGTAGATATAATATAATCTGTGAAAATTTCAACTGTCTAACTATCACGGTTCATGAGATACAGCCTGGTGATAGACGGACAGACAGACAGACAGACGGACAACGGAATCTTAGTAATAAGGTCCCGTTTTACGCTTTGGGTACGGAACCCTAATAACTAAAACAACCAACTTCCATGCCGTACGAGTCAGTTTCAGTTGAAAGTTTGAGACGTTTTTCGACATATCTCTGGATATACTTATCAGATCTCGATGAAATTACAGTAGTACCACAAGTAGTACTACCCTTGGGATGTTTCCTTTCCAACAAAAAGAAAAAGAAGAATCATCAAAATCGGTTCATAAACGACGAAGTTATTCGCAAACACACATAAAAAAATTGATTTACGGCCAAATTGAGAATCCTCTCTTCTTTTTTTTGAAGTCAGTTAAAAATATGGGTATTGAAAAAAGTTCTACATTATCAACATTTCCTGAAAGCCTTACTTCGTAGAAGCATGATAAAACCCCTCGCCTTGAGCCCCGCAGATATAGTCGCTAATTGAAAGATTAATTATTATGTTTCTTTGAAGTGTCTCACACTTTATATTTTTGTAAATTGTTAAACACAATCCAAAATTTCATCGTACCGACGGGACTTGAACCCGCAACCTCCGGAATAACATGTTCCGGTGCTTTGCCAATTAAGCCACGGTGCGAAGTATCGTTACGACGAAATTAGTGGATTGCATTTGTTAACCCAATTATGCATTGGTGGCGCCATCTATGACTACTTATTACGTAAGTTAATCATTCGGAAGAAATCATTACAGTTTTCAAATCCGACGAGAGATGTTGCACTGCGTAAATCAAATATTATGTTTCTTTGAAGTGTCTCACACTTTATATTTTTGTAAATTGTTAAACACAATCCAAAATTTCATCGTACCGACGGGACTTGAACCCGCAACCTCCGGAATAACATGTTCCGGTGCTTTGCCAATTAAGCCACGGTGCGAAGTATCGTTACGACGAAATTAGTGGATTGCATTTGTTAACCCAATTATGCATTGGTGGCGCCATCTATGACTACTTATTACGTAAGTTAATCATTCGGAAGAAATCATTACAGTTTTCAAATCCGACGAGAGATGTTGCACTGCGTAAATCAAATATTATGTTTCTTTGAAGTGTCTCACACTTTATATTTTTGTAAATTGTTAAACACAATCCAAAATTTTTAACTGACTTAACAAGAATACTAGTAATGTGCAACCCACATTGCGAGTAATCCTTAAAAAAAATTGATAATAAAATCTTGTAAAGCCAGACAAACATAAAATACAAACACATAAGATATAAGATACAAAGATATAAGATCGTTTAAAAAACTAAAAGTACGGAAACACCGCAGCGTCCTGCGTGCGCGATCTAGGCGGCGATCAGATAGCGCAGTAGTATTGGTACAGACTGGTTCACACCAAACGTGATCAGAAAACAATTGAAAAGTACTGAGATCGAGCCCGCAGATCGTAGGACGCCGCGGTGTGGCCGTGCCTTAAAAGAACCGACTTCAAATGCTGGGCTATTAATTTTCAGTACCAAGTTTGAGGTGTTTATCTCTATATCTCTGGAGATACTTATCAGTCCTCGATGAAATTACCATGGTACCACACTTGGGATATCTCTTTTCAAACAAAAAAAAACTAAATTGGTTCATAAACGACGAAGTTATCCGCGAACAAACATAAGTATATATATATATACATATACGGTCAAATTGAGAAACCCCCTCCTTTTTTTGAAGTCTGTTAAAAAGAAAAATACTGTTCAAGTGCAAGTTGGACTCGCGCAACGAGGGTTTCGTACTAACTTGTGAAACTGGGTTAAAGTACAAACTAACTTTGCAGTTCGATCCTACAGACAGTCAGACATACGTGAAAAAAAAATTGTTTTAAAATACGTAGTGAAGTATATATTATAATATTCTAGCGTTTATCTGAAATAGATCGCTATTTAGCGATAAGACCGCCATTTGTACTTTATCTTTTGTTTTTTGCATCATGTTTTTTGTGTGTGCAATAAAGTGATGTCATTCATTTACTATATCCCATTCCAACTTTCCTACTAATCCTACTAATATTATAAATGCGAAATTATATGTAAAGAGTTCACATTTCAAGATGTTTGACGAAGAAGGAAGTGCATCTGGTTCTAAAATCGCGAAAAATATTGCTTGCGCGATGCAGGATCTTATACATTTAAGCAATACATACTCGGAAAACAGCGCAATCTATTCCAGAGCCTGAGTATAGATAGATGGATGTAATTTTGTTACTCTTTCACGCAAAAAAGGCTGAACGATTTTTTATGAAATTTGTTATACAAATACTGTTTAACCTAGATTAACACATAAGATACATTAAAACGCGGGTGAAGCCACGGGACACCGCTAGTTTATTATAAAAACGTCCAATAACCTTCTTCACAATATTATTTTGTCTCGTAAAGATAACTGTAAAAGTATTATACGCCTAAGTCATAAAATTTGAAAATGCAGCAATATTTTTCAATAGTTTCCCCGGATATCTCGTGAAACTCTTATTACCCTTACTCACTACCCTAGTGAGGGTAATATCCCGGATACACGCTTATACACTACCGAGTGATTTTATTACACCTATAGAAAGACGGTTAGAAGACCATAAATATTTATATGTATTGAACTAGCTGTGCCCCGCGGTTTTACTTGCGTAGAAAACGTTCACGTGGACATGTCGGAACAAAAAGTCCCCTTTGTGTTATTCCAGGGTCTAGGCTATTTATATACCAAATTTAAGCTCAATCGGTTGAGTAGTCAAGAAGTAACAAACATCACAAACGCAGCAGTAATTTCGCCATGTCTTGTCCGTTACAACGGACGAGAAAACAACGCGAACAGACGAGAAAACAACGCGGCACCGCAAAACAATGGCGGCCGGAGGGCGAAAGTGTGGCTGGCGTCGTAGGAAATTGACGAAACCGTGCGGTAAAAGAGATAGAATTATAGTTATAAAGCTCATCTCCTTCAGGAGAAGCGGAACATTAGCAAAATTGACGGTTCTAACGCAAAGATTTGAATATAATTCTGTCTCTTTTCCCGCGCGGTTTCGTCAATTTGCTCCGACGCCAGCCACACTTTTGCGCTCCAGCCGCCACTGTTTGCGGCTCGACTATTTGTCGAAATCGACAAAAATAATAAGCGTAACATTTAGAAAATGTATTGAAGCGATCAGAAATAGACCTCTTTTCTACTTATTAAATCATCAAGATTACAAAAATAATATGAAATAATTTATAATCTAAAAAGCGACTTCACATGCTGCGGTACTCAAAGTACTGGCTATAGTTATAATCATGTCATCTACGTATACAAATTTGCTTATATTGTGTATCTCTATATCTGCGGAGATATTGTCATAGCTCGATAAAATTTGAACGAAGCCAATACACAATCTCTCAAACAAAAAAAGAAACTTTTCAAATCGGTTAAGATTTGACGGGGTTCCGAGGTTTTTGTGAAGTCGGTTAAAAAATTCAGGCATGGAGAGAAATTCAGAAAAAAGTTAAATTAAAGGTACTTAATTTTCTAGGAGAGACTTTGGATTATAATTTAAATTGGAAAGCTCATATAAATAAAGTAAATAATAAGATATCGAAATACTGCTACGCTTTATCGATACTAAGTAGTATAGCGTCTAAAGCAATAGCAACAAATGAATACTACGGTTACGTGTATCCTCAACTCAGTTATGGAGTTATTTTCTGGGGCAATTCAGTTCATGTTCTGTCAACTTTTATACTGCAAAAACGATGTCTTAGAAATATTTTTAAAATAAAAGAAACTGATACTTTACGTGATATTTTGAGAGCTAAATACATATTGACCATTACATGTATATACATTAATGAACTTTGTATGTTTGTTAGAAATAATCCTGAATACTTTTTCAATATACAGTCAAGTCGCACCGAAAACCTTCGTAGTAAACATAAATATAATATATTATGTGTACCCCAGAGTAACAACACAATGTTTCATAAAAGTTCCTTTGTTACTGCCATCAAAGTTTACAATCATCTGCCCACATATTTTAAAACTTTAAGCCATAAATATTTTAAAATTAGGCTTAAAGAATGGTTGACATCTAAAGCGTATTACAATAATTTAAACGAGTTCTTTAACAATTAACTTAATTATATTGTACACTTATTGATAAATAACATTATATTGTACGCCCGAAAGGGTAAACTGTTGATACCATACATATTGTACATAAGACCATCTTGTACCAATGTACCTACACAGTTATACAATAAAAATATTTCTATTTCTATTTCTAATTTAAAGATTGCCTGAGAATGTCATCAAAATCGCTCAACCTGTTTTGGAGTCTATAGGAAACATACAGACACATCAATTTTTATAATTCAAAGAAAAATTTACGATATCTGTGTCTAGCACTAGTCTGTACTGGGGGTATCGGCATTGCAGAGAGGTAGCAATTTTTATCACCACTCGTAATACGGTGGGACAATTTATAAGTTTATGAGACTCTTACGCGAACCTAAACTTAAGTGTTTATAGTGAAATTTAAAGTTAACACTTTTAAAAACTTGGTTTTTATAAAGATGCGTTATCATGCGTCAAAAGTATTAACGGTAACAAAACATACTAGCCAATATTTGACTATCCTACCGTTTGCCATTTCGGAGTTCTAGCCCGACTTTATCATCAGGTCAGCTCGATGGTACCATATTATTGCATTGTCACCAAACCTTACGCAAGTACACCAACTTTGAGTCTAATCGAACGTCAGGAAGTGGTTCTAATTCTAAGATTTGACCTACTCAAACATACAAACATACTTACACGACAGGTTATTAAATGCTTGTAAAATAGTGTAATACTAAGTATACCTACTGGTCCAATTAAATACACCATCAGGCAAGTATTTTGCTTGTTTTCCCTGTAATAAAAGATAGTTTGATGCATTACACCATTTATACAACTCTCGTAGACTCTTTGTAGACTGTAGCTTACCCGTAGCTGTAGCCGCTCTACTCGGAAGTCCACGTAGCGCATCCGTAGCGTTTGTAGTATCAATATGTCACTCGAGGAAAAGTTATTGTAACCCGTGTACCTTGGTAGATTTTAATTGTGCAAGTGATTCCTGACTGGTTATTCATAGACTGCTGATAAACTTCGGCCGTGGCTATAACCATCCACATGTTGTCAAACTGCTCGTTAAATATCGACAAGGTGTGAGATGGTAGCCTGGGACGATTAATCCATAATCATCTTCTACACCCAGCATCATAGTAGCAGTGATAGGTACCTGCTAATTTGGAAGATGGATTGAGACTGCTCCTCTATTTGGATGGTACAAATACATATCTTCCAGGAGGTTGCGGGTTCAAGTCCCGTCATCATCATCATCATCATCAGCCTGTGTCAGTCCACTGCTGGACGTAGGCCTACGCCAAAATGCGCCACTGAGCCCGATCTTCGGCTCTTCTCTTCCAGTCACTGTCCACCGCTTTGCGTATGTCGTCACTCCACCTGGTCACAGGACGTCCTACGCTACGTTTGCCGATTCGCGGTCTCCACTCTAGGACAAGTCTACCCCAAGTCCAAGTCCCGTCGGTACGATGAAATTTTGGATTGTTTTTAACAATTTACGAAAATGCATATTTGTCCAGCGCCCTGTCACACTGTTGTTTTCCACTTCTAGACAACAACTATTACAACTTGGGCAGAAACGGCAGAACTCCTTCTTTCTCCATTTCAACCGTGATTTGTATATTTCTGTGCAGGCCGTTTAGATGCGTTACGAAGTCTGGTAGTCCTTCCTTGGTAACAACCGCGAAAATATCATCAACATAACGCCACCAGTATTTCGGTTTGTTTGACGTCGTCGCTAGTGCCGTACTTTCATACCACTCTATAAATAAGTTGGCCACCACAGGAGCAATGGGCAATCCCATAGCCACTCCATTCACTTGTATGTAGTATTCTCCTCTCCACGTGAAGATTCCATGAAGATTCCAGCTAAATTAATATTATCTAATGTCATCATTAACGTTGTTGTTTACGTACATGATTTAGATTTAGCCATTATTTTATAGTCATAATCTATTTTATTATATGGTTCGATATAGAAGAATATAATAAACTATTTGTTGATTATAATTCTAGATAGAACTAGTTGATTTTTTCCATAATAGTGGTTAGGTGCATGGCTAGGCGTTGAACCGGCAATCTCCAAGTTCGAAGTCAATATATCTAGGCTATCCTTTACACCAACGGGCCGTCTCTTAACCTATACTGTCTGCTAAACCCAAAAGAACATTTTCAATGCTTGATTGCATAGAATTTTTTTAGCCTATTCTGAGTCCCAAAGGATCATAAGTTTCCCTGCTTTGATCCCTGAATCCAGTCGTCGAAGTTGAGATATGAATAGTTGATGGCGTTTGCTGCTGCAACTTTGGAATGATATTGGAGTTCCTATTCATTGGCCGACGGCTACTGTTTTATTAACTATCGACTTTCAGCGGGTCACAAGGGTTGGTTTCACTATTTCTAAGTGCTGGTTATATGTTAATTTTCAAAATGTTTGAATTGTTTTTTCTAAGAACATGAAGGATTTTTTTTATAAACTAGCGTTTGACCACTATCTCACCTTTGGGTAAGTTATGATGATGCGGTTGAATAGATAGAATCGGAAAGAATGGGAACTTGCTCTTAAGAACAGTTACCGGAACACATTAAGTTTTTTATTATTTTTTATTCCAGTTAGGCAAGCGCTCGACCATTATGGCATCTGGTGATAAGCGATGATCTGATTGAGGTATTAGAATTAGATGTTTGGTGACAGATTTTCCAACTCGAGGGTAGAACGTGGTACTTTTGCTTAACTATTTTTATTGTATCTTATTTTCATTTGCATTTTATGTATATCTGTGTAAGCCACTTACCGTCAGGTAGTCTTATCGCAGAAAATAGATAATAGCCACTAACTAAACGACGAGGCAGTAAGTAGCATAGAAAAGATAATAATACTACGTAAGTAGCCAATAGCAAGTCAGCATTTGAATTCAGATTATTTTTAACCGACTTCAAAAAAAAAGGAGGAGGTTTCTAAATTCGACCGTATATATATATATATATTTTTTTTTTTATGTTTGTTCGCGGATAACTTCGTCATTTATGCACCGATTTTGATTATTCTTTTTTTGTTCGAAAGGAGATATCCCAAGTGTGGTACCATGGTAATTTTATCGAGGTCTGATAAGTATCTCCAGATATATTGAGATAAACATATCAAAATTGGTACTGAAAATGAACATTGAAGTCGGTTCTTTTTTAGTTTTTAAACGATATTATTGATACACCTTATAACTACTACTATTTTATTACTAATATTTTTCTAAATAATTTAAACCTATATCAACTAAAATAGTAATTACTAGCTGTGCCCCGTGGCTTCACCCGCGTTAAGAAGTATCCTATAGCAGAATCCATAGTAATGGCTATACCTATAGAACATTTCAGGTAAATTAGTAAAGGCGTTTGTTTGTGAAGAAGTCACAAACAAATAAACAAATTGACTTTCTCATTCTTAGTATTGGTGTTGATTTTTAAGATAGATTTCAAGATAACAGATCTCAATTTTCTTTAGATTTAGGAAATGAAGATTTCCGACCGCGACTTTTACTATTATCTGTAAATGACCCTTATGTATTGCTCAATCATATTTTTAAATATGTTAAATCACAAATACTGCATATAGCCTTGGATAATACGGTCCCTTTGTTATCAAAGAAATAGAACAAAGCCGGTTAATAACAATGTTTGTTTAAAATAACGGTTGGTTTAAATCAACATTAGTGAAGCCGGACCCTAAGTTATTCTTTTGTTATACTTGTAAAATTTTGAGGTCTCCTGGGAAAAGTATCAATCCTGAAAAGTTTGCCTACCCCTGACTAAATGATAAATGAAAGCATATTGCTGCTTAAATATTACTGATTTATTTTAGGATTCTATCCACAGTTTGCCTACATTTTCAGTACAATGCGGGGTCATTCAGTTTGTTAAAATGGCTTTTTTAGGTGCATGAAAGTCAGTTCTTGAATTTTGCAATAACCAATCAATTATG
The DNA here is from genome assembly GCA_954871355.1 of Cabera pusaria. Taxonomy (NCBI): domain Eukaryota; kingdom Metazoa; phylum Arthropoda; class Insecta; order Lepidoptera; family Geometridae; genus Cabera; species Cabera pusaria. The sequence continues at coordinate 23,641,544 of OX940901.1, read as the reverse complement.
ATACTTGTTTTGTGGTGTTGATTATGAACAATACCAGCAATAAATTATAAAAAGAAATCTGAAAAATAAACATGCGGGGGAGTCTTTGGGAAATGCCGATAGAAGTGAAAACTAAGTACCTAACCTGTGAATTATTTCGTTGAGATTCACAGTATACATGTAGCTCATTGGAAGCGTGTGGTGACGATGACGCGAGTTTGACGCTTTTTAACCGATTTCATAAAAACGGAGGAGGTTCTCAATCCGGCGGAATCTTTTTTGTTTATGTATGTTTACCGATTACTCAAGGATGCCTGGACGAGATTCGAACCTGCGCGCCTCTTTGGAAACATGCCCAGGCGCTGTAACCAACTCAGCTACAGTACGATCCTATCCACAGATATATATTTGTATATATATATATATATATATATATATATATATATATGATCCTATCAATACCACAGGAAAGATTATAGTTGTCAATACGACGAAACGAATCCCGTCGGTACGATAGAATATTACATTGTGTGTACCGAGTACATATAGTAACTCGGCAAGTAATAAATAAAGGCCAGTTTCCCCTGCATGACTTACATGGCTAGTGAAATTGGGTCTTTAGTTTTTAAAACAATATTATTATATTTTCATTCAATTTACATATTTGGCACCCATCCAGCGACAGGATGTGACTCGTTTCACTAACTAGCTCGGAATGTACTCGGATGAAAAATAACCACAAAATGAACTATTGTGCTACGCTGCACTGTTCATTGCAGCTTTATAACTATAACGCCATTTCACAGCCATTGTACTTAATATTTTTGTAATAATCACCCAGACGCATAAATTTAAGTATATGACGTTTGACGCGTGTGTCTGTATGTATATCTGTATTTCTGTCTGTGTCGAACCAACACGAGATGTGTAGTGGTATTTATTTTAATTCAAATGCAAAATAATATTTTAAGGTAAAAATAAATTATTCAAGCGTACCTCTATAATACCTCTTGTGTACCAATAATACCTCTTGTGATAGAAAAGTGCTAAAAACGCCTTTAGGTTCGCACTAGGTTCGCATGAAAAAATATTTTTAGGGAAGGTTAAGTTTTATTATTTAATTGCTGTACTCCGATAATTTAATATCATAGATATTATGGGCGATTTACGGCTCGAACCACTGACCATTCCAACCCTAGAGTATCTTTTAACTTGAATTAATCGTGCGAGACATCCCAAAGATCTACCAGTCCTAATCCATACACAAAAGACACGTTACGTCAATCACGCACGGGTCTACAAAGCCAATCGCTAACATTAGTTCCCGTGTTCACAGAGGGTTAATATCCTGTAGGGTAGACTGCCAGCCCCGGGGTGCAAGCAGGGTTAATTGCAGAGTTGCGGATATTGCACCAGTGGTATTTGGGTGCCAGTAGGATTTGTTATTACTTTTAATTATTTCTAATATTGATGTCTTAGTCTAGCGCGCCCTTGTCGGCTTCAAGAGGAGATTTATAAGAGGATATTTTTTGTGTTTACTCGACACACATTTTATCACTTTGGAAGTGTCTCTCAAACGATTGACTTTGAGAAAATATAGTTCGGGGAATCTCATGTTATTTTTAAATACCTATCTATAGACACACTACGCACGTATAGAATTGACGAAAAAAAATGTTTTACAGTTATGGAACCGTCTATCTATATATGTCTACCTTGAGCAAATCTTGCAATTGAGTAGAAACAACTTCGAAAAGGAAGCTCGCAGAAGAATACAGCTGGGATGGGCAGCATTTGGAAAACTTCGTCGAGTCTTTTCATCGCCAATACCGTAAAGCCTGAAGACGAAAGTCTTTAACGAGTGCGTCCTACCTGTTATTACCTACGGAGCCGAGACGTGGACACTGACAGTGCGACTGGTTCACCAATTCAAAGTCGCTCAGCGAGCTATGGAGAGGGCTATGCTTTGAGTCTCTCTGAAGGATCGAATTCGAAATGAAGTCATCCGACAGAGAACCAAGGTTATCGACATAGCTCAAAGGATTAGCAAGCTGAAGTGGCAGTGGACTGGTCACATCTGTCGTAGAACCGATAACCGTTGGGGTAGACGTGTTCTAGAGTGGAGACCACGGCTCGGTAAACGTAGTGTAGGGCACCCTCCAGCTAGGTAGAGCGATGATATACGCAATTTGGCTGGCAGCGGTTGGAAACAGAGAGCTGAAGATCGAGCTCAGTTGCGTGCCATAGGTGAGGCCTATGTCCAGCAGTAGACGGAGATAGGCTGATGATGATGGAACCGTAAAAAATTGTTTACCTATATAACCTACCAAGTTTTAACTGTGCAGTCCTGACAGTTTAGACGGACGGACAGATAGACAGTAGATAGTGTCCTAGACCATGCGTGTTAAATCTATAGAAGATAGGTGTTGCTTATATCTCTACTATTAACTATAACACTTGAATTTGAACAGAACAGAGGTGAATGAACCTCTATGCTAAACAATATTTTACGTTGCATACCTAATTTGGAAGTTAGTATATTTTATTGGGTCGCACTAATGTCACAAGAGTAAAGAAATTTACTCATGTGCTAATGTGAACAGCGCTTTTGAAATAATTTAGCGATATGCATCCGACACATTTGTCGTTGCCGTTAAACTGTCAGTCCGAACTAATTTGAACCTTCCAAGTCTTTATTCAAATGTAGATTCATAATGTAAGTTGGCAAAACAATTACAACAACCAATCAAAACCAATTTTGAATTACAACAATACACAATACAAATGTAAACACAATGTTAGTATTATGTAGTTACATCTGCTGAAATCTATTTCTGAATATCAAATCAAACATAATGGTAGTTTATTTTATTGTTATGATTGAGACGATTCTTTGTATGAAGATGATAGTTATCATTTTTTGGTATTTGATGTAGAATATACGCGATGCCATGTTGTAGTTGTTTTAGTAGAATATATCGATATTCTAACTTGTGAGGTTAAAATCGTATTAAAGAAATTATTACAATAATATGATAATAAAAACTTTATATGCCATCAAAAGTTTACAAACATTAAGATAGTATAAAAACTAAAACAACCGACTTCTATGCCCCGCGAGTCAATTTCAGTAGCACTCAAGTTTATCATCATATCTCTGGAGATACTTATCAGAATTTGATGAAATTAAAAAAGGACCACCTCGGACATTTACCTGTATAGGTAGACGTCATCGCTTACCATCAGGCGAGCGTAGTGCTTGTCCTGTTACGAATTACAATAAAAAATAAATTAAAAAAAACTTACGTACTGAAACATATATACATACATACAAAAAACAGACGAATTGAGAACCTCCTCCTTTTTGGATGTCGATTTAAAATAAAAGACATAGATAGCGCCACCAATGCATAATTGGTTATAATTCAATCCATTCGTTTCGTCGTATTGATAGGATCGTACTGTAGCTGAGTTGGTTACAGCGCTTGGACATGTTTCTGAGATGTGGGTTCCAGTCCCGTCGGTACGATGAAATTTTGGATTGTGTATAACAATGTACAAAAATATAAAGTTTGTAACACAAGAAACATAATATTCAAAATAATACCTAAATTAAAAATGTAAAACCACCTTATGGTTTTCATAGAAATAGATTCCTATTTCTATGAAAACTATCAGCACAAAAAACCACCCTCGACTGATTTGTATAATGTGTAGGTAATTTTGTTCATTGAGACCATTCCAATGAGCCTAAACACGACATCTCAGACGAGGAGTTGAGATTATTTAAGGAGATGTCTCAGCATTAGGTCAACTTTACCATATTTTTGCAATATCATTGACTAACAGGATGCTGAATTTCAAATTAATACAATTGATTTGACTAATGTAAGCTACGCTAAACAAACGGCAGCAGTGTGACAGCTAAGTAGTGCGCAGAAGCGCCATTTTGATTTGTTTGACGTCCGCGGTCAAAGGACTTTGAGTTTACGAAAGTTGCTGTTGTATTATTTCAACCAAAAAAGAGCTGATAATATTTAATTGGCTGAACGGATTTTTATGAAACAAAGCTAAGAACACTCTCGATGAAGACACCTATCAAACAAAAAAAAAACTGAATCAAAATCGGTTCATCCGTTTGGGCGCTACGATGCCACAGACAGGCAGACATATACACAGATACACAGACACAAAGATACACAGAATATTCATAGTTACAAAGTAAATGTGCGTAAAACAGAAGTATTTAGGTTAAATCATTGTAATTTAAAATTGTCAGTGTTTTTTTTATATCTTGGCTCGCTTTGACGTTTTTGTAGAGGTAGGTATTAGGTTGAGTACATGGATGAACCCTGACTTCTAACTAGGTATTCCTGTATTTAAGAAATCAGTGTATTTCCTGTCTTCGTCTTTCATTACAACTACGTGCGTTATATTATAAACTTTACGTTAAATAATTCCGTAATAATTTACGGAAAATATTGAAGAATAAGTAACACATGCAAAAAATGTATCTCAGTTGATGTTATTTTTAAATAATTTATAGGCTATCGATTTACCACTCTCTGGCTTGGTGTTAAGTGATTATGTGGTCTTAGATGGAATTGTTTCTGTCTAGAAATGGAATACGATTATATAGAGCGGCAAACAGGCAAGAGGCCCACCTGTTGGTAAGTGGTCACCGCCGCCTATTGACATCTGCAAAACCAGAGGTATTGGCGGTGTGTTGCCTACCCTTATTAGTGAGCACTCTCATTACTCTTCGTTTGAAGCTACCAAGATTGAAGGTTTCTGGGAAAGTTTCAGATAGGAGATCATTCCACATCTTACAGGTACGTGGGAAGAACAGTCGTGTGAAACGAGTAGTATGTGATGCCCACGTATCTATAATGTGCGGATGTGCTTTTTGACGGTGTCGGGAGTTCCGATGGTAGAAACGGGACGGAGGAATGATATTAAAAAGCTCTTCAGAACATTCCCCGTGATAGTACCTGTAGAAAAGGCTAAGCGAGCCAACGTCGCGACGAAGACTCAAAGGTTCCAATTTATCAGTTAGCTTGGGGTCGTCGACAAGTCTAATAGCTCTTCTCTGAAGGGAGTCAAGTGGTTGCAGTTGATATTTCGGTGCACCACTCCATAGATGAGAACAGTACTCAATGTGTGGCCGAACCTACGCTTTATATAACAACAGACGCTGGTTCGGGGTGAAGTACTGTTTGGCTCTATTTAGTACACCGAGTTTTTTAGCAGCAAGTTTTGCTTTGCATTTCAAGTGACTCCCAAACTGGACCTCGTTAGATATGTCGACACCCAATATGCTAATTGACTTTGACAAGGTAAGGGGAATGTTCTGAAAAAGCGGGGCTACAGGAAATTGTGACTTTTTGGCCGAGAAAACGATAGCCTGTGTTTTAGTAGGGTTAAATTGTACTATGTTTCGTAAACCCCAGGCTGAAACATTTTCTAGGGAACGCTCCACCTTAGACACTAGCTCTGATCTCCTAGCATCGATGTCCGCCATGGGGACATTTGCTTGACCTGTGTAATGAGCATCACCCGTGCTGTCATCCGCATAGCAATGAAGATTACTGATTTGTAATAGGTCATTGATATGCTAGATGAACAGCGTTGGGGATAGCACAGATCCCTGTGGAACTCCGGCGTTAATCGGCATGGTCTCAGCACAAGCACCATCAACGACGGCTTTTATGATTCGACCATGCAGAAAATTGCCAATCCACATACAAAGCCTCTCAGGAAGTCCGTAAGAAGGTAGCTTAGCAAGAAGGGCCTTATGCCATACCCAATTAAATGCTTTAGCGATATCCAAGCTGACAGCGTGAGTCTCCTCTGCTTTCAACGGTCTCTAGGGAGAGACCGTTGAAAGCACTTCCTCACACATAGCTAGGGAGCGATGTGTGAGGAAGGCTAGAAAATCACCAGCTGATCGTCCATGACGGAATCTGTACTGATGGTCACTAATCAGCTACGATAACTTACGAAGACTTTATTCCAATCCATATTTAGCACCACCCTAGATATTACATGAGATCATGTAGGGTTGACTAGGGTATAAGCCTACAGACGCAAGAAGGCAACAATGACTTTTCCGTATGAGACACTGACCCCCAGAGAGAGCAAGAGAGTTCTATAAATAAATTTCAAAAATTAAATGAAAATAATTTCCTTGCGTGTTCACCACGATCAACCATAACAATTCTTACCAGCAGGCGAGATTCTGCTCAAACGCTAGCCTACAAGATTTAAAAAAAATTAACTACAAGCTTTTTGTAAATATGTGATTATCCTAACTATCCTAACTAATATTATAAATGCTAAAGTAACTCTCTCTCTCTGTCTGTCTGTGTCACTTTCACGCCAAAAGCACTGAACCGATTTAAATGAAATTTGGTACACAGATAGTCTAGAGCCTGAGAACGGACATAGGCTACTTTTTAATGTGAAAAAAGGGTTGTAAGGGGTTGAAAGGGGGGATGAAAAGTTGTATGGAAGTATCGTCATTTTAGAAGCTAGAAGCTTGAAACTTATTTTGTAGGCTGTTAATTTGATATAAATAAATATGACATTTAAAGTTTCTAAAAGTTTTACCCTCAGGGGTGTAAAATAACAATAAGGGATGAAAGTTTTTATGAATATATGTAAGGTTTATGTTAATGTTCTAATGAACCGATTTAAATGGAATATGGTACACAGATAGTCTAGAGCCTGAGTAAGGACATAGGCTATTTTTTAATGTGAAAAAAGAGGGTTGTAAGAGGGGATAAAAAGTTGTATAGAAATATCGTCATTTTTAGAGCTAAAAGCTTGAAACTTATTTTTTAAGCTTTTAATTCGATATAAATAAATATGACACTCAAAGTTTGTAAAAGTTTTAACCTCAAGGGTGTAAAAATAACAATAGGGAATAAGGGATGAAAGTTTGTACGGAAATATGTAAGGTTTATGTGAATGTTCTACTGAACGGATTTAAATGAAAATTGGTACACAGATAGTCTAGAGCCCGAGAAAGGACATAGGCTAATTTTTAATGCGAAAAGAGGGTTGTTAGGGGTTAAAAGGGGGGATGCAAAGTTGTATGGAAGTATCGTCATTTTTAAAGGTAGAAGCTTGAAACGTATTGTTTAGGCTGTTGATTCGATATAAATTAATAAGTCATTCAAAGTTTGTGAGGAGGAAGAGGGATGGAGAAGGGGAAGGGATAATTGGGGGAGGGGAAAGGGGGAGAGGGATGGGAGGTAAGGTAAAGCGGAGGGGAGGTTGAGAGGGGGGAGGGGTAGTGAGGGGAAGGGGGAAAGGGGAGGGGAGAGCGAAGTGAGGGAAGGGGAGTTGGGGGAAGAGAGACGGGGAGGGGGGAAGTGGGGGAAGTGAGAGGGGAGGGGAGGGGAAGTGGGGGAAAGGGGAGGGGGAGAGGGAAGTGAGGAGAAAGGGGATGGAGGGAACAGAGAGAGTAGGGGAGGGGGATTTGCCCGGCGTGGTACGGTGCGGTGTAGGTGGGATACGCATGTGTCTTATTTATAAAATCATTAGCCTAAATATTTAAAAATGCTACCCAAAGACACTTTTCCACGCGGACGAAGTCGCGGGCACAGCTAGTATGTAATAAAAAAGTTATAGTATGTAACGTGATTATTAACTGTAGCTAGTTTGGTATGATAACAATACATACTATAATTCATTAACCATTAATTCAGCATTCATTTATCCATTCATGCATTCATTCTTATTAGCCAAAATTCAACTTGCCTACCATAAATAGCATTGACTCCTGATTGATTGAGGGCCCGGTGGCGTAATCGGGAGAACGGTTGGCTTTGATGCCGTGGTACCGAGTTCAAATCCCGCCGTGCACCAATGGATTTTTCTATCGAAAAATGTATGTGCGCTTCTCACAGTGGCCCTCCGGTGAAGGAAAACATCGTTAGGAAACCAACAACCCCCGCATGGTGGTAGGACACTATCTAGTGTCCGCCTGGCCAGCTACCACCCTCAAGATAGAAAATCTGTGACCAAAACATCTAGAGAGCCAGTTCCCATTCTAGGCCTAGCGTGCTTACCATCTTCGACCGCATCATCACTTACCAACAGGTGAGTTAGTGGTCAAACGCTAGCCTATTCAATATTTAAAAAAAAAAGACTCGCTCCAGTTACTGGAACGTTGTATGAAATCATATCTTCGTATCGAACCGGTACAGTAAGCCCGTATTCAGCCCGAATCAAATATTGTATCGCTATTTCTTATTCCAACAAACACGAAATATTGGAATATATTTTACGAAGCTCGGAGTATGATCTGCCTCATGCAACTTATGAACTGACTTCACAAAATAAGAAGTTTGTAATTTTATTTGAATATTGATTTTCTTCTTTTCAACCAACTTTCAAAAATGAGGAGGTTCTCAGTTCATCTGTATGTTTTATTTTTGTATGTATGTTACCCGATTACTCAGCCAATTATGAAACGATTTGAGTGATTTTTTTAACAGGTAGGGTTTACCTCGATTTAAATTGTATCGAGATCTGATAAGTATCTAAAGAGATATGACGATAAACGTCTCAAACTTGCTACTAAGACTCGCACGGCATGGAACTCGATTGTTTTAGTTTTTGAACTATCTTAATTATTTTATTTCTGATAGGCTGTGCTGCCTATTAGATAGGATTTGCTGCCAGAACAAGGTAAAGATAGGCATGTCGCACTCCGCGCTGTACCTATGAAAATATAAGTACATACGCGGCAGCCGGCCGGCTACAAGTTCAGTCAGTAGTGTCACGCCTCTCGATCGGACGCACGCCTTTACTTACTATATAATCTGTTTTCTCACAACACTCAACCTTGCAGTAAGAGACAGCTGACGGCCCGCGAGCTGACTGAGTGATACAGACTCTCGCCGCGCGGACTTACGGTGCGCAACACGCGGTTCCTAGTTACTATTAGTTTATTTTGTGACGCAAATTCAAGGTTGCATCCGAGGCGTGTAGCGTATTTTGAACGATACCGACGTTGTAACTAGCTTTAATCTCGCAGTTTTGCTCGCAGGGAGTGCCTCTTCTGTACTTGTACTATTGATTATTTTGTGATAAAGGTCAGCTACTTCTTTGGTAGCAAGTGTGGTGGAACATTTAACTAATGCTTCTACCACCTGTAGCACCCATGAATGCACATTAGCATAACTCATTGGTGAATGGCTAGGATTAGAACCGGCTACGGCCGAGTTAGAAATCAAGTTTTCTATGCTCTACGCCAACGATCCGTCGCAAATGCCGTTGATTTATTTGGATTTTTTTTTAAATATCTTATAGGCTAGCATTTGACCACTATTTCACCTGTTGGTAGATAGTGTCCTACCACCATGCGGGGGTTGTTGGTTTCTTAACGATGTTTTCCTTCACTGGAGGGCCACAGTGAGCGTGCACGGCGGGGTTTGAACTCGGTACCACGGCATCAAAGCCGACCGTTCTCCCGATTACGCCTCTCTAGTTATTACAAATCTCCATTTATTTTTGGTGCCCAAAGTGAAAACTATTGATTAGTCAGGAGAGCATTGCAACTTTAATCGCCCGTGTGTGTACCGCCTAGTTTTTCGATAGCAGTCTCCTAACGGATTTCTTGATGTGGAAATAGGTATATTTTACAAAGTTCCCAGAAATCCAAAGCTGTGCACATATAACTTAGATATGAATATTCTGATACATTTTTATAAATAAATTCGCATTGCAGCGTTTATTTGAACAGAGCTGTAGGTTCTTCTAAGTGTATCCTTGAATAATAACGGATTTATATATAAACTAGCTGTACCCGCGGCTTCGTCCGCGTGGAATAGTGTCTTTGGGTAGCATTTATAATTATTTAGGCTAATTACTTTTACAAATAAGACACATGTGTATCTCACTTACACCGCACCGTACCACGCTGCGCAAATCCCCCTCCCCCTCTCCCTCTCTCTTCCCCCACCCTCTTTGCCCTCACTTCCCTCTCCCCTCCCCTTTCCCCCACTTCCCTCTCCCCTCCCCTCCTCCCCTATCTTCCCCCCACTCCCCTCTCCTCACCATCCCCTCACTTCCCTCTCCCCTCCCCTTTCCATCACCTTCCTCTTCCCATTTACCTCCCCTCCCCCTTTCCTCTTCCCCTCACTTTCACCTCCCCTCCTCTCCTCTCCCTCCCCCTTCCCCTTCTCCCTCATAAACTTTGAATGTCATATTTATTTATATCGAATCAACAGCCTAAACAATAAGTTTCAAGCTTTAAAAATGACGATACTTCCATACAACTTTCCATCCCTCCTTTCAACCCTTTACAACCCTCTTTTCGCATTAAAGAGTAGCCTTTGGAATGAAGAAAGGCCTTTCTCAGGCTCTAGACTATCTGTGTATCAAATTTCATTTAAATCCGTTCAGTAGCACTTTCACAAAAACCTTACATATTACCATACAAACTGTTATCCCCTATTCCCTATTGAAAACCATAGAAATATGAATAATTTATTCCTATTTCTATGGGTAAAACTTTTACAAACTTTGAATGTCATATTTATTTATATTGAATCAACAGCCTAAAAAATAAGTTTCAAGGTTCTAGCTCTAAAAATGACGATACTTCCATACAACTTTTCATCCCCCTTTTCAACCCTATACAACCCTTTTTTCTCATTAAAAAGTAGCCTATGTAGATAGTCTAGATAGTCTAAAGCCTGATAAAGGTCTCAGGCTCTAGACTATCTGTGTACCAAATTTCATTCAAATCGGTTCAGTGGTTTTGGCGTGAAAGTGACACAGAGAGACAGACAGACAGACAGACAGAGTTACTTTCGCATTTATAATATTAGTTAGGATAAACGAAATAAATGGAAATGTAGCTTTCAGAAAGTATATAAATTTAGGTCATCATCATCAACCTGTGTCAGTCGCTGGACGTAAGCCTCTCCCAAGATGCGCAACTAAGCCCGGTCTTCGGCTCTTCTTTTCCAGTCACTGCCCACCGCTTTGCGTATGTCTTCGCTCTACGTTCCACGGACGTCCTACGCTACGTTTGCCGATTCGCGGTCTCCACTCTAGGACAAGTCTACCCCAACGGTTATCAGTCCTGCGGCAGATATAACCAGCCAACTGCCACTTCAGTCTACTAATCCGTTGACCTATGTCGATAACTTTAGTTCTATGGCGAATTACTTCGCTCTGGATTCGATGCCGCAGAGAAATACTGAGCACAGCGATCTCCATAGCTCGCTGAGCGACTTTAAATTAGTGGACCAGCCGAACTGTGATTGTTCAAGCCTCGGCTCCGTATATCCGTAAATTGAGGTATATTGTTGCTTAAGTTTATTTAAATTAAAGATTTATTCTAGCAAAAGGAACCTCGGAATATCGGAATCTCATAAATGATAAGAAACGTGTGGTAAATATTCCGTTCCAGTATCTTGTCTAAAGGAACCTACCTACCTATTTATAGTAGGTGGGAGCATATAATTAAATCGATGTTCCGTCTAACTTTCTACCAAACACTAGCTTACCGCCATCAAGAATAAAATCCACCAGGTGAGATAGTGGTTGACCGCTATTGTTGTTGTCTATTGCTTGTGTTGGAACACAAATAGAAACATATTTTTAGCTAGCTTAGCTGTTTAGTTAGTCCAGAGTTTTGAGTCATAATACAGGATGGTCCAACATTAGAAGTTTAATATGAAAAGTAGAGTCCTCAGAGCCCTGATCAAATCAATAAATTGATTATGATATTTGTTTACATTTTTCTGTTTGCTGATTTTTTTCTGTGATATAATTTTTTCATGTCGTAAAATAATCTACACAAAAAAACTCGCTCTCTTGCTAATTTTAAAATTCTGATTGAAAATGAGATATAGCGTATGTTGCACTGACGTAAGTTTATACAGACACACTACATACATGTGAGATAGTGGTTATATATACTAGCGCCATTCCTACGACTGTTCTCTTTCCGCACAGACTCGATAGAAAAATGAATCGATATCGTGTCCACTATAATCACTTGATCACAACACTATAACTGTCAAATTAGATCTGTCAAATAGAAAATAAACGGTTGGATCTATTATAAGCGCTAACCATTTTCGCATAAAAAATAAACGACGGAAAAAATAAACAAGCTTATGCGTAAGCTGTTATGTACATGTTTACCAGAATAATAATAAAGATAGTTTAAAAACCATAAATACCGATTTCCATGCCCCGCGAGTCAATTTCAGTAGCAAGTTTGAGACGTTGATCAATCAATCAATAAATCAAAATCATTTATTGCGACTAATTTTTCAAGTCATTAAAGTTAGACATTAAAAAATCATTACATAAATTATTATCATTAAATTAAATTACAAATTAAATTACTAATTATCAAAAACAGAAAAATAAATAAACTAAATAAATTATTATTAAAACATTTTACAATATAAATCACTAGCAGCCCGCTCCGGCTTCGCACGGGTAGAACATATATGCCTACAAAATTTGCATCAGTTTGTTGCATCGAATATAAAATATGAACATAATTAACAACCCTCGTCATATTTCATCCAATTTACACAAAACCTTAACGAATTATGCACCTAAACCTTCCTCATAAACACTCTGGCTATTGGTGAAAACCGCATGATAATCCGTTCAGTAGCTATTGAGATTATTGCGAACAGACAGACAGACGCAGTGATGAACTTTGTTTTATAATACTTACGTATTGATATTGGACGGCCCTTTGGCGTAAAGGATAGTTACCCTGATTCTGACCCGACAGTCGTTGGTTCTAATCCTAGCTATATACCTACCAATGAAAGTTTTATGTGCATTCATGAATCATGAGTTTTCGTACAGTGGTAGTGGGATCATTAAATCTACCAAAAAGTAGCTTACCACCAAGGAGTACATCTGCCGCCGTAACCTTACGGCGTTCCCCGACGCAAAATGTAGGGGTAATATACGTTTAACGTGTGTATCTGTGTGTCTGTCTGTGGCATCTTAGCACCTAACCGGATGAACCGATTTTGTTTTTATTATTGATAGTTTTTTTTTTGTTTGATAGATGTCTTCATCGAGAGTTTTCTTAGCTTTGATTCATGAAAATTCGTTCAATCGTTATAAAATTATGAGCTTTTTTCTAGTTAATTGCGCTATGAAATCAACTTTCATAGGTCTGATCAATTCGAAAATCTTCTTCTTCAACGATATTGTAAGAACATGGAAGCCTCCTGGACTCTACAGAATACTCAAATCCTCACCAACTTACAGCTCAGATTTTAAATGTCGTGTTTAGAGTCATTGGAATGCTTTTAATGAAATATTATACATAGATCAGTCGGGGTGGTTTAAAATATTATATTATATTATTATATATATAGATGAATATTATTTTATACAATAGATCATATTATTATACTATATTGACTTCAAATTGATTGTGATCGGTGGGAATATACAGCATAGCTAAGCTTATAATAATATTTTCGTAGTGACTATGACATAATCTGTGGTTTCACTGCAAATATTTTATTAATTTTGCGATGCGTGTTTGTGAAATTCGTGATATCTTCTAGAGTTTTCATTTGAATTATATACTGCAAAGGATAATTTTAATCTATAATATGTGGCCAAGCTAAGTAACGTAATTATTTGGATAAGGATTAATACTATATACTTGAAAATAGCCTTGGAAGTTATGTAATATTTTTTAACAAAAATTTTAAGATTAAAATGGTTACTGTGAGTCAACCTTAAGAGATAGACATATGCTGTTGCGGACTTTTTTGTAGGTCTTATTAAGTTGTACAACTCTTAAATAGAAAATATTCTTCTATCTATTTTCAATTAAGCAGCGTTCGTCAGAAACGTGTTTTTTCGACCGTTTATTTGCCGACTTAAGTTGCAAATTAGGTCTCCACGAATGTACCTTTGATTTAAACGGGATAATATATAGCCTATTTTCATTCCGAAAGTCCATTCTATGTATTAGTGAAATAATTTTTTAAATCGAATCAGTAGTTTTTGAGCTTACTCATTACAAACATACAAAAATACAAAAATACAAATGTTCTCTCTTTATAATATTATAGTATAATAGTATAGATTAGCCAGTACATGTATCCTGTGACAAAGATTTATCATCATATCTCTAGAGATACTTATCAGATCTCGATGAAATTACAATGGGACTACCTCGAAAGCGTACCCTACCGATTAAAAAAATAATCATTCGAATCGGTTCACAATTGACGGAGTAATCGCGTAACATACACACAAAAAGAACATACAGACGAATTGAGAACCGCCTTCTTTTTGGAAGTAGGTTGATAAAACAAAAGCGCATACTTTCCAATTTTGCCAAACGAAATAATAAAAATAAACAAGGATTAATTGCCTAAAATTTACATAAAGAATCAAGATATAAAATATCACAAGCGATCCTTAGTAAAATTATACCAATTTCTTCGCACCACGGGCTCATCTGCATTTAAATTATGGATTTAAATAATAGCGGTAGTAAAGCTAGAGACGGATGAAAAACGAATAAAAACCGGAAGTGGATTCTGTGCTTACACTCTGCTACTTCACTCAGCTTGTTTTCAAATTTATTTGTTTTACTTTCAGTATATGGAAAGAAAATCTGCCAAATCTGCACTTACACATGTGCTTATACATTGATATATCATATAATAGATCTTTTTAATAATTATTCTTTTAGTATAAACTAATTAGTATATACGTGCAGACTATGGGCTAATTATACGCAACGGACTTAGAATGCTCTGCGAGTCCAATATAACAATGCGTTCAGGATGCTGATGAAGCTGCCTCGCTTCTGTAGTGCTTCAAGAATGTTTGCGGAAGCACGCGTAGATGGTTTTGCAGCAATACTCCGCAAACGGACCGCTTATCTGATGCACCGGTTGAGGGGCAGCTCTAACAGCTACCTGCAACTCATTGCACAGAGGATGGACGTAGATTGTCCATACATGCAGAATTGGAGACGGTTGCATGTTGATGCCAATATTTAGTTTTCACTTATTTTAATTTAACTTTGCAATGTATTTATTTTATTTTAATTGATTTGTGTAACGCGAATATAACTATGGACTGCAATGTAAATGTGTAAAGTCTGAAACAAATGAAATTGATAAATCAGTTGCAAGTTTGAGACGTAAGACGTTTATCGTTATATTTTATCTCTGGAGATATTTATAAGATCTCGATGAAATTACAATGGGACCACCAAAAGAATAATTCGAATACTTTTACTCTCAAACTCACAATCGCGGAACATACTCGAATATACAAAAAAAATCCAAAAAAACATACAGGCGAATTGTAAACCTCCCCCTTTTTATGAATCGGTTAAAAAGAAGAATTTATCGTTTTGAATTAAATAAAACAAAGGTAATGAGGCTACTCAGCCCTCATATTCTTGTTGAACGTCAGACTACTAAAAAAAACAACGGGCTGCACCCCGGGAGTGCCGGCAGAAAAGAAAACTTGCACATGTCATTTTTGAATATTTTGGAATGACACCTCGCGCTAGCGCCCTGCGCTCTGTTAGAATGACACCTCGTACAAGCGCCCTGCGCTCCATCTTACGAATTTTTGTCTTACGATCAAGACACGTGACCCTGACGTGAGTTTTACATTGTTTCCCCATCCCAAGAAAAGATATGCCAAAGAAGTTTTCACTTCAAAAAACTTCTTCTTTTCCCCTGATTAATGTAGGGTTGCCAACCAAACTATTACTTGAACCCCCAATGTATGCTTGAGCTTAGCTTAACGATAGCTTGTCTATCAGTACTATTATACTTCCTACTAATATTATATTTGCTGTAATGTCTTTGTATGATACAGACGAAAGTTTGGTAGGTGTTTGTTACTTCTTCACGCTAAAACTAACTGCACCGATGGAGCTGAAGTTATGAAGATAGCCTAGACCCTGGAATAACATATAGGACACTTTTTGTCCCGCTATTTTCACGGGAAAGATATCACGGCTTGTCTGATATTAAATAGTTTATGATCGTACAAAACGAAAAAACCAACCTCACATGCCGCTATAGTCAAAGTAGCCAGTAGTAACAATCATGTCATCAAGGTATACAAATTTGTTTACACTGTCTATATCTATATCTCCGGCGATAATTATCATATCTCGATAAAATTTGAATGAGACCAAACGAGAGGCATAATCTCTCTTACAAAAAAAATATATTTAATCCGTTAAAATTTGACGGAGTTCTGAGGTAATAAACAAACAAAACAAAAATACAGTCGAATTGAGAACCTCCTCCCTTTTTGTGAAGTCTATTAAAAAGGAGCATTTCTTTTCTGCAATCCTAGTCACTAGAATAGGGCCCTTGCATAAAAGTTTTTAAATCTTCCCTTTAGGCACTAACCCGAGTCCGCCATCTAATTAAATTTAAATTATCCTGGATTTTCACGCAGACCGAGTCTAAATTAAAAAAACTGGCCAAGTGCAAATCGTACTCGCACTCGTAGGGTTCCGTAGCACAGTAGAGTATTTTACAACTATGAGTTTTCGCCACCAAAAAATTAACTTTGTTTTTCATAGTGTTTGTATGTAAAACAAAGTTATATTTGCGGTCGCTATATCTCAAAAAGACGTGACCTCCGGAGCTCCAACACACGCTCTATCAAAGAAGCGATCGAGCGAAACCGGGGCTCAAAAGTCAAAACAGCTGGGTCAAAGTTATTTGACGAAGTTGACCACATCTAACGGGAGTGTCGTCGCTTCTAAGCCGGAGATTCTTAGGGAGGTTCAAGACTTCTACGGCCAACTATATACCTCGCAAGCATCCCGTCCCCAACCCCAGTCCGAGGATCCTAGAGCCACTTTTACCCGCCATTATACCGAGGATCTGCCAGAGGTCAGCCTGGACGAAATTGTGATGGCTCTCAAACAGCTTAAAAATAGAAAAGCTCCCGGAGAAGATGGAGTTACAACGGAGCTCTTAAAAGCTGGTGGAACTCCAACGCTTGTACAGCTGCAGCGTATATTTTATTCCGTCCTCTTTTCGGGGAGAACTCCAAAGGCGTGGAGCAAGAGTGTGGTCGTTATGTTCTTTAAAAAAGGAGACAAGACCCTCTTAAAGAACTATCGACCCATTTCACTCTTGAGTCACGTCTATAAGCTGTTCTCGAGAGTCATCAGAAATCGTCTCGTGCGTAGACTCGACGAGTTTCAGCCCCCTGAACAGGCTGGGTTTCAAGGAGGATATGGCACCATAGACCACATACACATAGTGCGGCAGGTTATACAGAAGACCGAAGAGTATTACCAGCCCCTGTGCCTTGCGTTTGTGGACAATGAGAAAGCTTTTGACTCTGTAGAAACCTGGTCTGTTCTGGAGTCACTGGAGTCTGCCAAGTTGATTGGCGATACGTCCAAGTACTGAGAAGCTTGTATGACGCCGCGACTATGACCGTCCAAGCACAAAATCAGCAGACTGAACATATCCTTTTACATAGAGGAGTGAGACAAGGGGACGTTATTTCCCCCAAATTGTTCACCAACACTCTTGAGGATATGTTCAAGACGCTCGATTGGAAAGGACGGGTCATAAATATAAACGGCAAGCACCTCGCTCACTTGAGATTTGCGGACGATATCGTAATCATGGCTGAAACCGTGCAGGACTTGCAATACATGCTGACCTCCCTTGCTGATTCTTCTGCACGCATTGGTCTCCGGATGAACTTGGATAAAACCAAGATCATGTTCAACGAACATTTTATTCCGGACTGACTGTGACTAAACGGAGTTCCTCTCGAAGTTGTTCACGAATATGTCTATCTTGGGCAAATCTTGCAATTGGGTAGAAACAACTTCAAAAAGGAAGCTCGCAGAAGAATACAGCTGGGATGGGCAGCATTTGGAAAACTTCGTCGAGTCTTTTCATCGCCCATACCGCAAAGCCTGAAGACGAAAGTCTTTAACGAGTGCGTCCTACCTGTTATTACCTACGGAGCCGAGACGTAGACGCTGACAGTGCGACTGGTTCACCAATTCAAAGTCGCTAAGCGAGCTATGGAGAGGGCTATGCTTGGAATCTCTCTGAAGGATCGAATTCGAAAAATACCAAGTTTCGATTATGTAGTTCTAATAGTTTCGGAATAAAATGGCTGTGACATAAGGACAGACAAACAGACAGACAGACAGACATGACGAATCTATAAGGGTTCCGTTTTTTGCCATTCGGCTACGGAACCCTAAAAAGCGTTAAAATCAGTAAAGTTGAGTTGAACTCTTTCTGTGATTTGCTTTTTAAAAATCTGGTGGAAGGTACACATCCCCTAGAGGTAGATTTGTAAAATTAAAAATACGTGTCTCATGATGTGTTTTAAGGTTTATATGTATCGAGTCTTGAGTGAATCGGACCAAGGAATACGTGGAAACAAACATTTTCTATAATTTTTGTAAACAAAATCATTTTACATACACCCTAGGGGTATCTCACACTTTATATTTTTGTAAATTGTTAAACACAAGCCACCAATGCATAATTGGGTTAACAAATGCAATCCACTAATTTCGTCGTATCGATGTATCGAACCGTGGCTTAATTGGCAGAGCACCTGGACGTGTAATCCGGGGGGTGCGGGTTCGAGTCCCGTCGGTACGATGAAATTTTGGATTGTGTTTAACAATTTACCCTAGGGGTAGATTTGAAAAAAATAATAAACAACGGGTTGCACTCCGGGGGTGCCGGCAGAAGTGAAAACTTGAACATTAACGTTGTGCATTTGGTCTACTCTCCCTACATCTTACAAATTTTCGATCATGTCACGTGTCCTGACGCGAGTTTAGCATTTTGTACCCATCCCAAGAAAGTGCACAACGCCACTAAAGAAGTTTTCACTAAAAAAAATACGTGTCTCATTATGAGTTTTAAAGTTTCACTAAGCCGTACCGACTTTTGAGTGAATCGGACCAAGGAATACGTGGAAACAAATATTACTACATTTTCTGTAATTTTTCATTTTACGTACACACACCCTAGAGGTAGATTTGTAAAAATTAAAATTACATGTATCATCAATTAAATGTATCATCATTATTTGTATTAAGGTTTATTTGTACCGAGTTTTGAGTAAATCGGCCTAAGGAATAACATTTTTCATACAAATTTTAGCACTCGATTTAACCCCTTTAAGAAAGAAAATCATGTTTTCAAAAAAAAGATTAGCATATGACATATTCCAGAGACAACACTATTTACGTTTTAAAAATCGGTTCAAGTGGTTATAAAGATACGTGGTAATAAAGATTCACACACACTCTTAGTTTCGCATTTATAATATTCTATTGACACCACAAAAATACGACAAGGCTCTAGGGTGTGCCAAAGAAATATACATACATACATACTTAGATAATAGATACATACATACATACACTCGAAAAACATAACCCTCCTTCTTTCGTAGTTGGGTAAAAAGACAGTCAAATCTTGTTTCTACACATTTGTTTACCGAAGTACTTGTGTGAAATTTCGAATAAAAAAAACAATCTAATCTTGTTTCTTCATACAAATTTTGAACCCCCTTTTCATCCCCTTAAAGGGTGAATTTTGGAAAATCCTCTCTTAAAGTATACCTACGTATAATATATAACTATCTGCATGCCAAATTTCAATGTAATCCCTTAAGTAATTTGAGTTGTGCGTTTATTAATCAGTCAGTCAATCAGTAACGTTTACCTTATTTTAATTCAAAGATATATACTAGATGGCGTTAAACACCGTTAAAACACGCAAGTGTTTCGTTCGTAGAACACAGTTCAGCTCGTGCAGTACTGTGATGAGTCGATGTTCTTCTCTACACGTGAGTGTATGAGTGTTTTTGGAAGCGGTTGAGAAACTGCATCGTAAATATAATTCTATGTTAATAAATAAATACTAATTCGTTTATTATTTAATTTAATAATTGTTTTGTTTTCAATTATATAATAAGTTGATTACTTATTACTATAATAGTAGATCATACAACAATTTAATAAAAAGGCAATTTAGTCAAAGTCAAGTCAAAGCATTTATTCAGTATATGGGCAAATTAAAAATTTGCACTTACACACGTCAAATAACATTAAACAGATCATATTCAATAAAAAATATGTTTAATACAGTTGCTCAAAAAGTGGCGTATTGCAGGGACGTATAGCGTTCGGGATGTGGGCTATTACATACTCGTGCTTTTTTTTACCTTTCCCGAACTCGTGCGTTCTCTTTCCCAACTGTCAAAATAATGTCAATTAAAAAGAAAAACAAACCATGAAGTTTTTACTAAAAAAATTCAGGAAGTTTTTAAGATTCATGCAAATACGTATATTTCTAAAAAGAAGCTACGAATTTGTTTCAATATCAAATTTAATGATTTGATTGAATGAGTTAGGTTAGGTTTCATTTCATTTCATCTCATTAAATTTCATTTTCATTTCATATCAATAAAAAAATTCTACAGAAGACTTGGCTGTATGGGCATAGTTCCCTTTGCCTACCAGAATGGGTGAAGAAAAAAAAACTCTGCTTATAATCTACGGTTGGCGCCATTTTTCAGAAATTTTCTTTGCGAGTTTAGATGTTTGTTGCACAAAATGAGTAATTCGGAGAACACTTTACCGGAAAAGTCAATAAGTCGCTACATATCTACATACGACGAATTTATTGCGTGGAGAGAAGAGAAAACGCCAGTTAGTATAAAAAACTGTACCAATTTCAATGTATATGTGAATTATTTTATATAACTATAACTATAACTTTTATAAGAAATAAATGTTAAGTTAGTTGAGTTTATTGTGGTTTTATCATTTTATTAAATTGCTTCATTTTTTCGCAATTGTATTAAAAATAGTCGTTCAGTACACGTGCGGAACCATCATTGCAACTTGTTCCGACTGTCAACCCTCGCCTTCGGCTGCGCCTCGGCTCGGGTAGACATTTGTCGGAACTCTTTGCAATGACAGCCTTTCCGCACTTGTAATGAAATATACTATATAGATATAACAGAAACATAACTTATTGCTTTGAATTTACAAAAAAAAACAAAGGTATTGAGCCATTCAGCTTTCATCTAGACACGTCACACTTAAAACACATGTTTAATTCCCCTGATTAATGTAGGGTTGCCAACCGTACTATTACGTGCACCCGCAACCCAGTGCATGTTTCAGTACTTCAGACAATTTTTATCCAAAAAATTGTGAAATAATGAAACATAATAAATAAATACAACGCAGATTAATTGCAGTACAAATCATATTCCGAATGGAACCGATTGTCCATCTATCAGCTGCATAATACCGTCTCTACAGGCAACCCTAGATCTGCAAACAAAAGATGAAAACTGATTGACTGTTGAATCTTTAATTCGAGGAACTAAGTTGGATCCCGAGAGCAGCGAAGGATTCTAGAGTAATCCCGAGCGTAGCGAGGAATCCTATATTAGAATCCTGAGCGGAGCGAGGGATACAAGGAATGAGATTAAATTATTTTATTCACGAGTCGTGTAATCTTCTTTTTACCATTGACTGCGAGAAAATAAATAGTAGCACCAGCTTATAGTACCTATTTATATATTTTTTTTATTTTTATTTATTTATTTACTTATAAAGCGTGTTTGTTACCTAGTACATTTTTACTTATCTTAATTTATGTACAATGCTATAGATAATGTTATGTATGTAAGTTATAATTTACAGTTTAGGTAGGCGCTTGAACATTATTTTGTTTTGTTATTAAGGCAATATGAATACATAAAATGTTATTATTACATTAAGGTAACATTTCAAAGACACGTTAAAACAAAGCTAGGTAGAAACCTGTGTTATGGTGTTAACGCTTCCCCTCGATAATACCAATGCATTAAATTACATTTCCATTTTCTGCCGTAGTAATCCATTTATTTAATATTAATCAAATGTTATAATTAATGTGCAATAAATAGGGATTATTAACTATTTAGTGCCAGTGAATGTGTGTATAGGGAAACAGCACAATCTTAACAAAACATGCTATTTGCGTTTTCACCAAAATTGCACTGAAAATCTTTAGTGCAGTTCACATCTTTTTTAAGGGTATGACTTGGACTAGACTCTGACTTCAACTTGATGAGAATTTGACTCAACTTTATGACTTGAATTTATAAAAACTTGAATATTTTTTATACTTTATTCTGGCTGAATACACTAATCGTGTAGAGCAAAATGAAAACAAAAAAAAAACAACCAAAATTGGCGGGATTTTTATTTTTATTTAATTATATAGCTTCTATGGTATAGCTTCATTTTGCCAGCTAGTAGGAACTTTCAGCAAATTTTATTTATTTTCTGTACATAATTCGTATTTCGTGCTTGTTCCAAATTCAAAATGCTTTTATTCACCGAGTGAGTAATAGAGCATTTTATTCACTGTTATCGATGAATAAAGTGCTCTTTTTAGAGTGGCAATGGTAAAAAATATATTAATTATATCAGTAGGATCTGTTCATTTCATTGAGACCTCTCCGATGAGCCCAAAATCGACATCTCTGATGTAAGTTGGCGAGGAGTTGAGTATTTTGCAGATTCCAGGAGATATTCCAGCATCGGATCAATGTTACCATTTTCTTACAATATCGTTGAAGTAAGAAGATACCGAATTTTGAATTGATCAGACCTATCAAACTTTATTTCGAAGCGTCAACTAGAAATAAGCTCATAGTCTTAAAACGGCTGAACGGATTTTCATGAATCAAAGCTAAGAACACTCTCTGTGAAGACAGTTCAGCCGTCTCGGTGCTATGATGCCACAAATAGAAACATAGATATACACGTCAAACTTATAGCAACCCTTCTTTTTGCGTTGGTGGTTAAAAAAGAGGCAAGAAGACATAAATACACACACACACACGAAGGAAAAGTTTGCAAGTCTTTTAAATATTTCATTGAACCACTTTGTCAGCATGATAAATATGTAAATTACTTAATGCCAAATTACAGCTTTTATAAGTCTCTGAGATAAACCGCGGACAGACAGACAGATAGACAGACTTAATTAAACAACAGCTATACAGTACAGCATCGTCTTCAATATTACCCAAAGTCAAATTAATTTAACTGATATCACTTCCAGTAATCTTACTTCTCCGTTACTTTTTCCCCAGATTGGCTTAACAGATTGTGTTCCTATAAATAAGAATGAACGTATCCAATTTTACCGTCAGGACAGTTGTGGACAAACTGGGCAGTACTGTCCCATAGCGAGAACTGAAACGGACCTGTCCCTTCCAGATTTATATCAATGTGTCTTGGTGCCTAACAAATGTCCTATCATAGATTATTTTCTGGAATTGGCTGATACAAGTTGATCGGAGTATTCGATATTTGGTAGGAATGTTTTGTTGTTTGGTATTTGGTTGTATTTTATGGATTGGATCACATAAGGAGGTAGAAGTAGTAGTTGTGTGGTTGTTGCTTTATAATTTTTTATGTGTATTTAGTAATTGTTCGTTGTTGTTGATCAATTTTTTCATCTCTTAAGCTACGGCCACACCGCAGCGTCCTGCGTGCGCAATCTCGGCGGCGATCAGATAGCGCGGTAGTATTTGTACCGACTGGTTCCACCAAACGCGATCTACGGCGATTAGAAAACGATTGTAAATCAGATCGCGAACGCGCACGCTAAGTAATTTTGGACGCCGCGGTGTGGTCGTACCTTTATTTTTTCAATAGAGTATGACCGCAGGTTTTTTAGTAGGCTTGTGACTGCAGTCTTCAAAGATATGGTGTTAACAATACATTTAAGGCGGAAATAACCCAATGTCTAAGGGCGTCGGACTTGCGATCGAGAAGTCGTGAGTACAATCCCCATCCATTGCACTATTGACGTGAACCCACTCCAGACACAAGCATATTTAGCTTAGTTGGAGGGGTTAACAAGACTACTAGTAATTTGCACTCCACATTGCTAGTAACTTAAGACTTTATTTCTGTAAAAAAATAACTCTTCAAAATACCAACTGGAAATTAAGCGCTATAAATAAACAATTAGCTCATATCGTGCTTGTTTTTTGCATTTCAAAGTGATACAATGTGAAATTTTATTTTATGTCTTATAGTCTAGCGTTTGACCACTATCTCACCTGTTGGTAAGTGATGATGCGGTCGAAGATAGTAAGCAAGCTAGGGCTAGAATGGGACTGGCTCTTATGGATAGCTGCCGGAACACATTAAATGTTTTGGTGACAGATTTTCTGAGGGTGGTAGCTGGCCAGGCGGACACTAGATAGTGTCCTACTGCCATGCGGGGGGTAGTTGGTTTTTTAACGATGTTTTTCCTTCACTGGAGGGCCACTGTGAAAAGCACTCATAAATTTTTCGATAGAAAAATCCATTGGTGCACGGCGGTTTGAACTCGGCATAGCTCGACTCTAGCATCAAAGCCAACCGTTCTCCCGATTACGCCGGGCCCTCAAATGTGTGATGCTGAATTCTGACATAACTTCTACGCATTGTGTAATAGTTGGTAATGTTATAGTCGGTAAATCAAGCACTATAACTTATAATTTAGATTTTTCGAATTAATGGTCGAGTACCGTTTGACTTGAAAAAACAAATACATTCTTGCTTATCTGTTAAAACTGCGATGACATGACAGTGACAACGAGATAGTTTTTTTTGTCGCTTGTGAAATATAGGAAATGATATTCGCAAGACCCGAGTATTTCCTAAGGAATTTCAGTAAAAAGTAATATGTTTAAGGTACGAGTAAGTACATAAAATATGACGACATACAAAAATAAATTTCAACACCGCCTCTCTATTCTATACTCTCGAGCTTTCCAAAACTGTAGATAACATAATAGAAAATAATAAGAATCCTATTCTGTCTCTCAAATATCAAAGCAATAAGTAATTTCGATGGCGAGCACTAAATATCCTCTCGATGTGGTCGATTGAAACAACTCTCATCGGAAACGGTGGGAAGTGTTCGTAAAAAACTCAATCTTTTCCCGATAGGGCATTGTCCTCTTTGAACAGGGCAGAGACGAATTCAGAGGTGCAAAGTCTACCAATTAAGTCAACATAGAATTCGTTTTTGAAACGGGCGAAGCCGTGGCGCGCAACTAGTAAATAAATTGGCCAAGTGCAAGTGGGACCCGCACAAGTAGGGTTCCAATTAAACAAAATTTGTCGGAAAAATAAAGTACAAAGTACATCGATAATATAAATACCATGTCAATACTAAACATGCTTATTTACTACAACGCCATCTAACGAATGTCTAACGAACTTCTAACGCCAACTAAGTGAACGTTAACACTAGAGATGCGCCGTATAGTGGTTTCACCGAATTACCGAATACCGAATATTAATCGGTTTAACCTTTACCGAACCAGATATTCGGCTGAATTATTCGGTGTACCATTACATTGTTTTGCCGCGTAAACAAGTTCTAAAATGTGCGCTACGTGCCGCTGCTGGTTAGATGAGGAATGAGATGTAGATTTAATTGAGGTTTATAAGAATGTTGATTTTAATTATAAAAATAAATGTTGATTTAATGTTTAAAAATAAATATTGTTGTGAGATTTTAAATTAAATGTTGATTTAAGGCTTAAAATAAATGTTGACTATATCTACTAACTATAGGTCAAGAAGTAAATATGTTTTCTTTGACTTATAATATAACATGAATCTTATATAAGAAGTTTTGTCTTTTAGTTCTACACCTTGGCTACATGAGCCAAGAAAATAGAAATACTTGAACCGAAAATATTTGGCAACAAAACCGAATAATTTGGCCGAATACAAATAATGGAAAAGATATACGCCGAATACGCTGAATACCGAATACCAAACGAATATTCAGCGCATCTCTAGTTAACACAAAAGGTAGGGGTAAACCAGTGTTTTTCAACGTGTGGATCGCGATACTCGCGACCCCCTGGGGGTCGCAAAGCCTCTGTAAGGGGGTCGCGGGGAGTCGCGAAGCCTTAGTAAAAGAAAAAAACAAAGTTTGAAAACATACTTTTAAAGAAAATATTGATTAAAGAGCATTTGTAGGTGTTTTGACTGCTCTCACTGCTTATAATATTTGTTACAAAAGAAAAATATGTAATTTGTAGGTGTTTTGACTGCTCTCACAGCTTATAATATTTGTTTCAAAAGAAAAATATGTAATTTGTTTCCTGTAGGCCACACGAACGAAGCCGCGGGTAGAAGCTAGAAATATAACAAAATACAGATTATGAACAGTGCAAGTAGGTCGATTTTTTTTTCATACTAAGGCGGTCGCGTCGCGTCATGAAAAAGGTTGAAAAACACTGGTAAACAATCGTTCACAGATGGCGCTTTAGTAAAAACACGTTTTTTGTATGGGGACCCCCTTTAATTCTTAACTTTGTTCTGTTTTTAACCGACTTCAAAAAAAGGAGGAGGTTTTTAGTATTTGCAGCTTGTTGCATCGAGTATGAATTTTATATTAATGTTCAACAATCATCGTCAGAATTATTACCGATTCACAAAAAATATTAACGAATTTTACTCTTTTGAGTTCCTCGGGTTCTGTTGATAGATTAAAATCGCATAAAAATTCGTTCTGTAGTTGTATTACGAACATACGAGTACATACTGACGACGCGACGCCGGACTTTATTTATAATGTCCGAAAAACTACATACTTCACAAAGCCGACGGCATAGACTGTTCGCTGTCCGCGGCTCCCGGACTGTGGCCGGCGCTAACTCGCCATTGTGTCGCGCTATGAACTCCCTGAATGCATTCCTGACTGCTAACGCTGAATGTGATACTTTTTATGATAAATGGCATGATATTTTAAAATTCTAATGACATACCACAGCGAATATTTAAACTGAGATAAGTATAATAACTTGTGAGATTTGAAATTTAATTTTGATAATTTAATTATTTTGATGACTAATATAAACATGACTTTAATTTTATAATTGTAATTCAATGTTCTTTGTGTATATCATGTAATGATTTTTGTAATAGGTTAGAACATTAGCAATAAGTAAAAGTGGTTGGTTTACCGTTCTTATTACAATAAATAAATGTGTAGTAGTGATGTGATAACCTGGGATATACGCAATTTGCTCATTTTCACCATCTCATTCCATCCCTGGTTTTCGTCGGAATAGCATTTGCATCCGAATGTCGAAACGAAGACGTTCACAAGCTGCCCAATAAACGCGGCTGCCTTTTTTGGGCTTTAATAACACTTTATAATTGCTTTTTTAATGGAATATTTATTTTTGGTCACCACCTGGTTTATAATATTACCTTATCTTTGTATGAGATTAGTCGTTTCATTTTCGAATTAAGGATATTGAGATAGTACTTGCTAACTAAACTATAAACAGGCCAAGTGCTAGTCGGACTCGCACTTGTAGGGTTCCGTAACACAGTAGAGTATTTCATAACTAACATTTTTGGCCACCAAAAAATTACCTTTGTTTATCATAGTGTTTGTATGAAGAACAAAGCTGTATTTGCGGTTGCTATATCTCAAAAACTGCTGACTGTATCTCGTTGAAACCAATTTTCGTTAAAAGTGTTTATTGAGATCTACAGCAGATTATATATTTTGTAGCGTAGTTAAGGCATAAGGCATCGAAATAACCATTTTTTAAAGAGGATGACATTGCGTAGTCACTTTCCATGACTTGAGTGCTGACTTTTTCTAATTTCAAAAAGTCGAAACATATTTTACTAGGGTTGACAAAGAATCTTGCAATTTAAAAACCGTGATAAAAGTCACACATCGGATTTTTTACTAATTTAATTTTCACCGAGTCAGTGCAGGAGCTTTAATTAAGGAAGGCAAATTTACAACAAAAAGAGATGGGGTAAATTTTTTCGATATTTCTCCATTTTACATTCGTGATTTTCGTTTAGGCGAACAACTTCACAACATAAAACATCATAATGAAAACAAGTCTATTTAAATGAAAATGTTACAATAGGCGGCCATATTGCTTATAATCATATTATAGTATATACAAACCAGAAGTGCCCTGCAGCTTCGCCCGCGTTAAAAACTTCTATTGTTTACTTAAAACTTTTCTTTTGTAAAAACGATTATATCATTAAAGACATCAAATAAGAATTAGCCAAATCGGTTCACCTGTTTTCATGTTATCGCGTGACTAAGGCAATTCAGGATTCATATTTATAAAACCCGAAAAACCCAAATTGTCAGACTTTGTTACCTACCCCATTTTGAAAAATCCTAAAACACGTACTTTATCTCATCTTGTTTCGCCATACAAACTTTCAATCCTCGTTCCGTATCCGGGAGGAATTTTCAGAAAATCCTTTCTGAACGAATACCTTCGTCAGAATAACTATCTGCATTGTAAATTTCAGCGCAATCCGAAACAATATTAATTTTTAAACTTTATTACCCCAGTTTATTCTCTTAGGGTGGCATTTTGAGCAGCTGAAACTCGTATTTACTTATTTATATACAGAATTACTTGTGTGAAATGCCGAATAAAATGACTATCCAAACTTTGAACCCTCGTTTCATCGCCTTGAAGAGTGAATTTTGAAAAACAAATTCTTAGAGGATACCAAAGTCAAAATAACTATCTGCATGCCAAATTTCAGCGCAATCCGAAACAATATAAGATTTCAGACTTCGTTACCCCACTTCACCCTTTTAGAGGTGGAATTTCGAAAGAGCCTGCAGGGCTAGCATGGCAAGGTGACTATTTTGTCTTTCCACCTATCCGTGTTTTTTTCGGTGGAGAAGGCAAATTATAAGTAAAGTATTTCGAAAATTATAAACGCCCGCCGACTTTTAAACTTTCAATTCTTTTTTATGTTTTTAAAACGAAACAAAATCAAAACACGGGGTTAAACTTCACCAAGTGTTTAAATTGTTGTGTTGATCTCCTGTCAGTGGCGAAAAACAAGGAAATAATTTTGTCTTTCTCCGGAGATAAGGCCATGCTAGCCCTGCTGAAACACGTATTTACTTAAGTTCTTGTGTTAAGTTTCGAATATAAAAGACTATCTAATCATACAAATTTTGAACCCCCGTTTCATCCCCTTCAGGGCTGAATTTTGGAAAATTATTCCTTAGAGGGAACTAACGTCGTAATAACTATCTGCATGCCAAATTTCAGCGCAATCCGAAACTATATTGATTTTCACACTTTGTTACCCCATTTCACCCTCTTAGGGGTGGAATTTAAAAAAAACCTGAAATACGTATTTACTTATTGTTTTACTGGAGCACTTGTGTGAAGTTTCGGATAGAAAAGACTATCTAATCTCGTTTCTCCATACAAACTTTGAACCACCATTTCATCCCCTTAAGGGGGGAATTTTAGAAAATCCTTTCTTAGTACACCTAAACATACTAAGACAAATATACCCTCCAAATTTCAAGTCTGTAAGACCAGCGGTTTAGGCTGTGCGTTGTCAGTCAGTCAGTCAGTATGTCAGGACAAAGATTCTTATAGTATTAGAAGATAGATTACCTGTCACTATGTTTTCACACGCTAATCTCCGAAATCAGCCAGCCGTTTTCAATGATTTTGTGTTTGTGTATGATTGGTTGGTTCCAGTTTGAGAGATAAGGCTAGTTGTATATTCTCCATGGGTGGAAAGTGTTGTCAAGATTAAATTTCATCTGTGAAAAGCCGAGGCTGGGGTATTCTTCAAAACGACGACGATTCTTTACGATCGATCACTGCCTTAGCAATGTGGTAAACATATCATATCTGTGCGCTGGCAGATTTTTTTTTTTGTAATAAATAATATAATAAAAACTATGTTCAGTATTTCAAGGTAGAAAGATGTGCTGGTTTTATTTCACAATAGTAGGACTTAAGCTTTGACTCCGTACCTCATCTTAATAATAACCATATTCAATTTCCAGAATAGCTCGAATCTATCTCAGAATACGTCTTGTCTTGTCATAGTTCAAATGTTAGTCTAATTCTCACTGTAACAATCTATCGATATCGATGTAATCTATAAAGTTCATCTCTAATTCAACTCGTTAACCTGTGCTAAAACATACGGATAAGGACTGCCCTCTTGCTGTTTACAATGTGTTCGCACTAAAACTTTGCACGTTAGTGCACTTTTGAATTATCAGTAGACTGTGGTGGACTTTTATTAAGTCCACCACAGTCTACTGTCACTCACTGATAGTAGTTCAAGAATATTTCGACAAAGCTTAGTGGAAGACTTCACTCAAACAACATTAATATAAGTATTGTGTTTTTTGTTAATGATGGTATATTATGTGGTAAATATGGTGAAATAAAATGGTAGATGATGAGCGATTTCCGTGTGCTTAGCGTCTAGGGACACTGACTGTTACAGCGAAGGTCGTCGATTCGATTTCCACTCGGGACAAGTATTTGTGTAATCCACAAACAATTTTGTTCCATGTCTCAAATATTGAATGTTTGTAAGGTTTTTTACCACAGGCACAGTTTTAAAATCATACAGTTTGGAATCGAATGTACTTGCGCAGAGCAACGGCGGGGTACTTGCAGGGAAGCGGGCGGCGCGGGCCGCGTCTCACAATCTCGCTTAATTTGTGGGATCGCACGTTGAGGGACGCCGTGAACGTGTTAATGCGCGAGCGAGTTTTGATCGCTGATGACATTAATTTTATTGGTGGACACTTGTTCTGTGTATGTATGTTCAGACAGCAAAATACAACAAGGACTTACGATTTCATTTATTAAATTAATACGATGTAATATATATAATATTTATTTTTTATAAATTAATAATTACCTAATAGGCAATGATCTTCTATATGAATAAGGTTTGTAAGTACATACGCATCACGTCGCTATTATCTTGTGTGAATCAGAGTTTAACACTACACTAGTAGGTTTATTTGATATACCTACCTACACATCGCGCACGGGCTACGGAACCCGTAGCTCGTGCGTCAACACTGATGATAGATTATTTTCAACCGACTTTCAAAAAAGACGATGTTTTCAATTTTTTGTATGTATGTAACGCGATTATTCCGTCAATTGGGAACTGAATTCGAATAACTTTTTTTTATCGATAGGGCACATTTCTGAGATTATCCCATTGTAATTTTATTGAGATATGACGATAAACGTCTCAAACTTGCTACTGAAACTGACTCGCAGGGAATGGAAGTCGGTTATTTGAGTTTTTAAACTATCTTAATTATATTTATTTAAAAAGGTGTACTATTGTAAATTAAAAATCAATAAAAAATTTTGTCTTTTAATTTTATCAGCTCGTAGATTTTTTTGACAACCTTTGCACATTTCCGGCTTATAGCGTAAGTACCTACTCGGGCGGTGGACCGCGGCGGTGTCGTCCAACATCAAATTCTCAAATGTATGATTGTAAAATTGTGCCACAGGGGTTTTTAAAATAAAATTATTCAAATTACAAAATACCAAATGTAATAGCTAATTGCTATGCTAATATACTTAATTCTATGAACATCGTACCGTTAAAAGCTGTATACAATTTGATAAATTACGTATTTTAAACTGCCGACAGCCAGATTCCAAAGTTTCAGAAGGGCCATAGGAATATTTACACGAATATATCTAGAAGTGACACTGTTACTATTATTTTATTTTAATAAGAAGTGGAGGTCGTAATGTCAAGCGTGCAAATACATATAGGTGGTGTTAAAAGAATAACCACTGATGGTAGGATTCTGTCTAAAGTTGAACCACAGAAAAGATAATAGTCCTACAGAACATACACTCTGTGACAGCAACTCTGACAGCAATGCGAGATTAAACCTAGTTACAACGCCGATAACGTTCAAAATACGACTGTCGTCGGTTGTGTCGTGGACGATACTCGGTAGGAAAAAAAACAGCGAGTGAATGACGCCTGGTTAAACTACTAACTATATAATAATAATAACTAACCCATCAAAAAATGTCACCACTCTGTTAACCGACTGTTAAATATCTCGTTCTTACAAACGTTCAATTACTACAACGTACGTTCTTCAAAAACTAGTCAATCTACGATATATACCTGCTATTATTAGTACAACAGTGACACCTCTTGTGAGGATAATTATAATTCAATAGCATGAGATAATTTGTCGGAAGCGCCACAATCTCATTACATCGGAGGTTTGTTCTTCGCATCGTTCCTTAAGATGTTAAGTTGAGAAAATTTACTTACGGAGAGGACAATATTTCAGTAATAAATATTGTTTTATTACTTTCCTATATTACTTTTAACCGACTTCACAAAAAAGGAGGAGGTTCTCAATTCGTCAGAATCTTTTTTAGGGTTCCGTACCCAAAGGGTAAAACGGGACCCTATTACTAAGACTCCGCTGTCCGTCTGTGTGTCTGTCTGTCTGTCTGTCTGTCTGTCTGTCTGTCCGTCTGTCACCAGGCTGTATCTCATAAACCGTGATAGTTAGACAGTTGAAATTTTCACAGATGATGTATTTCTGTTGCCGCTATAACAACAAATAATAAAAACTGAATAAAGTTAATAATAATAGAGGGTCCCCATACAAGCAACGTGTTTTTTTCGGCATTTCAATTTAACGCCATCTATGATCGCTCAGTTAGGTAAACGTCGTATAGATGGCGTTATATTGAAATGTCGATCCCTAATACCTTTCTTAGACGTTAGATGGCGTTATAAGAAATTAAATGTTTAATAATTATTATTTTTTGCTGGCGAAAAATGATAGTGGTATTATTTGCTCGATCTTATAAAATACTGTAGTGTGGTACGGAACCCTACGAGTGCGAGTCCGACTTGCACTTGGCCAGTTTATTTTTATGTATGTTCACCGATTATTCTAAGATGTCTGAACCGATTTGGAAAATTCTTTTTTTTTTCAAAGGATACCCTTTCCAGGTGGTGCCATTTAAATTTTAACGAAATCGAACGAATCGACCGAATCGACGACATACTACTAACAACTGGCACAGATTATATAATAGTTACTGCGTCTACTGGCTACTTTGACTAGCGCGACGTTAAAAGTCGGTTCTTTTAGTTTTTTAAACGATCTTAAATTATTAAATTGGATGGTTCAGTATATATAGCTCTCGGTTAAGATTTATTTCTCTAAAAACTTCAAAGCAATAAATCGGTCTTTGGTAGAAAATCTGAGATGTTATATAATTTATACTATATACCTACGGCCTAGACTGTCTTGAAGTTCTTGACCGCGAATCGGCAAACCTACCATAGGACGCCTTGTGACCGTGCGAGTTTTTTTTACATTTATTTACTTACTCGATCGCGTTAAAGTAAACGCAGATTTGTATGGAAATTACAATGTTACCTCTTATGCACACTAGATGGCGCTTTTGATTCCATAAAAATCTGCGTTTACGTAACTTATTGTAACAATTGTTGTTTTGGACAACATACGCTGAGCGAGGAGTAGTGATTGGAAAAAGGAACTAAAGATCGAGCTCTGTGGCGTGTTTTGGGAGAGGTCTATGTCCAGCAGTGGACTGATACAGATTGGTTATGATGATGATGATGGATAGCCAGCTCACTAGCTACATAATATACGCGCCTTTGAGTATTCAGTGGGTTGAATACTCAAAGATACGCGCACATCCGACTGCCGCGTACATCTGTCATTCGACTCCCCCAGTGACAGCTGCCTCCTCTATGCTACTTGTGTCTACATAACATAATAAGTATATCTATCAAATAGATACAAATTAGAAACTTTTGTAATATTATTACAAAAGTTTTCTTTTTTTTTTTTACTTTCTAAAATTTTATTTAAACAACTTAAAAATAATTACCTAATGACAATATCAAAATTATATAAACTACAATAATAATATCTATACTACAAATGAAAGACAGACAGAACCTAAGTCGCTACCTGCCGGTAATGTTCCCAATGTTTAATCCATGTTTTCTTTTTAGATATTACTTTTAGCCAAAAAGTATATCACTACATTATTATAAAACAAAGTCTCGCGCCGCGTATGTCTGTCTGCCTGTTCACGATAAATTAAAAAACTATTGAACAGATTTTAATGCGGTTTTTACCAATAGACATAGTGATTCATGAGGAAGGTTTAAGAGTATAATTTGCTAAGGTATTGTGTAAATTGGTTGAAATATGACGATTATTGTTGAAAATGTTAATTCATACTCGGCGAAACAAACTAATGGAAATAAATTATAAGTAAAAAATATTTTTAAAAACAAGCTTTTATCTAGGACATTGAACTAAAATGTTAAAAATAAATTCTAGTAAGTATTTGGCATGTAGGTACTTACCTATATTCTAAAAAGCTTGAAGCACTACCCATTTTTCAGGCTAGGTAATTACTATACTTCAGTGCCTCAAGCTTTTAAAAATATAGGTAAGTACCTACACATAGTTATAAATGTTAAAATACGGGACTTATCGCGCCTAAAACATAAATTTGTATTTAACTCGACGTTTCGACCAAGTTGCATTGATCGTGGTCGTCTCGTGACTACGATCAATGCAACTTGGTCGAAACGTCAAGTATAATGCTCTACCTGTGCGAAGCCAGGGCAGGTCACTAGTTTTTAATAAGTACCTGTATGTAGACAAATATATATAAATATTTAAATAGAAAGGATAAGAAAGTATGGACACTTTACTGGTACATAAGCAAAAAATATTATAAAGTCTTCGCTCTCTTGGTGGATAAAGTATTCTAAACGTGCTGAAACCCTTGTAAATCCCGACCTTTGGCCAGAGCTCAAACCAACAAAACTTGTGCCTAAATTCTGTAAGCGTAAAAAACGAAAAGGTCCCAGACATAACACATGCCTTTCAGAATATTAAAAAGCAAACTTTATGTTACAAAACATTAGTACTAACATTAGTAGTAAGCAGTTATGTATATATATAAAAGAAAGTCGTGTTAGTTACTACACTTATAACTCAAGAACGGCGGGACCAATTTTTATGATTTTTGGAATTGTCTTTGTCAGGAATAGGATAATAAGTATTAAAAACAATGAATAATTGACCAGAAAAAAATATATAAGAATATTTTGCCAAGATGTTCTTGGGCCTAAAAACTGCCAATTATTTGATGTTCAATTGTTTATCACGCCGTATTTTTTTTTTGTATAATTATGGCTCCATACGATTAGTGTATTTAGCTAGTGCCAAGTATAAAAATTCTTCACATGTGTGGATAGCATTACAATATTCGGATTATCGCGTTTTTTTTTGGTATAATTATAACTCCACACGATTAGTGTATTTAGTCCGTGTCAAGTAGATAGATAGATAGAATACGCTTTATTGCACTTAAATAACTTAGAATTACGTACAATAATGATTACATTTATTATACGCCGATTGTACTGTACCAGTACAATCGGCGGCCTTATCGCTAATTAGCGATCTCTTCCAGTCAACCGTGGGCTGATTAGAGACACATTTATATAATACAGATGGTAGGTGTGCATGAGAAGCAGCAATATATTATGATTTTAAAATGATCAACTACAAATAAAATAGTATACGTAAAATTAATAAATACATAGTTAGTTACATATACATTATAACATTCTAATTTCTACATGCTATAAAAATAAATAGATAGGCATATATTATAATAAATATGTACATACAAATACATAATACATACAAATACATACCCAAATATAATACAATACATACAAATGAATTTAGTAGAGATAAATAAATGTAAATAAACAATTTATTAGCATAGCAACATCAAAAAATAACTTATTATTAACACTGAGACTGGTAAAATAATTTAACCCGATTTTTTAACACATTCAAGGAAGTAGACAACCGAATATCAACTGGTAGCTGGTTCCAGAGACGTGCTGCTACAGCTGTAAAAGATCTGTCGTAAAAGGAACTCACATGTGGTGGTATGCTTAAAGTCAGGTTTTCTGATGACCTCAAATTGTGCTGCGTGGAACAATGTAGAAAATGAAACAGTTGCTTAAGATAGTGAGGAAAGGAGGGAATAAAAAGTACACTGTAAAGAAAAGAAAGAATATGTGTATTCCGGCGAAGGCGTATAGGAAGCCACTTGAGTTTCTTGCGAAAATCAGAAACATGGTCATATTTGCGCAAGCCAAATATGAACCTAATGCAGAGATTTTGAATGCGCTCAAGTTTGTTTAATTGCTCTTCATTCAGATCTAGATAGTTGACGTCAGCATAGTCGAGTATAGGAAGAAGGAGAGATTGTGCAAGCGCAATTTTAGTAGCTATAGGTAAGAAATTTCGCAGCCTACGAAGTGAGCAGGCAGATGCAAACATTTTTGAGCTGACTGCTTCGAGTTGATGACTCCAGGATAAGTTCTCATCTACTAAAATGCCAAGGTTTTTAACTACCTTACTATATGGTACCGTGACTCCATCGAATATTACCGAAGGCAGGTGTGTCCAGTCTATCTTCGATATTAATCGGGAACTGCCAACAATCATGACCTGTGTCTTAGCAGCATTTACTTTCAGACCAAAGGTAGCGGTCCATTGCGTGATTCGACGAAGGTCATCATTAATTATATTAATAGTACTAGGAAGATCGTCATAAGAGGATTGTGAATAAATTTGGAGATCATCTGCATAAAGGTGGTAGGAAGAAGATAGGTTTTGAGAGATAGAATTAATAAATATTGCAAAGAGAAGCGGAGAGAGAACGCCACTTTGTGGTACACCAGCAGATGTATCGCACCAAGAAGAGAATTTTTCTTCAAGGCGGACACGCTGCCGGCGACCGCATAAATAAGTAACTGTGGAACCAATCATTAGCCTCATGAGAGATGTTAATGGAACGTAGTATCCCCAGTAGCACATCGAAGTCGATCGTATTAAACGCGTTACTAAAATCAAGTAACGTTAAGACAGTTAATTGACCATGCTCCATGCCCAAGCGAATATCGTCAGGGCAGTGACGGTGCTATGCCCAGGACGAAATCCGGATTGGAAGGGGTTGAAGAGATTATTGCGTGTAAGGAAGAAACTAAGCTGAGTGTGCACAAGACGTTCCAGGACTTTGGATAGGAGAGGAAGGATGGAGATGGGACGGTATTCTGAAAAAGTTTTAGGATTAAGCTTTTTGGGCAGAGGAATAATTTGCGCATCATTCCAAATGGATGGGAAGTCGCCATTGGTGATCGAGTGATTGAGGATATGGTATAGGACGGGAAGAATTTGGTCAAGGATAGGGATGATCATATTTCGGCTGATACCGTCACTGCCGACTGCGTTGGACTGAATGGATAGTATGCTCTTCTTAACATCCTCAGCTGAAAAAAGATTAAAGATAAAAGGTGAGAAATTAGGTGTTGGTAAAGAAGAAAGAAGTTGAAGCGTGTTAGATTTAGTCAACACATCATAGTTGGACGAGGAAGAGAAGTGTAAATTTAAAGAATCGATGTCTAAATCATTGGGTACAGAGTTTTGTCAAGATTTGCCAATGCCTAGGGTTCTGAGAAATTTCCAGACCTTACCTGGGTCGCTATTCTCGAACGACTTATGGATGTGGTGACGTTGAGCGTCCCTACACACCTTGTTGCAGTGATTTCTGGAGTGGGCATATTTAGATTTAGTCCTATCATTTGGACAAGATTTGTATTTAGACTTAGCGATTACTTTACGATGCATGGCTTTTCTGTAAAGTTCTGTGCAAGTAGTAAGTCAAGTAAAAATTCTTCAAGTTCTTGTGAATTCAAGTCACGTAGATTTGAAATGTTAAATACTGTCAGTAATGATAATTGTTTGACATAGTTATTTAATGTCAAATATGCGTGCGTTCAGGAATGTATGCTTACAAGCAACTTAAAAAAGTGTATATTTCCAAAAACCATTTTTACCAAGTTTTATTCTATATCTGTATTGCCATCATAATACATTAATAAACTCTTTGAGTATTCACCACTACTCAAAGAATAAACTTAATATATCTTTTGTATTCATTTATTTTTTTTAGGAATCATAATTTTTTTATTTATTTACAAGTTGTGCATAAAAACTTACGTCAAAACAATTAAAAAAACTTAACTAAAATATTAACTATGACTAATAATTCAAATAAAAACTACAAATAATAAATGGAATTTAGGTCGCTGTCTGCTGGCAGAGTACCCAAAAAGCTGGCGACATTACCTCTTTACCTTTGAATCGCGAAACTAATGCGTTGCCCGAGGTAAGCGCCAGCTCTTTAGTCGTGGGAGACATCGATTAGGCGTCTAGACAGCTCCCTAACAAAACTGCGTGCTTGTTGACCTCACGGGCCCATGGTTTCGACCCCAAACGGAAGAAAAGCATAGTTGTCATTGATGCTTATATATTTCCTCTGTTTGAGAGCCTCTGCTGCGTCTGCACCTGCTCCTGCCGCCCGTGAGGTATTATGGAGATGGGAAACTGCCAATGTGTTGACGCACGTCGCAGCCCACACTAGCGGCTTCCCACGACACCAAGGAACCAACGTCATGCCGTCAGGCCTCTTACCATCGTCACGTGTGATACCGTTCGGCTCTAAAAAAGCCGGCACGTTGACGGTGGCAAGAGCCCGACGGCAATTAATATTCATTTATTACGTTCATAAAAGCCTAAAACAAAATAATCTAAAAGGTAACACGACATTCATTGTCTGTTAAGGCGCGATTCCACCAGTGTGCCGAACTGTGCGGCACTGTAACGCACAGTGTACGACGCAAATGTTCACGTTGGTCGACTCACTCCGGCAAACAATAACAAATTGTGCGCGAACATTTTAGAAATGTTCGCGCACATCTGTATACTTTTGTGCGCGCACACATGCATGCAGTGGACTCGTGTCGACTCGTACGCGCTTGTTGTTCGCGAACTCAATCTTGCTTCCGCTACCGGAGCGAACATCAGTGAACATGTCCGTGCACAAGTGTGCCATACTGTGCGTTTACAAAAGTTACGCACAACCTTGCCGGTGGAGACAGCAGCTAGACGCGATACCAGTTTAGTACGTGCACTGCTGGAGTTTTGCACAAAATGTTTGTAAACAAATGTGCTGCACACTATTTTGGTGGAATCGTACCTTTAGGTGGAACGAAGTTCGCCGGGCCAGCTAGTTAGTAATAAGAAAGATAATATAGACAGAACGTTGACAGTTGACAGAAAAAGTAACCATATAAGATTGCTCACTCTACACAACATAGATAATACGGTTGGCAACCCTACATTAATGAGGTGAAAACATTCTGACCTTGACAATTGGATGAGAGCAGAATGGCTCATTACTTTATTTACAACCGATTTCCAAAAATAAGGAGGTTCTCAATTCATCTGTAAGTTTTTTTTTTGTGTATGTTACGTTATTACTCCGTCAATTGTGAACCGATTTGAATGATTCTTTTTTTAATCGGGATGGGAACGTTTCCGAGGTTGTCACATTGTAATTTCATTGAGATCTGATAAGTATCTCCAGTGACGATAAACGTCTCAAACTTGCTACTGAAATTGACTCGCGGGGCATGGAAGTCGGTTGTTTTAGTTTTTAAACTATCATTATTATTATTCAAAGCGATTAGTTATGCTTTCATATATTAAGAATAATTATTGATATGATCTATTTACTTATATTTGACGCTACCTATGCACATGCACATATAAATGCTTCGAGTCACTTATTTTTGTCACCGATAATACCTTGTGCCGTAACAACATCTCCTTACATTTAGTTTAGTGGAAGTACGAGATACCGACGATACACAAATACACTAAGTAAATATAATAATACAATACATATTATATTTAGAGTAAAGCTAGTCTATTTGCAATAGTGTTATATAATGCTTAAATACCATATTTTTATAAACGGCGTTCGGGCTTCTTTGATGTTGACAGGGAGTGCATTCCATACATGAATAGCTTTCATGGTAAATGATTTGTGTTGCGACGTATGTGGGTGTTCTAGCATCTTCAATTTGAGGTTATGTTGAGAACGCAATGGACGAGGGTTAGATGATTGTGAAAATTCAAAGCGTTCCTTCAAATAAGAGGGAGTGGCTGGAAGGAAAAGAATATTATAAAGCTGGAAAAGAATATGTACGTTTCGCCGAAAACGGATAGGGAGCCATTTGAGCTTTGCTCGAAATTCTGACACGTGGTCAAACTTTCGCAGACCATAGATAAAGCGGATGCGTTCTGTAAAGTTCTGTAAACGCTCGATTTTATCAAGTTACTCCTCGGTGAGGTCAAGGTAACAAACATCAGCGTAATCTAAAATGGGGAAGAGAAGGGATTGTGCCAAGGCAGTTTTGGTGGTGATAGGAAGGAAATTACGTAATCTACGAAGAGAAGTATTCCCAAGTTTTTTACGGAATGGCTTATACTTATAGGAACTCCGTCAAAAATAACTTGGGGGAGTCGGAACCAATCGATTTTGGAGATCATCCGCGAACTCCCGATGATTATCACCTGAGTTTTCAGCGGATTCACTCTAAGACCGTAAG
This sequence comes from Cabera pusaria, assembly GCA_954871355.1. NCBI lineage: Eukaryota > Metazoa > Arthropoda > Insecta > Lepidoptera > Geometridae > Cabera > Cabera pusaria. The sequence continues at coordinate 23,601,076 of OX940901.1, read as the reverse complement.
ATTGGCTCCAGTCCCGGATGCGCCTCAAGTCCGTATTTGTAATTTCAATTGCCTCATGGAGTTGGTCTAAGGGAGCTTGTGTGTATTATCTGTAGGTCGTCTGCGTAGAGGTGGTAGGAAGAGGAAAGTTGTTTTGAGATTGAATTTATGAATATTGCTAGGAGGAGAGGTGATAGAACGCCGCCCTGTGGGACACCAGATTACAAATAGCACCATGAAGAATACGTATTTTCAGTGTTTACGCGTTGTCGGCGTCCACACAGGTAACTACAAAACCAGTCAATTACTGTTGGAGATATATTAAGAGAGCATAACAGACCCAGCAAAATATCAAAATCCACATTATTAAAGGCGTTACTAAAATCTAGTAGTGATAACACAGTGAGTTGCGTATTGTTCATGCCATACCTGATGTCATCGGTGATTTTAATCAGAGCCGTGGTAGTACTGTGTCCGGGGCGAAAACTGGATTGGAATGGATTGAGGAGGCTATTTTTGACAAGGAAGGAGGAAAGTTGTTGATGGACGAGATGTTCTAATACTTTAGACAGGAAAGGAAGAATGGAGATGGGCCGATATTCTGTGAAGGTCTTGGGATTTGATTTTTTAGGAAGAGGAGTTATTTGAGCTTCTTTCCAAATCATTGGGAAGGAACCAGAGGAGATGGAGAAATTGAGAATATAGGCAATAACAGGTGTGATTTCATCAAGTATGGGTAATATCATTTTGCGACTGATGCTATCACTACCGACAGCATTTGATGATATAGACTGAATGTTCTTCTTAACACCACAATCAGTAAATTGACTAAAGAAAAAAGGATCGTGAGCAGGCAGAGGAAGAGAAGAAAGACAGTTTAGAGTAACAAGTTTAGTTGGTCCATCAAAATTGGAAGAAGAAGAGAAATGTTGATTTAAGGCATCGATATCTAAATGTTTAGGAATACTGTCTTGTCAAGATTTGCCTACTCCAAGCGACCTTAGAAACTTCCATACCTTTGCAGGGTCTCCATTTTCAACTGAGCTGTGGATGTGTCGGCGTTGTGCATCCCTACACACTCTATTGCAGACGTTACGACGGTTGATGTATTTTTCCTTGTTTTCATGCGATTGACGACATTTTAGCTTTATCTTGGCGACATTTTTTTTCTGCATCAGTGCTCTGATTTCATTATTTAGCCAAGGTGCAGGTGTGTGTTTCATTTTCACTGCACGTAAAGGAGCATGAACATCGTATAATTTGGTCAGAGTGCGATTGAATTCGTCTACCTTTTCATCAATTGTAGGCGCCTCAACAGCTGCGGACCAGTCAAGTTCCTGTGCATCTTTACGTAAGCGCTCTATGTCTATACCACCAAAACTACGTTGCATAAGGATTTTGGGTTTGGCTTTAGGTGGGCGAATTTTATAAGAAAGGTAGATAAGATCGTGATGTGAAAAAGCATCCGCGGCGCACTGACCGTGCTTAGCAACATGATTTGGAGAAGAAACAAGGATAATATCGAGCAGAGTGGGAGTGCAGTTAGGAAGGTTGTAAGTAGGATTAAGAGGAAGGATATTTAAATTGCTTGCCGTGATCGTTGACCGAAAGGTACGTGCCCGGGAATCCTGTTTTACAGGGCAGGTGTTAAAGTCACCCATTATGATGGTGTGATTGTAGAGGGTAGAGTAATCTCCTGGAAGTTTCTCAAAAGAGGAAAAGAAATTGTTCCGAAGAGAAGGAGAATAATAAACACCAAGAAGTATTTTACTGTGATGCAGGACAACTTCAACAAAGAGATGCTCACCGGCATTGGCAGGAGGCGGTTGTGCCGACATACTGACTATGTTGAAAGGAAAATGTTCGCGTAGGTACCCCACACCCCCACCAGAGCCGGTGCGATCGTTTCTGATCAAACGGAAACCTGACATCACATAAGAAGAGGAAGGAAGACATGGCTTCAACCACGATTCGGAAATGAGTAAGACGTGTATATTTTTATTTTCGAAGGATACAAGCATTTCAGAAAAGTGGGCAGGAACACTTTGAGCGTTTATGTGCAGTACATTAAAGTTCTTGGAAAAGTCACCCATTAACGACTCAATAGTGTCCGAGAGTGTCGGTATACTACAAAAGCTATCATCAGAAGAAGACGAACAAGAAACAAAGTTACCATCGCTACTGTCAAGCATTAAGGATTAAAGGTTCTGTATTTGTATGTGGCTTTTCGTGATTTGTATAATATTGGCAAAGTGTATAGCCACGGAGAATCGTGGTGTATAGCACACGACACGATAATCTTAATGTGGGAGTTGTTTAAGAAAAAACTTAAAAACTTCTGAAACTTAATTATTACGTTATACGATTTTCTACAAACTCACACAATACAAGACATTTTATAATACATACGAGCATTTCATCTCCTCTCTAATACGTACATTGATACTGGTTATAATGAACCGGGTCCAGCAGTGATCCTTAGGGTCCCATTGTAAGTCTTCAGAGCGTATTTTGTAACACAATGAGGGACAGCTAGTGTGTGCTGACCATAACTCATGCAAAACGATTGTGTCGGAAGGTTTTAGGAGGAAAACAGAACTGCAACTTTGCATCTTTTGAATTTTTAATTTAAACTTGACATTTAAGTTGCAAAATTATTTTTGATAAATCACATGATTTATTATTATTTTATGTCATGACTGTCAGTAATATATATTTTTACATAAGCTTAATTTTAATTTTTTATTGACATTTACACAGTTGTTGCGTATCGGAGCGACAGATAAAGCATAGAATTGCACTTTCATTACATACCACCGCACGAGCCGCCTTTACTTGTTTATTATTTTTGCACTTAACTAGGATTAATCTTATTATTTTTATATACTCACAATAAACTTAAGTGTTATCTGTGAGCTATTTTGGTACCCAATCCAGACAGATATTTACATACATCAAATTACACGTTTTTTCCATTGGGGTAGGCAAAGACTACTTCTTTCCACATGCTACGATACCTCTGACGCTTCTTATTCGCTTTAATTTATGAGCGCCTTCATACACGCTCGCCGGTTATAGGTAGGTACTTTTACCTTGATATTTATCTGCACGTTGAAAAATACTGTGACCGTTATGAAACACATCAAGATGCAAGAAATGTACTGGCCTAAGGAACTCTACAACTTCAGACTGAAATCTTTGTCATTCCTATTACAAATGTTTCCTAAGAATTAGCAAAAAAAAAAATGACAAACTGCTTTGTCAATATATTCAACTTTTAGTTAAATAGGATTCACAATATCAATGACTTACATGCTTACCTCTAAAATTTTTAGGTATTTTGAGGGCCCGGTGGCGTAATCGGGAGAACGGTCGGCTTTGATGCCAGAGGTACCGAGTTCAATCCCCGCCATGCACCAATGGATTTTTCTATCTAAAAAATTATGTGCGCTTCTCACAGTGGCCCTCCGCTAAAGGAAAAACATCGTTAAGAAACCAACAACCCCCGCATGGTGGTAGGACACTATCTAGTGTCCGCCTGGCCAGCTACCACCCTCAAGTTAGAAAATCTGTCGCTAAACATCTAATATGTTCCGGCAGCTATCATTGAGGCCAGTTCCCATCGTGCTTACCACCTTTGACCGCATCATCACTTACCAACAGGTGAGGTAGTGGTTTAACGCAATGTAAATTGTTCAGAATTGTTGATAAGAATATGTATTATGAAATCGCACCGTCTGTAGCCAGCCTGTCCGTGAAGTGACCTACGTTTATTCCCTTTGTAACATTACGAATTCTTTCACAAGCATGAACATCTTCAAGTATCTATGGAAGCTGGACACAAAAGAAATTTTGTGGAAGATACTTAATAATATAAAAGCTGTTTGCTTAGGTTTGTGTTTATAACAGCATAAATAAAATGAAGGTCTTGATGTGGTTGTTCCCCATTTTTAGGGTTCCGTAGTCCTGACAAGGCACCCTTATAGTTTCGTCATGTCCGTCTGTCTGTCTGTATGTCCGAGGTTTTGCTAAGAGACCGTTGTTAATACTAGAAAGCTGTAATTTTGTTGGGGTATGTATATAAATTACGCCGACAAAGTGCTGAAATAAAATTTTGAAAAATTTTTTTTTTATGGTAGCTCCCCTATATGAGAAGTGGGGATGAATTTTTTTTTTAACGTCTACCCCATCGTGTGGGGTATCGTTGAATAGGTCTTCTTAAGGGTTTTTAATACCATTTTTCGATTGAATGCTCCATTTACGACATATTAAACTTTGAAGTGCAAATGTTTGTTCCAGTAGGGCGTCCCCCCCCCCCCCTAAAAGCTAAACTGCTGGCTTGAAAAATCTGGAAAAATTCGTGATAATAGTGCATTTCATGAACGTTAAAGGAAAACTATAGTTGTTAAGATAACTTTATTAGTTTAGCAGTAATAGTCGTTGAACTTGGGTGTTGGATAATTTTGTACCAAATATAAAATCCATAGAATAAATCTTTTAAGGTGACAAATGAAGTACCTAGTTGCTTGTTTATTTATTTATTAATAGATCGCCAACATAATAATCATCGTTATAAACCTTTTAAAATAAAAATATTAGTACTCTTATGCTAAATGTTATTATAATTACATGCGAAGACTGCATGCACATAAAATTATAGACGAGTAACATTTTAGAATAAAGTTAAAATTTAAAATTTAAAATGTAATTTTGTGTAAAAAGAAAAAAAATATATAAAAATATTGCTACAATTAATTTTAAAATTTTACTATTTTAAAAAGAAAGAATCTCATTAAATAAATTTAAACACTACAGTCAATTATCGTTACATAAAAAAAAGTATACATGCAATTTAAAATTTAAAATAAATTACGTTTTTAAAGAATATCACAGAGACTTGATTGCAACTTTAAAATTATTGATGTTATAACGGGTAAAGTGTAAAGTGCAAGTAAGACTTGCATTGAATAACGGGCTACTACGGAACCCTACACTGCCCGTGGCCTGACACGCACTTGGCCGGTTATTATGTATTGACATGTTTAAATAATTTCAATGAATTAAGGTTAGATAGTAACCTTTAGTAGTTCTATGCAGGAATTAGTTACATTGTCATGCAATATAACTTGTGCTGAATAATATTAATTACAAAGTTGATTTTAAGTTACATAATAAAATGTAATTTGTAAAAAAATATCGTCATGATACTATTCGCAATAAGCTATTAAATTTACATAGCTAAAATGAAACCTTCCAAGTGTGAGTCAGGCTCGCACACGAAGAGTTCTGTACCGCCGTAAAATATTGTTGTAAAATAAAGCAATAATACAGAAAATTACACGTTTCTTGGGGGTCCACTTTCACTTATAATTTTGTTTTATTTTTGTTGTATTATTGTTGTTATAATGGCCATAATAACAAAACGCCAAAATAAACAAGTTTCTAGTAGGCCCCTTAACCCTCTCTTAGGACCCCTTACATTTTAAATTTATTGAGTATTTTCAATGTTTATTACGCCTAAGGTTTAAATTACTCCCTATTATGTTTTAGGAGATACATTCCTCTGACAGACGGAGCGATGGACGGCCAGACGGACGGACAACAAAGTCTCAGTAGGTTAAGGTCTTTAGGGTTTCGTTGGTGCCCTAAAAGTATCTGAACTTGGATGTCATTTTCAGAAAAAGGTTTAAATATTTAAACAAAATATAAGACTTGAGTATTTTAGTAATCATTAACACTAACCAACGCTGGATGAGTTCATGAACAAATCTCTTATATCTTTATTATAACTTTTAAGTGATACAAAGCATAATTTCTAAGTTAGCACATCAAATTAAATGAAACGGTAGCAACAAACTTTATTTTCTAAAGAAGCAGACAGATCTATGTTCTAGTAATTTAATTATACCTAAGCAGAGTTTCCGAACATCTGTTACCTTCAAATGATTCATTAGGAAAGTAATTATACAAGAAAATCGTCGCCTCCCTTTTAATTTAGCCCTAAAAGCCTTAAAGGGACAATGGCTTCAGGAAACAAATAAAGTTTTCGCAATAAAAGTGTATTTTCTTGTTATAATTTTTGGTTCATGTTTTATTCCGTTTCTGTTACTTGTTGGAAGTTTTTATTGTGCTTTTAGATTTTCAGGATCTGTTTTTGTAGAGGAAATAGAGTGAGAGCTTTTGTCGTAAATTAACTGAAATATGATTTATAGATTTGAGACGGGAATTTAACGTGACTTACGCGATGTCGATATAGCAATCGACATATGTTTCGGCCTCATCCGGAGGCCTTCTTCAGGATCTTGAGTGCGGGGCGCTCGCCGACGCGTTCAGTGCGTCTGAACTGAGTCTGACAGAGGCTGAACGCGTCGGCGAGCGCCCCGCACTCAAGATCCTGAAGAAGGCCTATAAGTTTAAAATGAACTTGAGTTTTTATAATAAAATTAATTATGATTAAAGTGTTTGGGAGAGCTCGATTTAATTTAAATTATGATATAATTGACCAAGCGAGCAAAGGGTCAAGTTTCAAGATTGGCCATAAAATGCTTTTGTCCGTCTGTCAGCCAGTCTGTCCTCGCCTTTTTCAACCGATTTTGACTGTAGACTGGGGCAAGGGCTGTATGCTGCAGGAACACCGTAAGGTTATGGCGGCAGATTTCCTTCTTGATGTAGTGGTAAGCTACTTTTTGGTAGCAAATCAGGCGGAACATAGGTATAACATTCTCCTATCACCTGTGTTTTTTTTATTGTATAATTTAATGGGACAAAAAAAATGCTCGACCGGTGGGTTAACATTACCGCAAAAACACGCAACACCTTGAATTTAAATAATTTTGCACTGCACCCGTTACTTGAGAAAATAAGATCTTGAGTCTCACATGTATTGTAAATCCTCGGCGGGTACGGAACCCTATTAAGGACACTTTCTTCGTATCGCCGAAAGCGCCCAATTAAAATCTTGCTTTGATATGACTTTGAAGTTTTGAAAGGCTTTCTTTACGAAGGGGTGAATAGGGAAGCGGTAATTATTTCTAGGAATGATAATTAGGGTAATTAATGTCACTTTCCAGTTGATAGATGTGATAACTTGTCTATTGTTCTCGACAGATGGCGGTATGATAAAGACAAATGGTTTTGGAACTAATAACTCCTATGTATTGGCGTCATTTGGCGGACGGAAAGCGGATAGCAAATCGTTTTCGGATAGCAATCCGCTTTTGAGTAACAATTCGCTTTCTGTATGATTATTTTCAAGTGTCACAAAAGTGTCACTCTAATAATAGGATAATAAATAACTTTTTAGCGACTCTATCACTCAAAACAATCTCTTTCAGATAGCTTTAGGATGGACAGCCATGTTACAAATAGTGGAAGATAGCGCAAGCTCCCTGCGCTCCGTCTTATGAATTTTCAATCAAGACACGTGACCTTACGCGAGCATTACATTTTTTACCCATACCAAGAAAAGTGCACAACGCCGCTAAAGAAGGTTACACTTTAAAAAAAAAATCTCATTTACAATTTAACCAGATGATAGATACACTTTTTTTTAACCAATACAAAGGAACCAAATTCGTTTTTAACGTTAGTACTTACTATAATATCGAAAACGGTACTCCAAAGTGATGGAAAATAATAAATGTCAAAGAGTAAGAAGAGTGGAAAACATGAAGCAAATACTTAGTTAAATTTAGAACAACATGAAACGAGATCAAAGTGCGAGAACGGGGTGGTACACGGATATAATGCGTACTAGAAACGATTTTACAATATAGATTGACGATCAAAGCTGGCAGCCACCTGATGGAAAGTGGTTACCGACGCCAATCGACATCTGTGCTAAGGGTTTTCCTGTGTGTCGCCGCCTACTATAATTAGAGAGAGGAAATCAAATTGTAATTTAGCAGCCAGCCATATTCGCCGATAAACGTTGGGCGGTGGGGTAGTGGATTTTACGGGTCGCAGCTTATTAGGGTTTTCTAATGTGTGGTAGTAGCTTTGGGCAAAGTAAAGCATGATTTTCGCACGGTGGCTGGCAAGAACTGGTCATCAATGAGCCATCCTAGGCTACTCTCATGAGTAGTCGGATATTACCTCGACTACTCACGCTCAGTGACATCTAGCTGTAGAGTACAAATAGGCTGACGATGAATCTTGTTTTACGAAGAGACATAGCTTTTTGCCCTTTTATTTTCCAGCACTTCCAGTTATTCTGTCTCCTTTCCCGCTAAAGTTTTCTAATATCAGCGTTTCTCACGAAGTTCAGGGCGAGCTCCCAGCCACAGTTAATAGACGATTATCATAGTTACTTGCTGTTTGAGCTAACTTGTTCTAGCTGTTAGTGTCAACACGTACTGTATTTTTGGACGGAGCGGTTTGTTAGGTAGGATTATTAGTAATATCAGAAATAAATGATAAATAATAATTTTGAGCCTCTTTTAGTTCGAAAATTAAATAAGAGAACTACCCGATATCAGCGTGATCACGAAGGTACACCAAGAATTTTATAATGTTCTGTCAATTAACATTTGTGTGATCTGACTTATTTAAGTTTTGTGTAAAATCGCATAGCTTTTCCTGTTTGATAGGTGTCTTCATCGAGAGTGTGCTTAGCTTTGTTTAAAATCCGTTCAGCTGTTTAAATATCATCAACTCTTTTTTTGTTGATGAGACTACGATAGCAATTTTCGTAGCCCTTTGACCGCGGACGTCAAACGTATCAAAATGGCGCTTCTGCGCATACTAACCGCCACCGAGATGTCGTTTTTAGGCTCATATGGAGTAATAGCAATGTTAAATTTATACATTTACAAAACAGTTGGGGGTGGTTTTAAAGTATTATATTGTCTCCTTGTGTTAACAATACTTATAAATAGTGATTGGTTTTTTGTTACATAGTTAATTCTTCAATTATTAACACAATATTTATACATTAGTATAAATATTGTAGGCGTTAAGTATTGTTAATTATTTTATATTAAGTGCTTCTACTGGTTCCGTAGTCTTGCTCCGAAAATATTAACGTCACAATCGGTGCTTATGATTGGTCTGTCTAATGACAGGCTTTCGTAAACGCCGAAGGATGCCGATGTTATCTCGAGCGACGACAGGGATAGAGAGATCTGGCTTTCCTACGGATATAAGTCTGAAAGCAGCCAGGCTCGAGTCTCTATTTTAAAGTTCTACAAGACTATGTCTATTTGTAAAAATGTATGTAAGTAAAACATATTATTTCTTAAAATTACATAATCAGAAATAACTAATTAACAAAAAATTTACCCTTTTGACCCTCACACTCACATATATATCACACATACTTACACACACACACACACACACGCACACGCACACACACACACACACACACGCGCACACGCACACGCACACACACACGCACACACACGCGCACACTCTAAAATAAGTTGAACTAACATAAGTATACAATTTGTAGTAAATACCTACTCAAATTTGGGGAAGACACTGTTTTTTTGCAACACAGTATAATAAATAATACTAACGCAAAAAGACGGCTTCAAAAGTTATATGTACATAATTCGTTTTTTTCCAATAAAGTTATTTGTATTTGAAAACTTAACTATGTACACGTTGATATATTGTGATACGTGATTATAATACCCTGTGATGGAAAATGTGAGTACAGTGCTTATTATTTCACCTACCTACCCCATAAATAGTGTAGAGTTAGTAGGAAAATATGACATACCTACATAATCTTCTACATTTATCGCGGGTGTGCCATCACTTGTATCTCCTTCTTCAACTTCAGTAAGATCGAATAGTCGTTCAGGCGTGATTAGGTAACAAAACAGACTGACAGAGATACAAATGTTTTTATAATAATTAGCCTGGATATGAAAATATTTAGAAGGTAATATTACAAAGTAATCTTTAAACGAGGATTCAAAGATCATGAATATCTTCAAACTGAATAATACACAGTAATTTCGAAAATAACTTCAAAACCAAATAAAGATATTTTCCGCGGCTAGACCTAAGTCTACGGTTTCCTCTCAATAACATATACTCCATGGGTTATACGGCTTATAAGACTAGCTCACTGCCATTTCAGTTCGCTAATCCGATGAGCTATATGTATAATTTTGGTTCTTTACCTGATCACCTCATTTCTGATTTGATCCTTCAAAGAAGAGGTAGTATTTCTAACCTGGCCTCCTCCATAGCTAGCCACGAATTTTTATTCAATGCTATATTCGTCAATTTAGGTATATTAAAAATTAGGTAATAAAGTTCTCAATTCTTCGGAATCTTTTTTTATATATTATGTTCACCGATTACTCAAACACACCTGAACCGGTTTGGAAAATTCTTTTTTTTTGTTTGAAAGGGTATATACTTTCCAGGTGGTGCCATTTCAATTTCATCGAGGTATGTTTAGTATCTCCAGAGATCCACATCTCCGGAGACATACCTCGATGAAATTGAAATGGAGTCGGAGTAGATAAACACCTCAAACTTGGTACTGATAATGCCTAGCGTGGCATTTAAAGTCGGTTCTTTTAGTTTTTTTATACAATCTTTAATTATATGAGGACAGTTAAAAAAATCTGTCAGGAAAGTTCACAAAGTATCATAGGTAAGTACACCTACAAGCCCCTTTATTGTAAATTCATAACATAACGTATGCTCATACAAATCACTTATCCTTTCTCGGCCATTATTTAAATCGAGGTCCAGTTATGCCCCGTTAAAATTCACGGTGCGGACGCGGCCCGGGTTAAATTTTCATTATTATTGCGGCCCGCATTCGGGTTTAATGAGCGAGTAAACACGTCTTAAATGCTGGATTATAGTCAGAGATAGTCGGGATTTTGCTCTCGACGTTTGATGCTGACTGTCTAAAATAAGCTTAGGTATATTTTATCAGTGAAGATTGCTCCGCAGACTATTTTGGGAACTATGAGATCTTCTAAGCTGCGCAACGGATTTTAATGTGGTTTTCATCAATAGATAGAGTGATTTAAAAGGAAGGTTTATAACTAGGATTAAACGCAGGAAAAGCCTTGAAGCGCAGCTAGTATAAGGTAATAACCAAAGTTATGTTAGATGAGTTTGAGGGCCCTGTGGTGTAGTGGAACAATGGTCAGCTTTGACGCCAGAGGTACCGAGTTAATTGATTTTTTATCGAAAAATTTATGTGCGCTTTTCACAGTGTATCTTCGGTAAAGGAAATACATCGTTAAGAAACCTCCAACCCCCACATGGTGGTAGGACACTATAGTATCCGTCTGGCACCCTCGAGTTGGAAAATCTGTTACCAAACATCTAATTTGTTGCAGCAGCAGTCCTTGTTTCCCATTCGAGACCTAGCATGCTACCATCTTCGACCGCATCATTACTTACCAACAGGTGAGATAGTGGTCAAACGCTAGCCTATAGTGATATAAATAAACTGGCCAAGTGCAAGTCGGACTCGCACTCGTAGGGTTCCGTACCACACTACAGTGTTTTATAAGATCGAAGTAAAAATACCTAATAAATATTATCATTTTTCGCCAGCAAAAAATAATAATTAATAAACATTTTATTTCTTATAACGCCATCTAACGTCTAACAAACCTTTTTTAGACGTTAGATGGCGTTAGGGATCGACATTTTAATATAACGCCATCTATGGGACGTTTGCCTAACTAAGCGTTCATAGATGGCGTGAAATGCCGAAAAGAATACGTTTCTTGTATGGGGACCCTCTATTATTTTTAACTTTATTTTGTTTTAGTATTTGTTGTTATAGCGGCAACAGAAATACATCATCTGTGAAAATTTCAACTGTCTTACTATCACGGTTCATGAGATACAGCCTGGTAACAGACGGACAGACAGACAGACAGACGGACGGACAGCGGAGTCTTAGTAATAGGGTCCCGTTTTACCCTTTGGGTATGGAACCCTAAAAAACATGCATTGCCCAACCAGCAAAAACTACACTTAAAACAATCTCTAGACCACTATTTCTTGCTCTTATACCATTCTTACATCGTCGTATAAGCCTGGATTTGGGCACCATTTATAAGCGTATTTTATTTATGTCTTTCTAATATCAGTCTTATTGAATGTTGTTTTCACTTAAATTAATCTTACGCAAACTAATATAAGCGTACATAGGCTTACATTGTTTTAACGTTAGAGTCCTGTGAGCGTAAGGAAGTTTATTACCCGACTGCGCGACGCAAAGGAGAGGTAATGTGTTTATCAGTCTATATATGTATGTATGTATGTATGTATGTTTGTTCCTTTGTGGCACACTAGAGACCAAACGCGTGGGCCGATTTTGATAATTGGCACGTCAATAGATTCGCCATGCTAGCGCGAGTGTCAACGAAAACATAAAAAATTGAAAAATTCAAAATGGCGGATTTCAGACGCCAAAACTTGGGGTTCACAAAAAATTTTTTTTTCAAAACCTATCGAGTGGGGTATCGAATTAAAGGTCTTAAAATGGAGATTAAAAATATATTTATAACAAATAATTTATGATCGTACAATTCAAAAAAAAAAACGATTTTACATGCCGCGTTAGTCACTTTCAGTAACAAGTTTGAATTCAAATTCAAATTCAAATCATTTATTTCCAATTAGGTACATGATACACTTATGAAAGTCATAATATTAAATGTATTATTTTACACCATACAACGATTCAATCAACAATCTTATTAAATAAAATTAAAATTATGTATATTGTGAAATGTCAAATCGAAATTAAAATTAAATCAATGTCAGCTAAAATAAAACCAATTCAATAAATAAAAATAAAAAATACACTACATTGTAATTTATCACAACAAATAATAGGATTCAATTGAAGTCTCTAAGACAATCAACACTCAGCCAAGCTTTTCTGTCATCTAAAAAATCTTGAACACAGTAATAGGCCTTTTTTATTAACATATTATGTTTTACTGACGACTTAAATTGCCCTTCTTTAAATTGGGTCAACCATTCTGGTAGAATGTTATAATATTTGACGCAGTTTACGTAGTACGATTTATGTACTTTTGACAGTCTTGATGTTGGTAAAACTAGTTTATCCTTGTGTCTCGTATTGAAACAGTGAGTATCACTACGTTTTACAAATTTGCTAAGATGCTTTCGAGCATACATTACGTTAGCAAAAATATACTGACAGGGCATTGTCAGAATATTGATTGTCTTAAAGAGTTCTCTCAGGGATTCTCTGGGTCCAAGTCTATACATGCCCCTTATTGCCCTCTTCTGAATAACAAAAATTGTATTAAGATCTGCTGCGTTACCCCACAGAAGAATGCCGTATGACATTAAAGAATGAAAATATGAGAAATATACCACTCTTGCTGTTTGTAAATTTGAATATTCTCTTATCTTCTTGACTGCATAAGCAGCTGAACTTAATTTCCCGGCTAGTTCTTCAATGTGGGGCCCCCATTGTAGCTTTTTATCTAGAATGAGTCCCAAGAATTTAGTGTGGCATGTAAAGTTTAAAATGTTATTATTTATATTAAGAGAAGGTAATGATGATGTGTTATTGGTCAGTGAAAATTTTATACATTTTGTTTTAGTATCATTAAGAAAGAGATTATTAATGCTGAACCATTGTTGTATGTCATCTAGAGCCAAATTAATATTGTCAATATTTTCTACTTTTCTGTTAACTTTAAATAGCAATGAGGTGTCGTCAGCAAACAACACAGGTGTTGCAAATTTCTCCACATAGAAAGGTAGGTCGTTAATATAAGTAATCATTAAGAAAGAGATTATTAATGCTGAACCATTGTTGTATGTCATCTAGAGCCAAATTAATATTGTCAATATTTTCTACTTTTCTGTTAACTTTAAATAGCAATGAGGTGTCGTCAGCAAACAACACAGGTGTTGCAAATTTCTCCACATAGAAAGGTAGGTCGTTAATATATACTAAGAATAGAAATGGACCCAAAATAGAACCCTGAGGAACACCTATATCTACGGGTAGTGTATCTGACCGTACACCATCCACATCTACATTCATAATCCTATGAGATAAGTAGGATTGTAACAGGTTTGCGGTGCTTATCTCTGAAGTTACTTATCAGATCTCAATAAAATTACAATGAGACCAAACGAAAATCATATTAACTCAAACAAAAAAAGAACTTTCCAAATCGGTTAAGAATTGATGGAGTTCTGAGGTAACAAACAACCTCTTCCTTTTGGTATAGTCGTTTAATAGTACAACTGTAAATACTAATGTAAATACTCAATAATCCACATGACATCAACTCTCTCAATGAAATGAGTAGATTACGGAATTTGCCGTCCTTTACTTAACTAAAAAGTGTAAAATAAAACATTAAATTAAAAAATCAAAAAACCCGACTGCGCAAAAAGTGAAGTGTTAAAAAACGAACTAAAAAGAAAAAATCAAGTAAGTCTAGTAGTTTAGACTTCTGTTTAGGGATATCAAAAAACTATACCATTTAAATTCTTTCTCGGTCGACGGAAGATCTGTTGAATAACAGATATCAATAAGGTGTTTCTCGTTAAAAAAAAATGTATACGAGCTATATGTGGTGCAGGACCACTGGACTCTTGCCGACCTCTCTTTAAAAAACTGAAGGTTTTGACCTTGGTTGGCTTGTACATTATGCAGGCTGGAGTATTTGTAAAAGAGCATCCAGAAATGTTTGAAACACTACATAGTGCTAGTGAAAATGCTTTACTACGTCGCACGAGACAGGATCCTACTAAATTAAAGTTTATAAGTAGCAATACGGCCTTGCAAAGAAAGAACTGCAAGCTTATGACTATTCAGATATATAACCATATACCACAAGCAATCAGAGAATTGCCATTCAAACAATTTAAAACAAAACTGCACAAATGGCTGACTGAAAATTGTTTCTATAACCTAAATGAATATTTCTAAATATTGCAGACATTTGTATAAATGATAAATTTTTGTAGGTAGTAAAATATATGACATTATAATTGTTTATCCAATGAATGACATACTTAACTTTATATGTATTATCGGAAGTTTTTAATAATATATGAATAATTTGTAATTTTAATGATTGTATCATCTCTGCATATGTTGAGATTCCTTTAATTTATTTAATCATTTAATACTTCATTAATAATAAACAATAATCATATTATACTCTAAATATTTGCATGTCAGTGTTTTGGCGAAATATGCTGCACGTAATTTAAGTTTCATCTGTTTTTACCATATTTCTTGCAAATAAATGATTTCATTTCATTTCATTTCATTTCTATAAGACTATAGTAAGATCATTTAGCAGTAATCAAATTTATTCCAACATGGAGTCTTGTGGGAATAATTTAGAGTTCCTTGAATTGACATAAAACATTATTTTTATTTAAGAGTGAACGTTTAGGATGTGAAATGGTATTTTATGAGACCGCACTAAAATACTTTTAGTGAAATATAATAGTCAACATCAAATTTTACTCTCACAACTTTAGTCACAAATTCGATTTAAGATCAAACTTTCTTAAATTAGACTCGTTTTCTCTATTGTAAGTATGATGATTCAATATCACTCTAATACCGTGCCTATCCACTGCTGTTGATCTTATAATAGTTTTGAATAAGATCAAAATGTACACGTTTTAAGTACTCTAATAAAATGCTGATATTAGTCTAACATTCTTACAATAGCATTTAGAAAATATGTAATAAAATTAAATGAGCTTAGAAAATGTGGATATGAGAGCTAACTATCTTAAGTGTGATAAGTCTTAAAAAATGCTTTTATTAGGAGAGTGTGGCTTACAACGGCACTGTAAAATAAACTTATATGCATAATTAAAACAAGGTATTAAGATCAAGCGTATTAGAGCCTGTAACGGCTTGTCAGAGACTTATATTGGAGCGATAGCAATGACGAAAAGAGATAAGAGACCAATATAAGCTCAGAACTCTTATAAAGTGAGAAACGTAAGTCGATTTTGCTAGTTGGGTGATTACCTAGTAATGTTTCCAGAGTTTACCGCCACCGAGAAAACTATTCCATACAGCAAATATTGGTATTGAAGTCTGACTTGTTACAAAGCTATATTGACTTGTCGAAATCGAACAATTTGTCTGTTTGTTTGTTTAACGTTTCCAGATGATTTCTCTCGAGAGTGCGGCTATTGTTGGTATTGTAAGTGCTGAACAATATTTTTTCAGAGCTCTATGAATAAAAATGTTCGTGTAATCTATATATATATTTTTTTTCTGGTTTGAAAAAAAGGTTTGTTAGTAAATATTACTAAAGAATTTTACCGCGCGGGAATTGAATTCACGAGCAGTACAAGTGTTACTAACATCGAGACGAACTAATGTTACGTCACAGATTATTATAATAGTTACTACGTAGTGGTCACATGTCGTAACATTTTAACCAACTCCACAAAAGAGGAAGTTTTTTTAACCGACTTAAAATAAGGAGAAGGCTGTCAATTCAACCGTATATTTATATTTTTGTTATGTGTGTTCGCGGATAACTTCATCGTTTATGAACCGATTCTGTAAATTTTTATTTTGTTGGAAAGGAAATATCCTAAGAGTAGTGCCATAGTAATTTCATCGAGATCTGATAAGTATCTACAGAGATATGGAGATAAACACCCCAAACTTGGTACTGAAACTTACTAGCATTTGAAGTCGATTTTTTTCATTTTGTATAAGACCATCTTCTAATATATAAAATTCTCCTGTCACAGTTTTCGTTGCCATACTCCTCCGAAACGGCTTGACCGATTTTGATGAAATTTTTTGTGCTTATCCAGCTTATCTATGAGAATAGGCCAACATCTATTTTTCATCCCCCTAAATGTTAGGGGTAGTCCACCCCCAAATTTTTTTTTTATGTTTTAGACAAAATTTTTAATTTCTATTTTTTTATGATACAATGTACAAAAATACATACAATCCTCAATTTTCACCCTTCTACGATCAACCCTTATTTTTTAATAGCCATTTATTTATATGGCAAAACAACGTTTGCCGGGTCAGCTAGTAATTTATAAAACAATCAAAATAGCTATTGTTGTTATGTTTGATATGACTGCATTATATTATTTTCTTCTCGTAGTAGCCTATTATAGTTGCAGTATTTCAACAGGGTCGATGCCGCACCATAAACAAGGTTAATTTAACGGGCAAGCTTAGGGCAAGCTTAGTGGCCCTTGACAGGGCGTAATAAGCACATAATCCCTAATTTCCTTAAGCCGGTCGTATATAACAATGAACGAGGCGCCTACACTGTGTATAAATACTTAATGGTACACGACACAGTGATTATTGCTTGACAAGTTTGAGGACCTAGTGGTGTAATAAGAGAATGGTCGGCTTTGACGCCAGAGATACCGAGTTCAATCCCCGCCATGGATGGATTTTTCTATCAAAAAAATTATGTGCGCTTTTCACAGTGGTCCTTCGGTGAAGGAAACACATCGTTAAGAAACTCTCAACCCCCGCATGATGGTAGTAGTGTCCGCCTGGCAAGCTACCACCACCCTCAAGTTAGAAAATCTGTCGCCAAACATCGAATGTATTCCGGCAGCTGTCCTTGATAGCCAGTTCCCATTCTTGGCCTAGCGTGCTACCATCCTCGACCGCTTCATCATTTACCAACAAGTGAGATAGTGGTCAAACCCTATCCTATAATATATATTATAAAAAATGTTTCCTAACTCTCAAGTTACTGAGGTAAAAAAAACTGCGGTATTAGTATCATTGAAATAAGCCTTGAATTATCTGACTGTCAAGGGCTGCTACCGGAACACCGTAAGGTTATACTGCCAGATTTTCTCCTTGATGTTAGTAAGTTGCCTGTAAGGCGTCCATTACACGATAGGTTATCCTTCATTCAAATCCAAAAGATGACTGATGTTTGCTCATGCAGCAAATCAAAGTGTGTAAATATCGGTCAGTCACCCCATTACACGATCAGCTATCCATCAGTCACAGCCGTGACTGACAGCAAAACCTATCGTGTAATGAACGCTCTAGTAGCAAACGCCGTGGCCTAGTCAATAGAGAAATTATAATCTATTGCAGAAAAAATATCGCAGTTCTAAACGTCATGATAGAACAGAAGTAAATAAACTGGCCAAGTGCAAGCCGGAGTCGCACTCGTAGGGTTCCGTACCACACCACAATATTTTATAAGATCAAATTATCACCATCATTTTTCGCTAGCAAAAAATAACTTTGTTTTTTATAGTGTTCGTATGAATTAAAAAGTTTTATTTGCGGTTTTAAAAATGTGCCATATCTCAAAAACTGCTGTCTCTATTTCGTTCAAACTAATTTTCGTTGAAAATGTTTATTAAGGTCTACAGCATATATTTTTCTTAGACTTTTCACTCTCTTATTTTAAAAGTTTGATGGCACACATTTTACCACTTTAAGATTGAAGAATTGAATTTGAGAAAAAGATTTTTCAGAAACATCAATGTAATTTTTAAAGAACTATCTATAGATACCATGCACGTATAGGTTTGATGAAAATATTTATTTTTTGTCAACAACCACCGACCCCCATGACCATGATGTCAGTGCTACGCCGTAGGCATCCCAGCGCTACACGAGGGGAAGATGCGGGGATGGGAGGCATTCTAATGATACACTGATGAAGAGTAGACGTGTGTCGCCTAAGATATAAATAATTGTTATTATACGTGATTTGAAACCACAAGAAAGGTGTCTAATTTCTGAACTCTCTAAAGGTACGGACACACCGCAGCGTCCTGCGTGCGTGATCTAGGCGGCGATCAGATAGCGCAGTAGTATTTGTACCGACTGGTTCACGCCAAACGCGATCAGAAAACAATTAAAAAGTACTGAGATCGCAGGACGCCGCGGTGTGGCCGTACCTTAACACTACATTTGAAGTTCGAAACTGGGCACGCTGTACCTATCGTTCCTTGCCGTTGTTCCGACTTATTATGTCGCTAAAGAGTAAGTGTACTTATTACATACTTCGATAATCACGTCAAAATATATTTTCATTCGATCCCAACGGTAAACCAAAATTTGTTGATTGCGCAAAAGTTTTACTCCCACGGGCACAGATTATATAATAGTTAAATATTATGTTTCTTTGAAGTGTTTCACACTTTATATTTTTTGTAAATTGTTAAACACAATCCAAAATTTCATCGTACCGACGGGACTTGAACCCGCAACCTCCGGAATAACATGTTCCGGTGCTTTGCCAATTAAGCCACGGTGCGAAGTATCGTTACGACGAAATTAGTGGATTGCATTTTGTTAACCCAATTATGCATTGGTGGCGCCATCTATGACTACTTATTACGTAAGTTAATCATTCGGAAGAATACATTACAATTTTCAAATCCGACGAGAGATGTTGCACTGCGTAAATCAAATATTATGTTTCTTTGAAGTGTTTCACACTTTATATTTTTTGTAATTGATACTTCGCACCGTGGCTTAATTGGCAAAGCACCGGAACATGTTATTCCGGAGGTTGCGGGTTCAAGTCCCGTCGGTACGATGAAATTTTGGATTGTGTTTAACAATTTACAAAAAATATAAAGTGTGAAACACTTCAAAGAAACATAATATTTGATTTACGCAGTGCAACATCTCTCGTCGGATTTGAAAACTGTAATGTATTCTTCCGAATGATTAACTTACGTAATAAGTAGTCATAGATGGCGCCACCAATGCATAATTGGGTTAACAAAATGCAATCCACTAATTTCGTCGTAACGATACTTCGCACCGTGGCTTAATTGGCAAAGCACCGGAACATGTTATTCCGGAGGTTGCGGGTTCAAGTCCCGTCGGTACGATGAAATTTTGGATTGTGTTTAACAATTTATATAATAGTTACTTCGTAACCACGGGCCACTAGACTTATTTTGTGAGTAGGTGGATAAATGTCACTTCTTTTCCAAATTTATTATTTTATCGGAAGCAGGCAAGCACTTGACAAACATCTCATCTGATGTTAGGAGACGATGCGGTCATATCCTCAGAGGTATATAGATAGGATCATCATTATCAGCAGCCTATACTAGTCCACTGCAAAAAAAAAAACACGTAGGAAATGTAATTGTACAATATAGGTGCCTAAACGTGGGAGGAACTAGATACGAGATACGGGATCCCAAGATACGGGCGGTCATTCGTCTAGTTTCTAGTTTGGTATCTAGCGACTATATTATTAATGTGTTACCTTTGTGCAATAAAAACATTTTGAATTTTGAAAAAAAAAACTGCTGGACATATGCCTCTCCAATAGCACGCCACAGAGCACGATCCTCAGCTACTCTCACTAGGTCTTTCCAGCAACCTTGCGAAGAGAATCGCTCCACCTTGTGTGAGGGCGTCCTATATTATGTTATATAGAATCGTTATCTTTATCTTTACATCGTATAAAACAACTAAAAATGTATAAATCTTATAATAATGTATCACCTACACAACTAGTAAATGCTCTAAACCCATCTACACTTAACGTCAGGTGAGACTCGATCAAGTGTTCGTCTAAAAGTAAAAAGAAGGTAGATTACACACCCACAGCTTAAATAAAATAAGCTCTTAATAGCTTACTTTCCACCCTCAAAAGGGACGAGAAAAATCAACAAAGTTACAACAACAGTCCGTCCAATAGTTAGTTCAAAGGGTACAACTGAGACCTCATTTAAAGTCATATAAACACTGGCAACTCTTTACTTGCTCAAGTAGAAACAAAAGCATTGATATGAATTGTATTATTGATCCAGATAAAAATATCTATCAATTGCCTACTTACATGGAGGATAGAAATTTAAGATTGTATTTGTATTTTGTTTTGTTTTTGTCGCATGTGATATTATATTTAATTGTTATAGTCTGGCCATAACTGCTGTACACTCCCTGAAGTATGCGCGCGGTGAGACGGGGGGGACGCAGGTATGCGCGCGGCGAGACGGGGGGGACGCGCTCCGTCAGTCTGCCGTCCCCACAGTCTGTTTCCCCGGCTCCCACCTTGCCGCACATACCTCAGGGAGTGTACAGCAGTTATAGCCAGACTATAATGCAGATGCATTGACAAATTCCGTTCTTCCCCGAAAGCTGATACTCCTTTCTGGCTGTATACTCAAAAGTTGACAACGATAATTTTAGCGTACGAATTAGTTTATCAGGTTACCTACAAACATGATTTTCAATATCATTAGCAATAGCAATAATATAAGTAACGAAAAGAGTGGTTGATTCGTCATTTTTTAGAGGTCTATGCTCAATATCAAACACTGTCTCTTTCGGTTTAAAGGAAACTACTGTATTCACAAGCACTATTAGCTTATTTGAAACAAAGTCGTTCCTTGTAAATACTCTACTGCCGACTTCGCATTTGCAACTGCACCGGAACTTTGGGAAGCGTCGAGTGTTTTAGCATTTAGCTGTTAGGGACGAGATAGCGTTTCTGTTTTGAATGTGTACTTTGTCTGGTTACAAATACGCTTGGTGTATCTAGCTAGATATAAAGCTAGTCCAGAGCGAGAGGGACTTTGTGGACAAGGAAATGAAAATATATACAAACACAATGTTAATATATTTTTTATACGATATTTATCAATAATTCAACGCTATCAGTAAAATTTCTACTGGTCTGCTTGGGGCAGTACCACTACTTTGTTAGTTATTACACCTTTGGTTAGAACATTTTGGTTAAGAAAGTAAAGTATCCAGTGAAATTATGGTTTATTCCTGTTTGTCCCCTTAATTTGTCTCTTAAGTAGACAAACAGGAAAAAAAACAACGGGTTGCACTCCGGGAGTGCCGGCAGAAGTGAAAACTTGAACATTAACGTTATGCATTTGGTCTACTCTCTCTCCGTCTTACAAATTTTCGTTCAGTAGGGCGATCGAATTTCGATCAGAAGCGGAATCCGCGGTGAGATTTGGATTTTGTATTACGAAATTCCAATCTCACCGCTGATTCCGCATTCGAGATGTATAAACGAGCATACAGAATAGCCTAGCAGGTTTACGTGTCCTGACGCGAGTTTAACATTTTTCACCCATCCCAAAAATTTCGATCATGTCACGTGTCCTGACGCAAAATCCCGACGCGAGTTAAAAAAATTTTATCCATCCCAAAAAAGTTCACTTTGGCGCTAAAGAAGTCTTCACTTCAAAAAAGTTCACGCTGTCCCTTTGCTACGAGTAAGGGGACCGCGTGAACTTTTGGCCCGGTCTGTCCTCTAGCTAGAAGTAAGGGGACAGCGTAACTTTTTTCCTGTTTGCCCACTTAAGGGGACAGATTAAGATTAAGACAAACAGGAATAAACCGAAATTATAGGACGCAAATTTCAACATCGCAGTGCTGTGTTACCGCGTAAAATTTTGATGGATTTTACAAGTCCTTAAAGCTGTTCACAAAAGCATAATTCGTTTGCAGGAGGTAGGAATATTATATCCATGTTCAGCTAGACTTGCTGTAAAAGTACGTAAGTTAAGTAGTTAGTAAGTAAAGTTACTAGAAAAGTAGCTTACGACCACCAAGAGAAAATCCGCCGCCTTATGGTCTTACTTCTTTTTTTCTTTCCGCACTAACGCCACCGGTATTCCAAGAGTACACAGCCCTTCTAGGCCCTAGCGTATTCACCATCTTTGACCACATCATCGCTTACCACCAGGCAAAATAGTGGTCAAATGCTAAATTATCAGATATAATGAATAGCTGTATTTTAATAGGAAACAGATATAGCTACATCAGTCTATTTTTTAACTATAATTTAGTCAATACCGAACCTCCCATACGATATGTTTGAAGTGAAAAACTTCTTTAGGCGCGTTACGCACTTTTTGAGTGAACAAAAATCATGGAACCGCGTTATCTTCACCGAACGCTTTCCATGTGCTATATGTATACTGTATAATTGTGTATACACATATGGGTATATATACATTTGTGGATATACATTTTAGGGGGGAACAAAAAGCGTGAAACTCGCGTCACCGTCAACGCACGCTTCCCATAAGCTATAGTATCTTGACGATACAATTCACATGAGTATTATTTTTCAATTATATCGACAGTCCCCAAACACTACCCCGCATGTTTTTTTTTGATGGTATATTATCTATTGCTAAACAATGTTACCGTTTAACTATTTTCTCAAGAAAATGTTCCAATACTCAATACTCAATCATTTATTGCTTCATATGTACATTGCATTACACAGGTGTTAAGTATAGGTATAAAAGGCAACATATGACCCTGATAGGGTATCGCAACAGGACTTAGCCAGCGGACCGATTTCTTAATATTTATAAAAGAAATTTACATGCATCCATTAGAGATCCAGAGTTATATATATGTTATTTATTTGTTTTTCCAAAATAAAGTTCTGAAAACCATAAATTGCGTTGTCAAAACACGGACAACTACTCGCCTGACAACGAGGGAAGAATCGTTAATGTTAAAATGGTATAAGTCATAAGCTTTCAATAGAAGAATAGAATAGAATAGAAAAATTCTTTATTGTACACCAACTTAAAATGAAACAAACCGAAATTAAGCTACTTAAGTTACTAGAGGCAATACAATGGGCGGTCTTATCGCTTGAAGCGATATCTGCCAGACAACCTTTGGATGGACAGAATTGTTAAAAGAAGTTGACGGTGGTACAATGCGTAACACGGTACTAAAGTGCGAAAATATGATCAAAATAAAAACAAATAATCAGAAATGCATAAGCATCATATACATGTATTTACTTACCAATACAAAACAAAATATACATATACTTACATATCAGAATACTTATATAAACAAATATATTATAATTAAATATATTATATATAAACAATCAATTATATATATGTATGTACATATTCTATACAAACAAAATATATACATATACCTATAGATAAAAATATATACTTAAAGTAAAGAGTAAACATGTTACATACTATTAAGTGATAAATAGTGATTTTTCACGATATTTTTGAAGATTGGGAGTGATTGAGCTTTTCGTATATCTAAGGGAAGTGCGTTCCATAATCGTGCAGCTTGAACAGTAAAAGACTTGCCATAGTACTCAGAAGTATGTGAAGGAATTTTCAGAATAAGTGTGTCAGAAGATCGTAAGGATAGGCAATGTGACTGATGTAGGAATTTAAAACATTCTTTCAAATAACGAGGAGTGGGAGGGATAAAGAGTATGGAATATAGGAGAGAGAGGATGTGTGCATTCCGGCGCAAACGAATCGGTAACCATTTCAGCTTACTACGAAATTCTGAGATGTGGTCAAACTTGCGAAGGCCATAGATAAATCTAATGCAGAAGTTCTGTAAACGTTCGAGTTTATTCAGATGTTCAGTTAGAAGGTTCAATACTTAACTTTTAATGGTATACTTAGTACCAATACTTAATTACATTTGAGCTATGTTTTTGCTTCGCATACAGTTGGACCTTGGGACACCCCTAAGCTGCAAATCGATGGGGAAATGTACAGAACTTTTTCAAAGTTCACCTGGCTCATGATATTGATTCTTTATATATATGATTTTAAGATTAGTTCATGATTCACGTCATCATTTTGTTTGGTATCTAACTTAACTCTCTCGTATACTCTCTCGTGACTTATCCCGAACCCGTAAAGCCACTATGACAGCTATTCGTCGTCTGTCACAGGCTCGGTAAACGTGGCCATCGGTGACCTCAGCGCCAGATAGCGCCATTTTGTGATGTTGACCTTAGTTTGATGGTAAAAGGTACCTATTTCGTAGTTTTATTAACCAATTTAAAAAAATAGAAGGTTTCTCAATTCGAGTAAATATATATATATATATATTTTTGAATGTTTGTTTGCGGATAATTTCGTTTTTTATGAACCGATTTTGCTGATTCTTTTTTGTTGGAAAGGAAATATTCGAAGTTTGATACCGTTATAAATTCGTCGAGATCTAAAAGTATCTCCAGAGATATGGAGATAAACACCTCAAACTTGGTACTGAAAAAAATTAAAAGCGCGGCATTTGAAGTCGGTTGTTTTAGTTTTTTAAACGATCTTATATTATATATTTTATCAGGTCCGAAAAAATTATTTAATCGAGTTAAAGTCTTCAACGTTACGTCCGTAGAATTAGCAGTGTGTTGTAACACCTCGCTTAATTTTGAAGTTTACAAAATCATGTCTTCGAATTATGTTTTCGAGGGCCCGGTGGCGTAATCGGGAGGCGTAACGGTTGGCTTTGATGCCAGAGGTACCGAGTTCAATCCCCGTCGTGCACCAATGGATTTTTCTATCGAAAAATGTATACAATGTGCGCTTTTCACAGTGGCCCTCCGGTGAAAGAATAACATCGTTAAGAAACCAACAACCCCCGCATGGTGGTAGGACTCTATCTAGTGTCCGCCTGGATAGCTACCACCCTCAAGTTAGAAAACCTGTCGCTAAGCATCTAATGTGTTCTGGCAGCTATCCTTGAGAGCCAGTTCTCATCTTAGGCCTAGCGTGCAACCATCCTTGACCGCATCATCACTTACCAACATGTGAGATAGTGGTCAAACGCTAGACTATAAGATATAAAAAAAATGAAAAACATTGAACTTTTACAGAAAACATTTTTTGGCTTTTTAGCTTAAAAGCTTTTTTTAGTTTAAAAGAAGGGGTGTTATAAGTTTGACGTGTGTATTTGTGTATCTTATAAACTCCAAAAATGTGCTTCGTTATAGAAAATTGTCCATAAAGCTATATAACATATAGCAAGAATTGCCATACAGGGCCACTTTAAATAGAAATAAACTAAATCTTATTTTATCTATAAGAAAATATGTCTAGAGTTCTAGGAGCAGAATACCTACTTGATTTAAAAAATGAGACTTTAATAACGTTTGCTGGAGCCGGCGGCTGCCAATCTAGCATATTGGATTCTTCAACGTTCCTTTGGCAACACACCCGATATTGGTTTTGCATCGTTCTTCAAAAGCCTATTGTGTGGAGTATAACTTGTATTTACTTCAAATTTTATTACTGGAACATTGCTTTTTAATATCGTCTTAAGTTGTCTGCATCAGACGGCCCTTTGGTGTAAAGGATAGAAAAAGGTCTTGACTTTTAAGCGGGAGGTCATCGCTGCATCGGTTCAAATCGTAGCACGGGTGTTCGTCTACAAGTAGCAGGAGCATTATTATATCCATGTTCCGCCTGACTTGCTACGAAAAAGTAGCTAACCATCATTAAGGAGAAAATCTGCCTCCATAACCTTACGCTGTTCTGACAGCGCGCAGCCCTTGAGAGTCAGAGTATTCTAGGCCTAGCGTATTTACCATCTTCGACCACATCATCGCTTACCATCAGGCGAGATAGTGGTCAAACGCTAGCTACTCTAAGATATATTTAAATGATCACAGAGATGCCGTGGCCACCTTCCGTCTTCATCATCAGACCAGCTCCACGGTACCATATTATTGTATTGTCACCGAAAATACATAAGTTCACCAAATTTGAGTCAAATCGGACATCGGAAAGTGGGTCTAATTTAGCTTCCAAGGTTCCACCCGAACATACATACTTACATACATACATTGCAAGTTAAATAATAGTAGTTTATGCAACTGTCATATAATGAAGGGTATTAAAACACGAGTGTGAGTTTATGAAACGAGCGCAGCGAGTTTCATAATAGTAACGAGTGTTTTAATACCCGTGTTATATGCAGTTGCATACACTACTTTATCTTCACTAATGCAATTAATCAAACAACAAGAGTAAAAGCTGACAATAGTTTATTTATAATAATTGTTCAAATTTTGGATGGTACAATTTTGAAAGTTAATGTTAATTATTGATCCAGCAGCTGTAGCGGCCGCGGGGCAAGCAGTAGAGCTCGTAGACGGAGTCGGAATATTTATAATTACTTCATTCGTCTTGTTTTCTATACTGTTCAAGATCGTATTTGAGACTTGAATTTTATTCATTAAAGACTCATCAATGTAGCTTTCAGCCACAGTAGAAGACTTCCACCCCCCGTGTCGTTTCAGTGCGGTCAAATCACCACCGCTATCTATGAGAAGGGTCGCCGAGGTGCGCCGGAAGCAATGCCCCGTGTACAACGCTGGGTTAGGCAGATTCAAAAAACTTGCGATAGTTTTACCCAGAGCACCAAATTAATTAATACCAGTTCTTTGATCGACGCACTTCCCCGATCTATAGCTCAAGAAAAAGGCAGGGTTTCGACAGGGGGTGGGTCGAAGTTCCATGTATTTTTTACATACGGCATAGCAGTTGCCCGTCACAACGAAAGAACGATCTATTTTCGTTTTTGTTTTCGAAACTTTCACCATGATTGTACTGTCGTCTATGTTAGAGACTTCATCGAACTGGATGTTGTATAGCTCTTGCCTTCGGCATGCCCCCATTATGCCGAAGATTAGTGCAACCTGTAACAATAAACGATATAATAAGCTTGAGGTACATAGCCAAGGCAAAAACTATGATTTATGAAGTAATAAAGTGTAGGTACCTACTACCAAATTTATACACAAAGCGCTTAAAATGAGTGTCTAGATAACTTGCGTGTGTAGTACGTAAGTACTAGGTAGATTAAATAACAGAACTAAAATACACTTACCTTTTCAAAAAGATACAAAATATCTGGTGAATCTTCCAGGAACATCTTTATTTGACCTGATGTAAACGTCAAGGACTTTTTTTCCTTGTGTCCTTCTGAACTGCGTTTCAGGAACGCTATGACTTTTGAATACTTCGTGATATCAATATTGTTGTAGATACTCAGTGTGGACTTGAGCATAGAATATTTAGCCCACATAGAAGATGGCTTGAATTTGTCGGAGAGGTCTTTGAGATACGCAAGAATGACATTTTCAGAAAATGATGTAGTTTTCTTTTCGATCTTTCATGCCAAAAAGTTATTATATTCTTTTTCATATAATTTTCTAGATTTTTCTGGCAAAAGATTGTGAGTTACTTTTGTTGCCAATTCTAGAATATCCGGAGGCGTACAAATATCATCGTCGCTATCCATTTTTAACTTTTAATTTGTATTTTAAAAACAAAACACATTGCGAAACATTAAATTCACGCGTACGTGTATTGTCAGTGAACTTGCCGCCATTAAAATCTAACCAATGAGAGCGCAGCTGCGCGCACAGGGTCAATCAGGAGCGAGCGCGCGCTGTTCTTTTTTTATTTAATTGGCACAAGATCTTACCAAAGAGTTTTGTGTATGTAAGTTTAGTAGTTTCGACGAAGTTTTCACGTATAACCCAACTGTTTTCAAAAGCCAGCCTAATATCAAAATTTTATACAATTTGTATGAGGATTTTGACATAAGGCTCGCCAGGTTAATTGGTCGCGTTTTATTGATGTTATAATGAGATTTTACGATATCGATGTGGATATTATACCATCACGTGAAATTGCTTAAATTGAGTGTTTTGTTATCTGCGCTATAACAGTAGTAATTATAAGTCAAGTATTGGAAACATAAGTAGAATGTTATAACATTAGTGTAGATAAAAGCTTTTAAAAAACATGCATTTTGGTCATATGTAATCATCAAATAAGCTTTCCCAATCTCACTCAAAAACAAGCCTTCACTACATTACCTCGCCAAAACAGCACAAGAGGAACAAGGAACCAGGAGCCAACTAAATAGGTTCCGTTCAAAGTGTCTCCTATAAGACGCGCTACTTTATCGATAAATTGCCTTTTGTGCCGTCGTAGGGAGCAGCCTCGGAAATGACCTATTTGGGGTGAATCTCTGAAGGAAATTGTAGGCTTTTGCAGTACGTCCCTGCCGTATTTACGGTTCAATAAAGATCTTCAATACATTCTTAGTGAGATATAAATTGAAAGACGTTTTGTTTGTTGGAAGCCTGATCTTGATGTTTTTGCTTGATTTGGTTCAGCTTTTTTAACGTTTAGAATGTGCTTGAACGACCAACTGCGTTTGCTAGAAAACATTTTTCAGACAAGCTCATCTCGAAACATATATCATCAATATTTATCAGTGCCTATATGAACCTAAATGAATTAGCTTTCAGTAACGCATAAAATATATCAATAAAATACCTTAATTTTTTTTCCTATTATACATACATAGATACAAACACGCCTTTTTCCCGTTGTGGTAGGCAAAGACTACTTCTTTCCACATGCTACGATCCTGATATACCTCTTTCGCTTGTTCCAATTTCATGAGCGCCTTCAAACTTCATACATCGCCGGATGCAGGTATTTTTGGCTTGGCCTTTCTTTAAAATGTTTCCAATATGGTCGTGATACGTTCGCCTAGGTAGGCCTCTACCGGCTGGCGCATATAATAAATAATATAAATAAAATCAACAAAATTACAAAAGCTGGCTTGTGCTATAACTTATCCTATAGCGCTGGTAACTATTGAAACTTCACTAAAATTACCCTCAGGCATGGTGGCAGGACACTATTTAGTATTTAGAGTCTATTTGCCCAGCTGCCATCCTCAAGTTGGAAAATCTCTCACCAAAACATCTAATATGATCCAGCAGCTGTCCTTGAGAGCCAGGTCCTATTTATACCTTGCGTGCTACCATCCTCGACCGCATCATCACATACCAATAGGTGAGATTGTGGTCAAACGCTAGTCTATACGATGTAAAAAATACTCACATCTTCCAGAAAACCGTAAAAATACAACAGTACTGTTCGCAAAGGGCCTCCTTAACGATTTACTGAATGGGATACCAAATCCGAACATTACTTTTGCTTACAACAAAGTCTTTCCCCGGGAACGGTGTTTGTACCCGGGAAAATCCGGGATCAAATGTTGTCCGGGAATGCCCAAATATATGACAAAACACTTTGAACTTTGCCTACCGAGGCTAAAATATTGTTTGTATTCCGAAAATATTATATTTATTTGAATTGAGCGGTCAGAAGCTCAGGGTTCACAAAGGATTCTATGGAATTTGGATAGGTCTGGGTAGGTTCACAAAAGATGTGTAAAAAATGGGGATTTTATGCCAAATTCAATGCCATAAAAATGCCTTTCCGACTTCAATAACTAATAAATAAGTTATAAGGTTCTATAGAATTCTGACAGCAGATAGAATCGGATATCACATAATTTTCATGGATTTCTTGCAGAGCTTGGAATCCTAAAAATGAAGGAATAACATATTTAATCTAATCTCATATTAACGGCATTATTTGCACAGATTTGAATATCCCAAATATATATATTTGATATTTTTCTATCGGACAACAAGACACAACATCAATACGCACGAAGCGTTTTGCTTCTACATTCTTTATACGCACTGCCAAGGAATGGAATTCCTGAGACTGTGTTGCCCGATAACTATCATCTGGGCATCTTCAAGTCACGAGGTATCTTCTAGGCAAGCGGGCTACGTTTTGTACCACATCGTCACTTAACATCAGGTGAGGTAGTAGTCAATAGGTTGCCTATTCAGTAAAAAAATAAATAACTGGGGCCTTATTCAGTATGACTATTTTAAAGTCTTACCGTGCCGTGTTACGTTATCTCCGCGTTATGGTATTCTCTATGCCAATTTCAAGTTCGGTAACGCGGTAGGGTAAGGTTATGAGCGCGTTTTGAGATATCGTGACTTATGAGGACGTGTAACGCGCGCGTTTTGTATAATTTACCTATCGTCACAGAATATGAATAGTACAAGTACTATCGTTTGGCATACAGAATTCAATTTTTCAATAACGTAACGTGGCGCGTTAAGGAACGCGTTATCTCATTGGTCATACTGAATAAGGCCCCTGATGTGACCTATATCCATAAGTCTCACCATAAGTATTGAAATAAATTTTCCGGCAGGAAAATAAACGCAACAACCTTTACATTTCATTACGAAACGCTTTAAGTACAATACACAAACAACATAAAAAAACCGATCTCCTCAAAGAAAATGAGCTACGAATATAAACGGCAACGTTTACGATATCTCAATAAACTTTACCTAGCCCAATGCAATTACTGCTTTTTTCGCTCCGCAAATAACAGTGGGTTGTTTATAGCCCGGTTGCCATGGTTACCGGTTAATTGCATCCCCTTGGTCCGCCCTGTTCCCCTTGCATTGATTTTCCTTGTGCATTTGTCGGTGACCGGAAATCTGGATTTTGGAGTCAAGGCTTAGTACAAGAGGTTTTGAATAATGATTATTTTTATCGTTGAGAATTTTGCTGTGGTTATGGTAAATAATCGGGTATATTCTACTTCCTACTTATATTATAAAGACAAAAGTTTGTGTGTTAGTTCTTCACGCCAAAACTACTCAACCGATCAAACTTAAATTTGGTATATAGATAGCCTAGACCCTAGAATAACACATAGGGTACTTCTTTCCCGATATTCCCACGGAAACGATGTCTACGTGGATAAAACCGCAGGGCATAGATAGTGTAGTATAAAGGTGATGACAATTTTTATTTTTCTTATATAAAATGTGTGCTTACAAATGTTGGGTTTTTTTTTAATGTCTTATAGGCTAGCGTTTTGACTATTATCTCACTTGTTGGTAAGTGATGATGCGGTCGAAGATGGTAAGCACGCTAGGCCTATAATGGGAACTGGCTCTCGAGGATAGCTGCCGGAACACATAAGATGTTTGGCGACAGATTTTCTAACTTGAGGGTGGTAGCTGGCCAGGCGGACACTAGATAGCGTCCTACCACCATGCGGGGGTTGTTGGTTTCTTAACGATGATTTACTTCACCGGAGGGCCACTGTGAGAAGCGCACATACATTTTTCTATAAAAAAATCATTGGTGCACGGCGGTTTGAGCTCGGTACCACGGCATCAAAGCCGACCGTTCTCCCAATTACGCCACCTGGCCCTCGAAATGGTTGAGGGGTTAAGTCGCTAGGAGGGAGGTCACCGGTTCAAATCCTAACCACAGGATTTGTCTATGCGCATTTAAAGGTATTAGTCCACAGACGCTAGAAGCATTATAGCGATGCTCCGCCTGACTTACTATCAAAAAAGTATCTTACCACCGTTAAGGAGAAAATATGACACAAAAAACCTCACGGTGTACCGGCATCTCTTGAGAGTCAGCCATTCTGGGGCTATTATGTTACCATCCTCGACCACATACATAATCGTTTACCATCAGTCGAGATAGTGGTCAAACGCTAGGCTATCAATTATAAACAAAACAAATGAATGAAAGTTAAAAAACTTTTTTAAACACAAGCATTCTGTAATACGTTAACGTGTATAATGAAAATACTTATTAAAATAATTGACAATACATACTAGCCCAAACTCGACTGTCGTACCATTTGCTATTACCATCAACGTCATAACAATATTACAGCCCATATCCATCATCAGGTCAGCTCGATTGTAACTACTTCATTATTCCATTGTCGCCGAAGATACGAAAGCACAGAAAAGATAATAGTACCACGACGAAAGTACCTATAAATCGAACGTTGAGAACGTTGGTTCTAATTTAGCTTCCAAGTTTTGACCCATACGTACATACTTTCTTATATACATAAATACGTCCAGCAGTGGACAGAAATTGGCTGATGATCATGATGATAATAATGGTAAATACACTAACATGGCAAGTGTAAAATATAAAGACTATGAACTTGAAGAAATATAACGCCTGATGGTATTTATGAGCTACGAATAGTACGTGTTTAAAAAGGTTGCTATCAGTAATATTTATATTTGTTATCCTTGAGTTAACTAATATACTTCTTACTAGTTGTGTCCCGGGACTTTGCCCGCGTTTAAAAGTAATTTCATTTTTTTACTATCTTACTACCTTTTCCTGAAAATTACAATCACAATAAAAAATAATCAGCCAAATCGTTGAGTTTATATACATGACTATATTATATACATGACATGCATTCGCAAAATTATTTTTTATTTATGTTCTAAAGTAATCTGTCTCTTTGGTTTTCATTAACTCAACTCAACTTTTCAATATGATATATGTATATATATATATATATATATATACTAGGTACTTTCTAAAACGCGGGGATATACATCCATGCGCGGATACTTAGTACTAATAATTACTCTGTGGCGCGGGGTGCACTAAGTTTTTTTAGTTTCACTCGGGTTTTACACGATTAGTGTATTTAGCCAGTGTCAAAGTACTGAAATTTTTCAAGTTTTGTAAATTCAAGTAGTGAAGTCGAGTAAATGTCCCATTTCATGCCAAGTCATAGTCATAGTCAAGTCGTAGTCTTGTTCAAGTACTTCAACACCTTCAGTAAATGTAGACTGACATTTTTAGTATAATTTTGGTATGTACGTTGTTTGCGTATTATTCACGAAATTTTCAACACCAATAGTATAAATGCGAAAGTCAGTTTTGTATATTTTTTGTTTGTTTGGGATCTCTTTACGGTCTAACGGCTAGACCGCGGATTTGGCTTAAATTTTGTACAGCGATAGCCAGTATAGTACGGTTAGGTCATAGGTACCTTTTGACGCGGGCGAAGCCGCGAGCGCAGCTACTGGTTAATAATCCACATTTATTACACATTCTCTCGCGGAAGAACGCAAGTTTTAGGAAAATACAATGAAAGATAGGGCGGGGGCACACGATGCGTTGCGGCGGCGGTGCGGCGCCGGAGCGGTGTCGCTGCGTCGTCTTACATAGAAATATCTGTGGCATGTCACACGATGCGCTCCGGCGCCGCACCGGACTTGCAACCACCAAGACGAGGCGGGGAGGGGCGACGTCGGAGCGGCACCGCTCAGTTGTTTTGCGTCACAAGGAAGGACACACGCTCGCTCGTTTCGATTTTTTTTCTAAGTATTTTTGTTTAACAGACTGTCCAACGGTGCTACGGTGCCGCTGCGACATAACAACGTTACGGCGCCGCACCGCTCATGTGCCCACTGACACGGTGAAATCTTTGCGGTGCGGCGCCGCAACGCATCGTGTGCCCCCGCCCTATGGGCTTTTGACGTTCCCGCCAAAACTCTCCACAGTTATTTTATTATCAAAATCTCTTAGATTCAAAACCCCAAAATCTGTTTAGAATATTTCTGTTGTTGCCTGTATATACTCAATACTTTATTGCTTCCATAATATTTTGTACTTATGGTTCTTAAAACTAGTATATGAGATCATTATGGACGCTGTTGGGCACACAATTATAAAAATTAAATTAATGTAATAAAAATTAGAGAGAGACTGAAAAAAGGAGCAGGATATAATAGAAATGAATTATACGAGTATTGTTGTGACTTCTAAATATTTGTTAACAGTGTAATTAGATTTTAACGTAATGCTTACGTAGTATCTATTATTTAATCTGTGGTAATGTTTTTTTCAATAAATTGTGTGACTTTGTGTATGTAATTTATTGAATATTTTTATAGTTATTGGAGTAAGGCCACGAATTAGTTAACATGGTACCTAAACGTAGTGTAGGACGACTTTTAGCAAGATGAAACCACGATATACTTACGTAGGGTAGCTGTGATTGAAAGAGAATATCTGAAGACAGACCACAGTGGAGTGATTGGGAGATAGATCCCTTTATCCAGCTATAGACTAATATGAACTGGTATTTTAACCGATTTCACAAAAAAGGAGGTGGTGCTCAATTCACCTGTATTTCTTGCTTGTTACCTCAGAACTCCGTCATTTATCAACCGAATTAAAAATTATCTTTTTTGTTTGACAGAGTATGCTTCTGGCTTGGTCATTGGATGAGTATCTCCAGAGATATAGAGATAAACATCTCAAACATAGTACTGTTATGACTAGTGTGGCATTGAAAGTCGTATTTTTTTAGGGTTCCGTACCCAAAGGGTAAAACGGGACCCTATTACTAAGACTGTCCGTCAGTCTGTCTGTCCGTCTGTCTGTCTGTCTGTCTGTCCGTCTGTCACCAGGCTGTATCTCATGAACCGTGATAGTTAGACAGTTGAAATTTTCACAGATGATGTATTTCTGTTGCCGCTATAACAACAAATACTAAAAACAAAATAAATTTAAAAATAATAGATGGTCTCCATACAAGAAACGTGTATTTTTCGGCATTTCACGCCATCTATGAACGCTTAGTTAGGTAAACGTCCCATAGATGGCGTTATATTGAAATGTCGATTCCTAACACCTTTGTTAGACGTTAGATGGCGTTATAAGAAATAAAATGTTTATTAATTAATATTTTTTGCTGGCGAAAAATAATAATGGCATTTTTTGCTCGATCTTATAAAATACTGTAGTGTGGTACGGAACCCTACGAGTGCGAGTCCGACTTGCACTTGGCCAGTTTATTTTTGTTTTGTTTTGTCGTCATCGTCATGATTATAGGTAAGTTATTTGTATAACATATCGAGCTCGGTTATTTTATTTAAGTTCATTGACCGCATCGTCACTTATCATCACTGAGTTCAAGCGTAGCGTATCTGTCTTCAATTAAAAAATGTGTGTGTAACCTCTATTTAGGTTATGTGGTTACATACTTTGCCTCGAAAACTGTTAGTGCGGTGGCAATTCCCACTAATTGGAAAACTGCAATTTCAGATAAGATATGACTTTGTAGTGTTGCTATTATTAGTTTAGAGTCATATTAGATATTTTCAATCATAAAGTGTAGGCAATTTTGCTACAAAGATCAGTCATCTTATTTTTTACGATATTTGGAAAAAAATTGCAAGGCGCTCTCGAATAAATTATATAGATAAAATATAAAGATATGTAGTTAAAAAAAATATATGTATTGTATTATTATACATATACTGTACAAAAAGAGAACCGTCGTAGAAATTGAAGTCGCCTCGGTCGTCGATCGTTTTAATTTACTGTTTTTGTTGCATTGACAAAACCGCTGTCATTACTAGTACTAGTAGTGGTACTAGGTAGATATGTAATAAACCTTCCTTCCTTACCTTTGAATGTTAGTTTACCGTAACTCCATGACGGTTCTCTTTTTGCATATTATATTGATGTTCCGCCTGACTTGCTAGCAAAAAAAAGTAGGTGACGACCATCAAGGAGAAAATCTGCCACCTTAACCTTACGGTGTTCCAGCAGCAAACAGCCCTTGAAAGTCAGAGTATTCTAGGACTAGCGTGTTCCACCATCTTTGACCACGTCATCGCTTACCACTAGGCGAGATGTCAAACGCGAACCTATAAATAAAAAAATATTCTAACTCATCGTCCTTCTATTATAGTAGTAGCATAGCTACTATAGTAGCAGTTAATATGGGGTTAAATCATTTATATGCACATCGCAGTAATTTATAATATATTCTAACCTTTAATACTCGTACTATTCATTATTCTGTGCCTTTAATACCTTCCTAACGCGAGATTGCGTGTTCAAATACGGTCGGTAGAAATAATGCCATTTTTATTGATCATTTCATTTGCGTGACATTTTGATTTCGAAAAAGTTCAAGTAGGTTTGGTAAGATATTGTTTTCTGAAATTTTTGACTTTTAGGTTTTCATCATCATTAATGCAAGAAATCAAGTGTAGCTTTTTAGCCGACTTCACTGAAGGAGGAGTTTCTCAATTAGTGTGAATGTTGCCTTTTGTCAGCCATCGATAAATTTGAATAACTACATTTTTTTAAAAAGAACAGGTAAATACAGAGTGTACAGAGTGTTGAGTACAAACACAAACCACAATATCTGATACAATATTTAATTATGTTTTAGGCTAGCGTTGGACCACTGTTTCATCTGGTGGTAATCGATGATGTGGTGGAAGATAATGAACACGCTAGGCCTAGAATGCTCTGAGATGTGAAAAGAAAACCACAAAGTTACCTATAACTAAATATTACATGTGACATCATGTGAAATTTGTCCTTGTAAATTTATAAACCGTAAAAACTACCAAACACTTTCTTGATAACCAGATAATGAAGATTGACAATAGCTCATACTACCAACACAGCTTCCACTAACCGAGATAGTGGTCAAACGCTAGCCTATCCATACAAATATTATATAATAATATCGTTTAAAAACTAAAAAACAACCGACTTCAATGCCGCGCTATTCATTTTCAGTACCAATTTTGAGATGTTTATCTCAATATCTCTGGAGATACTTATCATACCTCGATAAAATTACCATGGTACCACACTTGGGATATCTCCTTTCGAACAAAAAAAGAATAATCGAAATCGGTTCATAAACGACGAAGTTATCCGCGAACAAACATGAAAAAAAAAATATATATTTATATATATATACGGTCGAATTGAGAAACCTCCTCCTTTTTTTGAAGTCGGTCAAAAAACATTTATAACTCTGTCTGTTTATTACATAGTCACGCCTAAACGGACGATCCAATCTTACTGAAATTTGACAGCATCATACTTTATGGCATGGGGATGAGCATAGGCTTCTAAATTCTTGGTGTACGTGAACGAAGTCGCGGGTATCAACTAGTTAGATATGATTAAAATAATATCGTTTAAAAACTAAAAAACAACCGACTTCAATGCCGCGCTATTCATTTTCAGTACCAATTTTGAGATGTTTATCTCAATATCTCTAGAGATACTTATCATACCTCGATAAAATTACCATGGTACCACACTTGGAATATCTCCTTTCGAACAAAAAAAGAATAATCGAAATCGGTTCATAAACGACGAAGTTATCCGCGAACAAACATAAAAAAAAATATATATATATATATACGGTCGAATTGAGAAACCTCCTCCTTTTTTTGAAGTCGGTTAAAAATAATAATAAAAAATTGAAAATTTAAACTTTATTAATAATTTTTATAATAACTACACAATAAAATGTAATACACATTACATTGAGATAATTTTGTGGCGTCGCACGTTTTGCTGCGCCGCGCGGCATCGGGCTGCACCGCGCTGCGCCGTACTGCGCCGCGCGAAATCAAAAGTCACGTCGCGTCGCGCCGCGTCACGACCCGTCCCGTTGCGGTGTTAACTGACCTTAAGTGTGAGCGAGAAAGAAACAAAGGTGGGGTAAATTAACTTGTCTTCATAGCAATGTACTACTGTGAAAAGTCTAGTTAGAGTGCAACGTTTTTGGATATAGCTCGCTGTAAACATATCAAGCGTAAAGTCGCAGTTTAATTTACTAACTGTACCGCTATGTAATGATCGCAGATTTCACCGAGAGACCTTGACATAAGTTCAGAACGTATCAATGGAAGGGCCTAAATATTTTGGTTATTATTTATTAATTATCTAGCTAGGGCATATCGTGGAGATCAAGGTTTCATGCCTAGGTCAGTACTTATATAATTATGTCAGTTGATATCCGTGACTTCGTTCACGCAAACCAAGAATTTAGTAGCCTTTTATCATTGTCATGCCATAAAGTATCTCTTTGTTAAATTTTAATAATATCGTTTAAAAACTAAAAAACAACCGACTTCAATGCCGCGCTATTCATTTTCAGTACCAATTTTGAGATGTTTATCTCAATATCTCTGGAGATACTTATCATACCTCGATAAAATTACCATGGTACTACACTTGGGATATCTCCTTTCGAACAATAAAAGAATAATCGAAATCGGTTCATAAACGACGAAGTTATCCGCGAACAAACATAAAAAAAAAAAAAAATATATACGGTCGAATTGAGAAACCTCCTCCTTTTTTTGAAGTCGGTTAAAAAGAGCGGATCGTTCGTTTAGCCGTGATTATATTAGGTAACAAGCAAACTGTCAGACGGGGTGACAGAGTTACAATCATTTTTATAATAGATAGATAGATAAACACTTTAATACACCATACAAATCAAAAGTAAAAAAAGGTAAATAAAACAAGGTGCAACAGGCGGTCTTATCGCTTAAAGCGATCTCTTCCAGACAACCTTAGGGTGGAAAAGAATAGATTAGCATACAATATGGCGGTATAGGTGTAAAAAATTAATAATAAAAAATAAATAAATAACAATAAAATAAAATAATAGGTATGTACATAATAACAAAGGTACATATAATTTATGTAATTTAATACATACATAGCAATATATACATATAATACATACATAGCAATATAATACATGTATAATGTCATACAATACATATTATATATATTCATATATATAATACAATATACACATATATCATAAAAGAGAATTGTGATCAAAAGCAATAGCAGTTCAGGAGAGATAGTGGGCCTTGACGCGATCTTTAAACGTAGTAAGAGTCTGTGAGCGTTTAATTTCCAATGGAAGCGCATTCCAAAGCCTGACAGCTTGCACTGCAAATGAGTTGTCATAGAAAGAGCTATGGTGGCTAGGCATGGACAGTGTATGATTCTCTGATGACCGTAAAGATAAGGCATTGGAGGTGTGAAGGAATTGGAACATATGTTTGAGATAAGGTGGAGAAGTAGGATGAAATAGGATAATATAAGTATAGATATAGATTAAACGCAGGTAACATAGGTTTAGTTTATTTTTCTTGATGAGAACATAAATATCATAATTATATATGTATCATATTGTAAAGGTCATGTTCATTAATAGTGACGGTAGGAATAGATATTTGAATTTAAAGTAAAACTTCCGTCTGAATAAATGTTTGTGATGTTTTTTTAATGTCATAATGACTTATAATTATGATTAAGTATTTACAAATAATGTTATGAATTTTAGAGTTGTTTAAATAATTATTTATTAAATTAAAATTATTATAGTTATTTTAAATTAAAGCGAATGTCCGATTCCGGTTAATATCTTCCTCGTAGGCCTGACGGTTAGAAGGAGAGCGGAGAAGCGGGCATTCGTAGGGATGCGCTTCTTAAGGTTCCGTATTCCTGACAAGGAACCCTTATAGTTTCGTCATGTCCGTCTGTCTGTCTGTCTGTCTGTCTGTCCGAGGTTTTGCTAAAAGACCGTTAATACTAGAAAGCTGTAATTTTGTAGGGGTATGTAAATAAATTACGCCGACAAAGTGCTGAAATAAAATTTTGAAAAATATTTTTTATAGGGTAGTAAAAAAAAATCATCTCCACTTCTCATATAGGGGACTGACTATATGAGAAGTGGAGATGATTTTTTTTTTCATCCCCTACCCTATCGTATGGGGTATCGTTGAATAGGTCTTTTAAAATGACTTAAGGGTTGCTAATACTATTTTTCGATTGAATGCTCCGTTTACGAAATAAAACTTTAAAGTGCAAATTTTTGTTCCAGTAGGGCGTCTTGGGCGGGCTTGAAAAATGTGGAATTCTTATTCGTAACATTTTGGGACAAGTAACATGTTGCTTTTTTTCGTTAAGGAAGCGCCAAAGAGACAACACGTGCTCAAAATGCGGAAATTGTTTTTACCAATGAGTGATTGCAGAGTGAAATAAGTTAAGGATAGTTTTGAAAAATGTCTTGACATGTGAAAAATAAACGTTTATGGAAATACAGAGTGTTTGAACTTTTGGCTCCCCAAAATCAGCCGGTGTCAGTCCACAGCTGGACGTAGGGCTCTCTCAAGATGCGCCACTGAGCCCGATCTTCGGCTCTTCTTTTCCACTCACTGCCCACTGCTTTGCGTATGTCGTCGCTCCACCCGATCACAGGACGTCCTACGCTACGTTTGCCGATTCGCGGTCTCCACTCTAGGACAAGTATACCCCAACGATTATCATTTCTGCGGCAGATATGACCAGGCCACTGCCACATAATGTAAATTTGTAGAGACATATGGTACAAAAATCGATAGAAAATCATAATATTAACATTTAAATTGGATAATGTTTTATTCTACTGTGGATATACAAGGGCTTACCTTCATAATTAATCACTATCTCATATCATATTAATGAAAAGTTTCGATCTCACCAAGCAAAGACATGTCGCCAACGCCAAGTTCCAGCGTGATGATCAGCGCTAATTTAGTAGACAGATTGAAATAATTGCGCTATCAGCACTATTTTCAGCGCCTTCGTCTTGCCGTCTTTTGATTCCAGAAACGATACTACTTGCTCTGTGCACGATACTTTTTACACGACATCAACATTTATCATCAAGCGAGATAATGATCAAGTATAAGTTCAAGTTCAATTTAGAGGGTCCGGTGGTGTCGTGGGAGAATGGTCGGCTTTAACGGCAGAGGTACCGAGTTCAATCTCCACCATGCACCAATGGAATTTTCTATCGAAAAATGTATGTGCGCTTTTCATAGTGGCCCTCCGGTGAAAGAAAAACATCGTTAAGAAATCCTCAACCCCCGTATAATGACTATGACTATATAGACTCTGTCTAGTGTCCGCCTGGCCAGCTACCACCCTCAAGTTAGAAAACCTGTCGCCAAACATCTAATGTGTTAAAGAGTTTACATATAATGTGCTGCAACAAAACCAACATTTAGTTCTTATTGCATTATTCATTATTGTTTTTCATATTTTTTTTAATATTCGCGGCTGAATTTGTAAACTGTGTTCTTGCAACTAAATAAATTATTTGATTTGATTTGATAATTTGATTTTAAATATATTGATGACACAGGCCACTTAAATAGTGTGAGGGGGTCCATGTAGAAATATAAATATTTGTGTAACAACAGCTCGTCAATGTCTTCAGTGATATGGCTGTTAGTCATTTTAAGCAATAAATTATTGACAATACATAAGTGAACTCTAGCACTATATATGTATTTGACATATTATGATATGTCAAAATACTCTTAAAATCGCGTGCAAATAAGTATAGGCACAGAATGATTAATAGTACCTATATAGTTAAACATTAAGGTAAGCGTACACATACAGTAAATGCTTGGCCTTCCTTTCATGACGACAAACAACACGGGCGAAGACTTTACAACCCAAAATTGCTGGTAAACTGTTGCAATTTTATGGACAATCTTACAATTTCTGTGATGACAAGCGCCTACCACCTTGACATAATGAACTGTGCCAACAAACCAAGTCAAGAACAAAGCCGGTTGCGCATATTGCCTATCAATGTAAAGTACAAGTAAAATAGCCAATAAAAAATTGGATTATTGCCTCTAGTTGTATATTGTAAGCATCTGTTGAAACCATGACAGGGTATTTTCAACCAACTTCCAAAAAGGAGGAGGTTCTCAATTCATCTGTATGTATTTTTTGTGTATGTTATGTATGTTACGCGATTACACCGTGAATTGTGAACCGATTTGACTGATAATTTTTTTCATCGGTAGGGTATATTTTCGAAGTAGTTCCATTTTAATTTCATCGAGATCTGATAAGTATCTCTAGAGATATGACGATAAACGCCTCAAACTTGCTACTGAAACTGATACGTTAGGCAGGGAAGTCAGTTGTTTTAGTTTTTAAACTTTTAGTTTTTAAACTATCTTAGTTATTAGAGCGAGGCTTTGTGATAACAAAAGAAAATAATCATGTAAACAAGATTTCATACAACGGAAAAACGAAGTCCCATCGACAAATAAGCATAATTTTTGGCATCAGTTTTGACTCCTGTTTTTATTTTTATTTTGTAGTTATAATAAAAATATAGGAGTACTATACCAAAATGAAGATGCATCGTGAGGCACGTAATTTTTTTTCAGTTGTAACTCAGTTTTACAATACTTTTCATCTCATATATTCGAAAAAACGTTGCTTGGTTCCTTGATATATGCGAATATAATATTCAATGGTTTATTAAGTTTATTTATGTTTGTCAGCGTCTTTTACGATACTATACTCTTGAATTGCTATTGAGATAGCAATTCAAGGAAATCTCTGAATTTAAGGAAACGCCCTCAAAGAAATATACTATGTTGTACCTCCGTGATATAATCTACCTACCCTTTCTTTGCTTCGTCATAGTCCGGTAAAAACATGTAAATTTAACTTATAATCATGCGTACGTTTAAGTAGTTGTATAGACAGTTTAGATCAAATGCTCGTGAGTTAATTATATAATACAGACACAATAATATCGTTTAAAAACTAAAAAAGAACCGACTTCAATGCCGCGCTATTCATTTTCAGTGCCAATTTTGAGATGTTTATCTCAATATCTCTGGAGATACTTATCAGACCTCCATAATATTACTATGGTACCACACTTGAGATATTTCCTTTCGAACAAAAAAAGAATAATCAAAATCGGTTCATAAACGACGAAGTTCTACGCGAACAAATACAAAAAAAAAAAAAAAAAAACATACCTCCTCCTTTTTTTGAAGTCGGTTAAAAAGAAGCAGATTTAAACGGATGCCGAAAACAGCTAAATTTTAATTACATTAAAATTGCCTACCACCACACAGGTCACACGAGACGCTACGCAAAAAAAAATTAGGAAAAACTTGGCACATTACAACTTCCTAAACAAAACAAACACCTGTTCATTAGTATACAAATAACGCATAATAATGACAATAATAAATTGTATAATGTCTATTACATTATTACATGATATATTATCATTTACACCAAAGATCAAATGGTACAAAATTGTTAAGAGCATACCAAGCTATGCTTAGTATATGGTTCCGTATTAGATACACAGGTGGTGGTATTGTAATGGTTTGTAATTCAGATATTACATTTAGCCAAATTAGCTTGCTTCTTTAGGCGCACTTAGGTAAAAATGCAACGGACGTGACGTAGCGTCACGATCCGAATGCAACGGATGTGACGTAAGCGTAAATCTAAATTGTCAATCGTTCAATGTGAAGTAAGTTTCACTAACGCGTAGCTTTCTACGCACTTTGTTTGTTTTAGATAGATTAAGGGCCAGTTTCACCGGTTCCTATTGATGATATAGTTAGT
Source organism: Cabera pusaria (assembly GCA_954871355.1). Taxonomy (NCBI): domain Eukaryota; kingdom Metazoa; phylum Arthropoda; class Insecta; order Lepidoptera; family Geometridae; genus Cabera; species Cabera pusaria. The sequence continues at coordinate 23,557,369 of OX940901.1, read as the reverse complement.
TATCTGACACATGACGCCATATAAAAGCTGTCAAAAATCTGTCAGATTTCTTCATAATAGCGCTATTAGGAACCGGTGAAACTGGCCCTAACTCTTTATTGTTATATCATAATTATAATTTTCTTACAAAACGAAAATGTGTTGCAATGGGCGATTTTATTGCTAATAGCGATCTCCTCCAGACAACCTTTAGATGCAAAGGATCTATCATTAATTGCAGAGACGGGGTGTACCTAATACTTATCTTAAAAAGCGCATAAATGCTTGAAATCTAATATTATAAGAATCTTTGTCCTGACATACTGACTGACTAACTTAGAGACAACGCACAGCCTAAACCACTAATTGTAGAGACTTGAAATTTGGAGGGTATATTTTTCTTAGTACGTAAGGGTGTACTAATAAGAAAGGATTTATGGAACCGGGGTTCAAACTGTGTATGAAGAAACGAGATTATATAGTCTTTTTATTCAAAACTTTACACAAGTAGTTTTGTAAATTAATAAGTAAATACATGTTGCAGGATTTTTCGAAATTACACCCCAAAGAGGGTGAAATGGGGTAACAAAGTCTGAAAAATCAATATGGTTTTTGGGTTTTATAAAAATCTACCCTGTTTCCCTTAGTCAGGCGATATCTTGGTTTTTACGATAAAAAGGTTTTTACGAAAGAAAAGCTTTAAGAAATGGAAAAGTTACTAACGAGCGAAGCGGCGGGCACTTCTAGTATTTTATATCAAAACTATAAAAACAGATTTAATGCATATTTTAAAACTGACCTGCTAAAGTAACTTTGTTAATAAGACATTTTTAACCGACTTCACAAAAAGGAGGAGGTTCTCAATTCGTCTGTATGTTTTTTTTTTCGTGTGTATGTTACGCGATTTCTCCGCCAATTCTGAACCGATTCGAATGATTATTTTTGTAATCAGTAGGGTACGTTTCCGAGGTGGTCCCATTGTAATTTTATTAAGATCTGATAAGTATCTTCAGAGATATGACGATAAACGTCTCAAACTTGCTACTAAAACTGACTCGCAGGGCATTGAAGTCGGTTGTTTTAGTTTTTAAACTATCTTAATTATTTGTAGATCTATGATGACCTTCGAAGTATGTAACCTGACAGATATGGTAGTTATTTCCGTTTATCTTATAAGATACAAGAGTTTCTTGTGGTAATTACGAAACCCTAAATAAAGCCAACAAACACATTATGATGTTTATGTCGTCATAATAAAGTATTGAATGGTATTTTTTTTGCTGCAATATAGGCCGTTTTATAGCTAGGCATGAATAGGTCGTGATTGCGCTGCATAGTTTGCGCTGACCTTCAAACGCTCACGCCTTTAGGTACAGGTTGGAATAAAAATCAAAACTATATAAGGGTGACAAACGTCACCCGAGGTTGAAGGGTTAACTTTTAGTCACAAACATTATATGTGATCCCTGGGTGGTCTAAAAGGGAGACCAGGGCTTTGGTCGTGGGTTAAACTATCCATCATACAATAATATTTTAATTCAAAATGTAAAACCACCCCGCCCGATCTTCAACGTTGCTTACTATCTACTTATTATTGTATACATTTGTCAAATGGTTAAGGACCAGAGAAGGTCCATGTAACCCGCAATACAGACTCAGGTAAGGTACTGTAACTATTGCTATGTACCAATACCAATTTGTAGAAATAAATAAAGAATGTATTCATTTATTTATTATCTGTTCATTGAGACCATTCCGATAAGCCTAAGAGTTGAGTATTCCGCAGACTCCAGGAGATGTCCCAGCATCAGATCAACACCAAGTTCTTACAATGTCGTTGAAGTAAGATGATACTGAATTTCGAATTGATAAAACTACAACATTTTAGAGATCATAGATCTTAATCATATAGAAAAAAGCTAATAGTCTTCAAACGGCTGAATGGATTTTCTTGAATCAAAGCTAAGAAAACTCTCGATTAAAACACCTATCAAACAAAAAAAAAAATCAAAATCAGTTCATCCGTATGGACGCTACGATGCCACAGACAGACTCACAGATACACAGACACACACGTCGAACTTATAACACCTCTTCTTATTGCTTGTGATTAAAAATAAGGGTCTTTAATCATTTCGTTCATCGAGTCGCTTAGTTGTGTATGTTAATGAATTGGGTTAAGGTTTTTTGTCCAGCGTCATCTCAATACGATCTTCCACTTCCATATTCATCATCATCACCAGCCTATCTCTGTCCACTGCTGGACATAAGACACTCATAGGATCTTTCATATAACCAAAATATTATCTAAGACTACCATTTAGATGTCAAGTAAAGGTACGGTCACACCGCGGCGTCCTGCGATCTGCGGGCACGATCTCAGCAACTTTTCAATTGATCGCGTTTGGTGTGAACCAGTCGGTACAAATACTACTGCGCTATCTGATCGCCGCCTAGATCGCGCACGCAGGACGCTGCGGTGTGTCCGTACCTTAAGATCGTGACCAAGACGATTGTCTGTCTCAAAAAATATATACTTTGTTCAAAATTTTAACATGGCATTTAGATTAATTTCTTCCTGTTCCATAAAGAAAAATAATTACAAACTGTGTTGTGCTTTAGAAGTATCCGCTGGAGAATAAGCCTTCCATGGGACAATTTCAGCTGGGGCCTTATTCAGTATGACCATTTTAAAGTCTTCCCGTGCCGTGTTACGTTATCTCCGCGTTATGATATTCTCTATGCCAATTAAAACGCGGTTGGGTAAGGTTATGAGCGCGTTTTGAGCTGTCAAAATATCGTGACATATGAGGACGTGTAACGCGCGCGTTTTGTATAATTTACCTATAGTGTGGCATTACAGAATACAATTTTTCAATAACGTGACGTGGCGCGTTAAGGAACGCGTTATCTCATTGGTCATACTGAATAAGGCCCCTGATGTTTTCCACACACTTCTACGAGCTACTCTGCAAATATAATAGCACCACCTAGCTGGAAAGCCTCTTATGTTGCAAATAAAGATTCACGGTCTATACTCTAAAACACTTTTACCTCCTTGATTAACGTTTTTTAATTAATTTTATTTTCGTTTTAATTGTTCAAGAAACCGATTAAATCGAAAATTATCCTGTAGTTGGCAAGCTGTTCTTTGTTCCGTTCAAACTAAACTTTGAACAATATTATTAGAACTACTCACGGGATATTTACCATGTTTTTTATTAATTATGAGTTTCCGATATTTCGGCTCTGTTACAAGCGCCATGATCACGGATGAACTGTAGATTGCGGGTCGAAGTAATGTTTACGAGCAAACGAAACGGACTACCTTCTTTCGTTCTCGTTTTGAATGCTCGGCACCACTACCACTTGTTTTCACTGGATCTCGATCGCGACACACAACACTCACAGTATCTTCCTGTTTTTTATCACTCCGCGGGCTTTTTCGGGATTTACATAAACCTACCACTGGATGCCAAATACTCGACAGTTTGAACCCGTCCTCACGATTGAAGTTTTGAAATTTATTAATTTCAATCGCTTCCCTAACCAATCTTGGTATATAGTGGCGTTCAGTCGACAGTATCTGAGGGTTATGTAACTCAATCCAGTGGTTTGTTCCAGACTCCAACAGGTGCTTAGCGATAGCAGATTTCTGTGAATCGTTATTTTTGACTGCTTTGATATGTTCCTTAACGCGACACGCTACTGTGCGTTTTGTTTGACCAATATAAGAGCTTCCACAGCTACAGTCAATTTTGTACACTCCAGGGTTTTCCAATGGGAATCTGTCCTTTGGCGTACGTAAAAATTGTGAAACCTTCTTTAAGGGAGTGAAAACAGTTTTGACTGAATATTTATTCAGTATGTTGGCCACTTTGTCTGTTACTCCTTTCACGTACGGCAAGTAAGCTGGTTGACGTTCAACCTGGTAGTGTAGGTCACGTTTTTGTGTGCGTCTGGGTGGTGGTATTCGACCCTTGTATCCATTCTTCTGTAGTACTCCACTCACATACTTTAATTCGTCTTCCAAATGTGCCTCGTCGCATAGACTATATGCGCGGTCAGTGAGGGCGGTCACCACAGAGTGCAAGTGACGAGGGTGGTGATGTGAGTTTCCATGCAGGTAGCGGTCAGTGTGAGTTGACTTTCTGTAGACTGAGTGACTGAGGGAACCGTCTTCTCGAAATCCAATCCCTACGTCCAGAAAAGCTATACTCCTCTCTTTTTCCATTTCATAGGTAAAATTCATTTTTTCATGGATGCTGTTCAGATGATTCACATAGGTTTGTACGACAGTTTCAACGCCCCTAAGTATAGCAAATATGTCGTCCACGTACCTTTTCCACAGTAACATGGAACATGGTGCGGTCGTAAGGGCTTCTTGTTCAAAATACTCCATATTTGCTATACTTAGGGGCGATGAAACGGAAACAGGGTAGATTTTTGAGGACGGGTTCAAACTGTCGAGTATTTGGCATCCAGTGGTAGGTTTATGTAAATCCCGAAAAAGCCCGCGGAGTGATAAAAAACAGGAAGATACTGTGAGTGTTGTGTGTCGCGATCGAGATCCAGTGAAAACAAGTGGTAGTGGTGCCGAGCGTTCAAAACGAGAACGAAAGAAGGTAGTCCGTTTCGTTTGCTCGTAAACATTACTTCGACCCGCAATCTACAGTTCATCCGTGATCATGGCGCTTGTAACAGAGCCGAAATATCGGAAACTCATAATTAATAAAAAACATGGTAAATATCCCGTGAGTAGTTCTAATAATATTGTCAGTGACCATGAAAACCTTAAAACTTATATTAAACTTTGAACATCTTACCTGTAGGAACTGATAAACTACTTCCCGCTTCTGTTCTCGCCTGTACACGTTCATCAACTAAGTTACAAGTCAAGTACAGGAGGACTTATGTAAGAGAGATGACGAGTCGCAGTGCACCCAACACTACCTATATAGCTCTTAATGGACCTTGGCGTGATGAAAATACAGTTTAGTTTCCAATGGCAAAAACGCATATATTGATTTGTCAAGTTAACAATCCAGTAGTAATTATAAACCAATGTAATTTGCGGTTGATTTGAACCGTAACGTCAAGACTTGAGAGTTTATAATTGTAACCGTAACGCTTCAAATAAGTTTGTCGCAGTAACAGTAGCAAAGTTAGCATTGCGTCTACCTTAGTTCCTTTTGTTCTTGAGTTGGTAGAGAAAATATTTTTATAAGTGTAGAGTTGCGTTTGTTTATTGAACGCTTGAGCGGACGCCGGCAATTTTACGTTTGCGTTCGAGCGAGTGAACTTTGCTCTTAATTGTGGTTGCATTGTTGTTTTCAAGGGTGTATTGGTATAATTGTTGAGTTACGATAAAAACAATGGTGACGTCATGAGGTGGTGCCTGGTAGTGCCACGGCTCGGACATCCTCGTTCGAAGATGTAACGTTGCAATCAAGTAATCTGGTATTTTGTTAGAATTGATTATACTTGCGGAATTATTGTTATCACAGTCATTAGTAGCTGTTAGAAATATTTTTGTGACTGATTTAGATGCCTCTACATACTCGTGAGTTAGTATTTTTATTGTAGTAATAGTTTTAATCTTTTTTAAGGTATTTGTTACATACTGTTTATATCATATAGGCTAGCGTTTGACCACTATCTCACCTGTTGGTTAGTGATGATGCGGTCAAAGATGGTAAGCACGCTAGGCCTAGAATGGGAATTGGCTCTCAAGAATAGCTGCCGGAATACATTAGATGTTTGACGACTGATTTTCTAACTTAAGCTGGCTAGGCGGACACTAGATGGTGTCCTATCGCCATGCGGGGATTGGGGGTTCTTAATGATGTTTTTCCTTCTCATCGATCCATCTATATTTTACGCCAACGGGGTTCACTTTCCTGTCATTTGCAACTGACTTCCAAAAAGGAGTAGGTTCTCAATTCATCTGTATGTTTTTTTTGTATGTAACACGATTACTCGATCGATTGATCGATCGTCGATTGTTAACCAATTTGAATGATTCTTTTTTTAATTGGTGGGGTAAATTTGCAAGGTAATTCTATTGTAATTTCATCGAGATCTTTTAAGTATCTCCAGAGACATGGCGATAAACGTCTCAAGATTGTTGCTGAAACTGACTCGCGCGCCATGGATGTCGCGGCGTCGGTTGTTTTCACAGAAATATTAATAATAAAATAGGTTGTTGTTTTAATAAATATGTCACTTGTAGCCCACAATATCTAATCTTGAGTGAGCATGCAAACTGTTTTTGTGCACATTCAAAAATATCGACCACATAATTACAGGTGCGCCTGATTCATGACTTCCTAGAGCTATTTTGTTTTATTATTTTATTCTTTACTATTATTACAACAAAGTTAAAAGTCAAATGTTTTGTTGTGATCTGTGAAGTCACCGACCGATGTATGATTCAATTATGTCGTATACATACAATATTATTAAAGATTTGGTATGATATAATGATTAGCCTCATGACGATTCTCGAAACTAGTGAACCGCCCCGGCTTCGCACGAGTAGAGCATATAAATCTGCATTTTTGAATCAGTTTGTTGCGTCCAGTATGAATTAACGTCTTCATCAATCATCGTCATATTTCAACAAAATTACAAACCTCTTTTATACAATTAATAAATCTTAACGAATTATACACATGCACCTTCCTCATCAATGACTCTGTATTTTGGTGAAAACTGCTTCAAATCCGTTCAGTAGTTTCTAAGTTTATCGCAAACAGACAGACAGACAGACGCGGCGGGTGACTTTGTTTTATAATATGTATGTAGTTATTTTGGGTAGACTTTGATGGCTTTGCTATTTAGTAAAATATTGTATGGACCTAATGATCTCTTCCCACCAAGCCTACTGAACAACTGACACGTTAAAGTTTCTAGTGAAATTACAGGGCATATAAGACTTAACATCTTTATGTCTCGAAGTAACAGGCGCAGTGCTGTGCCATCCCAAACAGATTTTTGCATGCCGCCGTATCTGTAATAGGTAGACCTCATCACTTATCATCAGACACTAGACCATCAGGCGAGCGTCTTACTTATCCTGTTACCTTAAATACCTTTATTTATATAATAACAAAAATCACGTAATACTTTAGCCGCGCAAATTTTGTAACTATCCTACTTGTCCTGCATGGTGGTAGAACACTATCTAGTGTCCGCCTGGCTTGCTCCAACCTCAACATAAAAAAATCTGTCGCCAAACGTCTAATGTGTTTCGGCAGCTATACTTGAGAGCCAGTTCGCATTCTAGGCCTAGCGTGCTACCATACTCGATCGCATCATCACTTACCGACAGGTGAGATAGTGGATAGTGGTATATGATATAAAAAAGCTGCAATAAGCATTAAAATTGATAGTCAAAAGAAATTCTAATAACCAGCTGTTCCAATTCTTCACAGTCCGGAAAATGACGAACAAAAACTGGTCGTCCTCGTGTAGGTTTTTGTCGAACTTGATACTGGCGTAGAACTAGTCACTATATCGAATCGACTACACTAACCGTACGCTGTGGTTTTACTTGTGTAGTTATCGATTCTTTGGGTATAGCAGGGTATAATTAAGATAGTTTAATAATTTAAGATCGTTTGAAAAAACTAAAAGAACCGACTTCAAACGTCGCGCTAGTCAAAGTAGCCAGTAAACATAGTAACTATTATGTAATCTGTGCAAGCAGTAAGTAGTAAAACGTCGAGATAAGTAAATACATCGTAATACAAATGTTGATATATTAAAAACGGCTCGGCCGATTTCGTTAAAATTACAATGGGACCACCTCGTAAACGTACCCTACCCATTAAAAAAATAATCAATCGAATCCGTTCAAAATTGACGGAGTAATCGCGTGACATACACACAAAAAAAAAGAAAAAAAAAACAACCGACTTCCATGCCCCGCGAGTCAGTTTCAGTAGCAAGTTTGAGACGTTTATCGTTATATCTCTGCAGATACTTGTCAGATCTCGATGAAATTACAATGGGACTACCTGAAAACGTACCCTACCGATTAAAAAAAGAGTCATTCAAATCGGTACACAATTGACGGAGAAATCGCGTAACATACAAACAAAAAAGAAACATACAGACGAATTCCGAAGCTCCTTCTTTTCGGAAGTTGGTTGAAAATGAGACCTACTTTGCCACGTTTAAAAGTACCCTTTTTGTAGTGGTAGGATTTCTGCTAGTCCACCTGGAGCGGTACCACCACTTGCCAATTAATGCAGCCGTAAATTGGAATGTTTTTCGGTTTAAATGGCAAATAATCCAGTGAAATTACAGGGCATGTGAGACTTAACATCTTTTTGTCTCAGAGTTACAACCGCAGTGCAGTGATATTCAAAATTGTGCCTATCCAGAATTGTACATTCCGCTGTATCTGTAATAGGTAGACGTCATCACCATTAGGTGAGAGTCATGCTTGTCTTGTTAAATTATATCATAAAAAAAACCTTTTGAATTTTATTGATATATGAGTAAACAGATTGACATCCACCTAAACAGTACAAACAGGGTTCATGGTATTTAACATACAATATAAACATAGAAGTCCAATTTACATCTTTATATAATAACTAGTTGATACCCGCGACTTCACCATTCACCAAGAATTTTATATCACTAACCAATAGGTAAGATAAATAATAAATAGGTAATAAATAAATAAATAAATAAAGATAGTGATCAAACGCTAGCCGATAAGATATTAAAAAAAAGATACATAAGTTATGTGTAAAAATCATTATTTTATTTTAACCACAAGAACAATTATGTATGTTCTTCCTCATGCTATATGTATTATATAATATAATATTCTCCTTGTGAAAATTCGGTAAGATCGGATATCATCCGTTTAGGCGTGATTTATTAGGTAACAAACAGAGTGACAGTGTTACAAACGTTTTTATAATGTTAGTCTGGGATAAGTATAGTAGAGTAGGTAGGTGTTAGGTAGCTCGACAATTATTTGGATGACTACTTGCGGCCTTGGTTTTCATTCTATTTACCGAGCAACTGGTATGTGACAGAGCTCGAGATCTATACCGTATAGCAGGTCTGCCGGTAGAACTTGATCAAAGTATATTATTTACAGTTTCTTTTCACTATTTAGGGGCTCCTCCGCGTGTCCCTCTGATATTTAGCAGAGGGCACAGTGTGACGGGGCAGGGCGGGCTCGGTGGTGGGAGCCGCCCGGTGGTGGGTCCGAGCATAATGCTCGGACTTAGTGGCGGGGCCAGTAACGGCTGCAAGAGGGTTGCTCGCATGCTTTTGTCATGCGAGCCGGACGGTGGACGGTGTGCGAGTAGGGGTAGTTGCCCTTCGCACACCTGTCATGTGAGGGACGGAGGGTGTGGTGAGTTTGAGGAGAAGACGAGCCACACTCCTCTAAGGCTGTGGGTCCGATTCACTCGGGCCGAGAGGTGGGGCCGGTGTCGGTCGTGAGTGGAGTCTCGTATGCCACTGGCAATGGCATGCGAGACGAACAGCGGACGGTGTGTGAGTAGGGGTATTTGTTCTTCGCACACCTGTCATCAGAGGGACGGAGGGTGTGGTAAGTTTGACGAGAAGACGAGCCACACTCCTCTGTCATTGTGGGGTAACTGTTGGAGAGTCGGGGGACTCTCCAACGGCTTGCACTCCCCACATGACGGTTGAGGGTTGACTTTGGTGAGCAAGGTCAGCCCTCCGCAGCGGCAGAGGCCCATTTGGGTCTGCCACCGGGGCAAGTTGGTGAATGCTAGCGCAACCCCATCTTGCTCCACCTCGGTGGATGATGGCTCACCCCAGGTTTTTAGTGCGGTATCCTGCCTTTCAGGCAGCGAGTCCCACATAATCATCTCGCTCCCCCGGGCGATTTGGTATCCATAAAGGATTTTCCTGGGTCATAAAAAAAAAAAAAAAAAGGACCGATAACCGTTGGGGCAGACTGGTTCTAGAGTGGAGACTGCGAATCGGCAAACGTAGAGTAGGACGCCCTGTGACTAGGTGGAACGACGACATTCGTAAAGCGGTAGGCAGTGACTGGAAACAAAGAGCCGAAGACCGGGCTCAGTGGCGTGTCTTGAGGGAGGCCTACGTCCAGCAGTGGACTGATACCGGCTGATAATGATGATGATGATAATATTGGTTTATGGTTTAAGACAAATATTTTCTCTATAGATTACAAATCACTTATAAGAGAAAATACTAGAATTACTATAAATAGAGTGTACGAAACGGATTGGGGACATCACGACGGATCGGAAAATGAAAATCTCAGGGTTTTGGACACATAAGCCACAGAAACCTCTGGTGATAACCGACGAGAACCACCTCAGGAGTATACTCTTTCAAATAAAAAAACAATTTTGAGAATCGGTTTAAAATGCCGGAGTAATCGGTGAACATACATAAAAAAAAACTACATTCACGTCGAACATATCCTCCTCCTTTTTTGAAGTCGGTTAAAAATGGGTTTTGAAGCGATATTACCATCAATTGTTCCCGTTGATTGTTTGCTGCTTTTTAATTATAATTTGAAGAGCTCTACGTACATCGTAGTTTAAATACTGACCAACAGCTGACCGCTAATGTTTATTATTGTCAAAAGTAATTGACATAACTGTTGCTATAATGATGTCATTGAAATCATTCCGGTGTTATCAATGGAAACCGCATACAAAATATTACATTGTTCTTTTATTTTGTTTAGATGAGATGCAACTGGTATGTGTACATGTAATTGATATTCAGTACATAAGTACACCTCAGCAGAGATCTAGAATTTGCGCATCGGTACTGTCACGTGATGATGACAGCTCGGGAAGCGGGGATGGCTGTGATTGGCCTATCAGTGCGGGAGCTCTCAGTGACGGATTAATCACAGACAGACATAATATTATAATTTGAAATACATAATAAATTATTCATTTAATTCATAGACGTAATATAAACGGATGGTGCACTGCAGATGTTTTGACAAATTCAATTTAATCCATATGCTTTAACTATAAGGTTGTAATTGCTTTGTAGAACAAAAGCGCCTAATTGAGAGACACCCGGCTGGGAGTGTGTCCTTGTCTAACAACCTGCTAGTCCTATATATTATGTTCTATACTATATATTTTTTTTTAAATAAAAGATTTATCGCAATGTGGGTTGCACATTACTAGTAGTCTTGTTAACCCCATCCAACTAAGCTAAATATGCTTGTGTCTGGAGTGGGTTCACGTCAATAGTGCAATGGGTGGGGTGGGCATCGAACTCACGACCTCTCGATCGCCAGTCCGACACCCTATTTGGCTATTGCCGCCTATATGTAGGCATGGTATATATATATATATATATATATATATATATATATATATATAAGTTGTCCATACAAAAGAAAGGGACAAACTCCGTTCAAGGTCGGTCTCATGGGGGCCGGTGTACGCGATCAAGTTTAATATGTAGAAGGTCTGTGATTCAATTATTTGAAAGTTATATCATTTCTGTCTTATCCATAGGTCCTATCACATCAATGGACTCCTTGTCAAATTCAAGACATCGTGTGTTTGACAACATACCGACTGAACAATAGGTAGAACAGGGGCACGTAGGGGAAGCGCCCGAGGTAGATTACGATCCTATAGAATAGTCGTAGTGTAGTATAGCCCTTAGACCTTTTATCAAATGCGGGACACTGGCTAAATGAAGTATTGGCAGCAACTGCCAAAGGAAAAATTACGAAGTAATTTTGCATCGTTGTAATGAACATTATGACGCAAGGGTAGGGTAAATGCCCTGCCCTGCCCTGCAATGGACATAAAATATTAAATGTACAAGTAGTAAAATGCATTATTATAGTGACTTTTAAAGCCGCTACAAAAATAATAATAAAGCAATTAAAATATTTTTATTAGACTAGTCAGTTGCTGATATACCTACCTTGTGAATACCTCATTCATTTTTTAGGGTTCCGTACCCAAATGGTACCAAAGGAACTCTATTACTGAGACTTCGCTGTCCGTCCTTCCGTCTGTCTGTTTGTCTGTCTGTCTGCCGGTTGTACCTCTATAACCGTAATAGCTACATACTTCAAATGTTCCCGAAGTATGTATTACTATAGGGGATTTAACAACACATACTAAAAACAAAATAAAATAAATAATTATAATATCCTCCTATAAAAAACTTATTGTTCCGGCAATTTTTTTTCATACGGTACCCTACGTGTGCGATTCCGACTCGCACTTACCTGTTTAATATTACTTAATTATTGTTTAGTGTCTATAATACAATGAAACAATTATGGTACATTTGTAATAGGTCTATATCCCTAAGATGTTGCCGTTAATAGCAATGTTTAAGAAACTGAAACAATAAAACTTTTAGGTCCATCAGAAAGAAGAGGCAGCTCTACTGCACGATAATATATGAGTATGTCGGAATTTAGATTTTTCTAAAAACTACTTTTTTAACCGACTTCAAATAAGGAGGAGTTTTCTCAATCCGACCGTATGTATATTTTTTTTATGTCTGTTACAACTCCGTACTGTAGAACTCCGTCATTTATGAACCTATTTGAAAAAATATTTTTTTTTATGTTTGAGAGAGTATACTTTAGGTTTGGTTCCATGTAATTTTACCGAGATGTGATAAGTATCTCTAGAGATATGGAGATTAATCTAATAAATCAAACTTGGTACTGAAAATGACAACGGCACGACTACGGCACTGCATTTGAAGTGGGTTTTGTTTCGTTGTTTAAATATTGACAATTTTACTGTGTAAGACCTAAGACCTAAAGCCGAAAACAGATTTACTTTTTATAGATAAATGGTTAATATGCTAAACGTATAATTTCACGTAACACGTAAATTTCTTCAAATGCGCATACATTTACGAGCGATGCGCGTGCGCATTGTGTAATATTAACCTGAATGATGTGAGTGGGGCGTTAGTGGTCAGACATTACGACTGCGGCGTTACCGTTAACTGCGTAATCAGTAGGTTACCATTGTCAAATGTGTTATGTTGAATACGCGACCACTTTCGATTATTTTCACCCAACTTCCAAAAAGGAGGAGATTCTCAATTTGTCTGTATGTTTTTTTTGTGTATCTTACCCAATTACTTCGCCACTTGTGAACCGATTTGAATTATTGTTTTTGTCATGGGTAGAGTTCATCTTCAAGGTATTCTTATAAAATCTTTATCAAGATCTGATAAGGATCTACAGAGATATGGAGATAAACATCCCAAACTTGCTACTCAAACTGACTCTTAATATAATTAGTATTCGTATTTTAAACGTTTATTCATAGTTTATATATTATTCGAGTGTTTGACGCTTGGCTTTGATGCCAGAGGTACCGAGTTCAAACCCCGCCGTGAACCAATGGATTTTTATATCGAAATATGTCTGTGCGCTTTTCACTGTGGCCCTCCGGCAAAGAAAGAACATCGTTAAGAAACCCCGAAACCCCGCTTGGTGGTAGGACACTATCTAGTTTCCGCCTGGACAGCTACCACCTTCAAGTTAAAAAATCTGTTGCCAAACATCTAATGTGTTCCAGTAGCTATCCTTGAGAGACAGTAAAGATTAAGAGAGTAAGTAATCATGAAGACTTAAAACAATTTCCATGTAATGTTTGCAAAATTGTAAAACAAAAAAAAAGTGTGGTGTGGTTTAATGAAACCACGATGCAAGCCGAACTTTTTGTTTATATGTAGCTATGGTAGCTAGCTACTATGACAGCAGTTGACATGACACATCACCACTCGGATTTGCTCCTAGGATTAGCATGTATACCACGGAAGATAGAATAGTAATATATACAAATACGGCTGCGGAAGCGTCCGCCAATCACAGCTAGACCTAAATGTCATACATCATATCCACCAATCAAGTTAAAGCACCGGTGACATGCGATAGATGTGGGAAAAAATTTGAGGCAATGTAATAAAAGTTTTACTTTAATAATTTTGCTGCAATGCTGCTGCAACCTCTTCGCGATCTGATTTTCAATCGTTTTCTGATCGCCGTAGATCGCGTTTGGTGTAAACCAATCGGTACAAATACTACTGCGCTATCTATCTGATCGCCGCTAAGATCGCGCACGCAGGACGCCGTGGTGTGGTACCTTAAATAAATAAACTGGCCAAGTGCAAGTCGGACTCGCACTCGTAGGGTTCCGTAACACAGTAGAGTATTCTATTACTATCATTTTTTGCAACTACAAAAATAACTTTGTTTTTCATAGTGTTTGTATGAAAAACAAAGTTATACTTGTGGTCGCTATATCTCAATAACTGCTAACTGTATCTCGTTCAAACCAATTTTCGTTGAAAGTTATTATTGAGATCTACAGAATATATTTTTTCTAGATTTTTCACTCCCTTAGTTTAGAAGTTAGAGGGGGGGGGGGGACTCACATTTTACCACTTTAGACGCACCTATCTCTTAAATGATGGACTTGGAGAAAAAAATATTTTAGGAACCTCAATGTCATTTTTGAAGACCTATCCATAAACATCCCACACGTATAGGTTTGAAGAAAAAATTTTTTTTTGTTCCAGGTCCATGTATGGGATGCTCCCCCCTTAAATTTTTTATTTTTGTACAAAAATCGGAAAGTTGTTTACAGAACACATCTACCTACCAAGTTTCAATTCTGCAGTCCTAATTGTTTCGAAATAAAATGGCTGTGACATACGGACGGACAGACAAACAGACATGACGAATCTATAAGGGTTTCATTTTTTGCCATTCGGCTACGGAACCCTAAAAAGTAGGTACTCATGAGTTGCTACAATAACGTCTAAAACAATGTTACAAAGTTCAATAGTTAGGTGAATAAAATAGTGTATTCCATTAAATAACTGTCACAAAGTCTCTCCAAAGAAAAATCTCGAATTCTCCTCGTACAACGCTGTCCTACATAGTCTTTAGATTTTTATCATAATATCTGTCATGCCAAATAGGGCTTAGACAATATAAAGCATGACGTCGAATACTAATTAGGTACCTTTGTTCAATCAGATTCCTTGGCATCATTTATCTTGTGGTATATAGTTTTTGATTTAAATTGAGGGGAGTGGGAGGGGAGGGGGAGGGGAGGGTAAGTGAGGGGACGGGTGGTGGAAGTGGGGGGAGGTGAGGGGAAGGGGAGGGTAAGTGAGGGGAGGTGGAGGGGGGGGGGGCGTGGTGCGGTGCGGTGTATTTGGGATACGTACTCGTATGTGTATTATTAGTTAATGCTACTCACAGACACTATTCCACGCGGACGACGTCGCGGGTACAGCTAGTGTGTAATAAATGTAGATTATTAACCATTAAGAGGGAACGCGGGGTGCACTTTTCCATACAAATGTATTCCCCCGTTTCCTCCTTGAAAAATGCTTATAGAGATAGAGAAAAAATGTTTCTAAAAAAATCAAAGTCTGCTGTAGCTAGGCCCCTATCATTTTCAACCAATTGCAAATAGAAAATATGACCCTTCAAAAATCTTGAAGAGGAGATTAGAATGCTTATATTTCTTTTTGCAATTAGTTGGTCAAAAAAAGAAAATGATAAAGGTAGGGTAGGTAGGTAGTAGCTACAGGAGACCTTGATATTTAACCGACTTCCAAAAAAGGAGGATGTTTCTCAATTCGACCGTATAATTTTTTTTTTATGTTTGTTCGCTGATAACTTCGTCGTTTATGAACCGATTTTGATTATTCTTTTTTTGTTAGAAAGGAAATATCCCGAGTGTGGTACCATCATCTAGGTCTGATAAGTATCTCTAGAGATATGGAGATAAACACCTCAAACTTAGTACTGAAAATTTATAGCGCTGCATTTGAAGTCGGTTCTTTTAGTTTTTTAAACGATATTATTTGTAAAAACACATTTTGATCGAGAAGCATTTCGGAAACGGGGGAATACATTTGTATGGAAAACTACCCCGTACCCGTGCACCCCGCGTTCCCTCTTGAGTGCCGGTGAATGTAGGGAATCAGCACTCATGTTGAAAAAAGTCGAGCGAGTCAGCATTGCGTCTCTTATCGCACACTTAGGGAGGGTTCCGTACAATACGAAACATAACAGAGTTTCAACCTCATATATTTGATTAATTGATATTACCAAGAATATTTGGTTTGGTCGCGATCTAGAAAGACGGGGCTCGTTTACTAGCGCCATCTATGTCATTTTGCCGAAACTAATTCGATAGATGGCGTTTAAAAACACGTTTTTTGTATGGGGACCCCCTTTCATTTTTAACTTTATTTTGTTTTTAGTATTTGTTGTTCTAGCGGCTACAGAAATACACCATCTGTGAAAATTTCAACTGTCTAACTATCACGGTTAGTGAGCTATAGCCTGGTGACAGACAATACAATACAATACAAAAACTCTTTGTTGATTACCAATTAAACAAATTGTACAAAAAACAAAACAATAAAATAAAATATATCTGAATGGCAACACAATCGGCGGTCTTATCGCTTGAAGTAATTTCTTCCAGACAACCTAGTATGGAAAAAAATAAAAACAAAACATGGCGGTAGCGTACAATTTATAACTGAAATAGATAAAAATAGAATAAGTAAATAATAGACATACACAAAATATTATATACAATACAATAATAATAATATAATATACTTATACATACACATACATACAACCTATAATTATATTAGATCAAATAATATTATTATATTACAGCAGTGTGGTACTTTTAGCTTTGTTCGGACAAATAATGAGATTTCAGACGGACAGACAAACAGACAGACAGACAGACATACAGACGGACAGCGGAGTCTTATTAATAGGGTCCCGTTTTACCCTTTGGGTACGGAACCCTAAAAACATGCTATTGCGTTCCCACCAAAATTCCACTGAAATTCTTCAGTAAAGTCCATATTTTAACTGAAGGTATGACTTGGAATAGACTTTAATTTCAACTTGACCTAAAATGTGGCTTTGACCCATCTTAATGACTTTAATCTCAAAAACTTGAAGAATTTTAATACTTGACACTAAATGAATCAAATGAATCAAAGCATTTATTCAGTATGTAGGCAGTATAAATATACGCACATATACACGTCAAAATCATAAATCATAAAATAAATCATAACCAATTATCAAGTAAACATAGCAAAAGCAGAATTTAACGCTTTGAATTAGAAAAAAAAAGTAATGAACCATTCAGCTGTCATCCAATCGTTTACGTCAGAATATTAAAAAAAAATTAAAGTAGGTTAAAACCAACCATACATGTAACTGTGTGTTTCAGTACTTCAGACAATTTTTATATAAAAAAAATAAAAAAGTGAAATAGTGAAACACAACATAGAGAAACGCATACCGATCACAGAACATATCATGATCCAAATGGAACTGATAGTCCGTCTGTCAGCTGCATAATATTGTTTAAATAAAAATAAAAATGGCAAGCCTAGAAAGAAAATCTGCGGACAAAAGGGGAAAACTGAATGGCTGTTGAATCTACCGGTGTTTCGGAAATACTCCCATCAGAGAAGAAACACCAAGAAACTCTATGGGGCTTGTCTTGTCATTTTATCTTTTTTTTTTAAATTAATTGCTAAATTAACTAGCTAAATACACTAACCATGTGGAGCCATAATAAAACTAAAAAAAGTTACATACGATATATTAATATGCCCTCATCTTGATAGAAATAATTATATTAAACAGAGACATAATAGACAACCCCGTTGCCGTAATGGATATTGCTTTATTTCGTAAAGTGAAAGGTTGCCGGTTCATATCCTAGCACGGGTAAATGTGGACAAACGTCCACAGGTGGTAGAAGCATATTATATCGATGATCCGCCTGACCTGCTACCAAAAAGAAATCTGCCGCCATAACCTTACGTTGTTCCGGCAACAAACAGCCCTTGAGCGTCAGAGTAGTCTAGACCTAGCGTCTTCACCATCTTTGATCACATAAAGACACACATAGACAAACACAGTCTAGATGATATATACACTTTAAAACTTACCCTCCTTTTGAGCAGTCGTGTAAAAATCCTAAAGTAAACAACAACGAACGAAAACTAAACAAACCTCTATAAATTTCCCTCACGACGTTCCCGAACCTTTTTATAGCCGAAAAGCCATACGTAATAGGGTAATTGCCTGAAAGAATCGGAGGTAGTTATTACGTGGCCGCTCCAATTTCCTTCCGACATGGCAATAGATCCGTGAGTGAAATCGATTGTCGTCACGCTTGTTGCGCACTCGATGCGAAATCTTGGGTGCAATGGTGTTATAGCCCAGACACTGAACTGGAACAAGGCAACAATACACTTTATGCACTACAAACAGTCATATATTTGGCTGGGATCTTAAAACTGCCTGAGTTTGAGGACTCTGCTGCTGTGGAAGGGTCAAGGGGGTTTGTCTTGATACTCTCAAATAGAGTTTAGCTGCCGGAATTCAGTCAAAATAATTTAAAAATAATGTTTTTCTTTTTATAAATTTGCGTGAAAAACTTGCAAATGCGTGAAATAGAACGTAAATATTAGGTAAAGTCATAGTCTGACACTAAGGCAACACACTAGAGAACAGTGACCACCGCGTGACGCGCGTCGACGAGCCGCTGCCGCGGCTCCCCTCCTCGCTATTTACCCGTATATTTAGCTATTTTAGCCATCATTTTGAGAAAAGTATAAACATCATCATTAATAGCCAGTATTTGTACGCTGACATAAGCAAATATGAAAAGTATCATCATCATTATTAGTACCCAGTATCCGTCCACTGCTGGACATAGGCTCCTCCTATGGCACGCCACTGAGCTCGATCTTCAGCTATTCGTTTCCAACCGCTGCCAGCTTGCGTATATCATCGCTCCACCTAGCTGGAGGGCGTCATACACTTCGTTTACCGAGCGTTAGGAAAAGTATAGTTTAAACATCGAAATATTATCTAAATTTAGTTTTTTAAATAAATTAAAAATAAAAAAATAATTAAACTTTATATGTGTAATTAAAATAGTTTAAAAAAACTAAAAAACCGACTTTACATACCTCGCGAGACAGTTTCAGTTTTAGACGTTTATCGTCGTATCTCTGGAGATACTAACAGATTATGATAAAAGTTAAATGAGACCACCTTTTAGAT
This sequence comes from Cabera pusaria, assembly GCA_954871355.1. Taxonomy (NCBI): domain Eukaryota; kingdom Metazoa; phylum Arthropoda; class Insecta; order Lepidoptera; family Geometridae; genus Cabera; species Cabera pusaria. The sequence goes on along the minus strand of OX940901.1, from coordinate 23,538,255 downwards.
GAACTCTACCTATGAAAAAAAGAATCATTCCAACGGTTTACATTTGGCGAACAATAAAGGTACGGCCACACCTCGGCGGCCTACGATCTGCGGGCGCGATCTTAGTACTTTTGAATTGTTTTCTGATCGTGTTTGGTGTGAACCAGTCGGTACAAATACTACTGATCGCTGCCTAGATCGCGCACGCAGGACACTGCGGTAAATGGCCAAATGGCGGACAATAGTTGTTAATGCATACTAACCTAAATTCGACTGTCCTAACCACAGATCTCGGATAATTACACTATTCTAAAATAAGAAAATATTTAAACAAAAAAAAATATTTCATGCTCATACCTATACGTACTATGTTTACGGTTACTAAACAACAGTATAAGATCATAAATATTATAAAATTATAAAAATGTCACAATCTTAACACAAAATTAGTGTTTACTAAACAATTAAATTGACTATATCAGATAAGTTAAAATTAATAAAACTGGCCAAGTGCGAGTCAGCATCGCGTCTCTTATCGCACACTTAGGGAGGGTTCCGTTCAATACGAAACATAACAGAGTTTCAACCTCATATATTTGATTAATTGATATTACCAAGAATATTTGGTTTGGTCGCGATCTAGAAAGACGGGGCTCGTTTACTAGCGCCATCTATGTCATTTTGCCGTAACTAATTAGATAGATGGCGTTTAAAAACACGTTTTTTGTATGGGGACCCCCTTTAATTTTTTACTTTATTTTGTTTTTAGTATTTGTTGTTCTAGCGGCAACAGAAATACACCATCTGTGAAAATTTCAACTGTCTAACTATCACGGTTAATGAGCTATAGCCTGGTGACAGACGGACAGACAGACAGACAGACAGACAGACGGACAGCGGAGTCTTAGTAATAGGGTCCCGTTTTACCCTTTGGGTACGGAAGTCTGGTTTCATCATAAGGTCTAATAATATTAATAAAACAGTAACCTGGTGGTAAGCGATGACTTTTGCCTATAACAGTTACATATGGCCAGTAGTACGGAACACGCTGGATTGTACGGTAAGATACATATTTTGAAGACGCAGTGGCGTAGTGGGAGAATGGTTTATGCTTTGACACCAGAGGTAGTAGATACAAATCCCCGCCGTTAATTAATGGATTTTTTTACTTCTCAAAAATAATTATTATGTTCTACTTTACGGTGTTTTTGTGTAGGAAACCCTTAACGGTAAACATTTTAGATATCTTCAAAATCAATATACTCTTCAACTACTTTGTTTCCTTCTAGATAGGCTACGTCTGATATTAAATTGAATTGAGACGAGTATATTCTAATCTATGTAATAAAATCTATAACAAAAGGCAACAGAATAAACACGGTAAAGTCGACCTTACCTGCTAGAAATAAGGACGCGCTAAAATCTTCACTTAGCACTTTCAAGACCTCCAGCAAAGGTCACGACCAATAAGCGCTGTTTAAGGAATGCAAATAAAATATAGACCTTTGTGTCATTGTGTCAAATAATATAATAAAGGATATTATAGCTATTATCGATAATTTCGAAAAACAAATCAAATCTAAAATAAATGACTAAAGACAATGGTGCCGATTCTGATATCGTCCTAACTAAACTAAACTACATTTTACTGCACTAAAAATAGTGATATCGGTTGTCAAGCTAGAGGCAAGCCTCTGAAGTTATTCCTGCACGTAAGCCTTAGGTGGTGATAATTGGGTGATCACTAGCCATAGGCTTCGGCCGTGGATTGAACCACCGAACAAAGACATGTTGTCAATCGGTTCGCCGTGTTCCATGAGGGCATGATGTTTGTGACAGCTTTTTTTTTTTTTTTTTTTTTTATTCGTTATAGGCTAGCGTTTGACCACTATCTCACCTGTTGGTAAGTGAGCACGCTAGGACTAGAATGGGAACTGGCTCTCAAGGATAGCTGCCGGAACACATTAGATGTTTGGTGACAGATTTTCTAACTTGAGGGTGGTAGCTGGCCAGGCGGACACTAGATAGTGTCCTACCACCATGCGGGGGTTTCGTTGGTTTCTTAACGATGTTTTTCCTTCACCGGAGGGCCACTGTGAAAAGCGCACATAAATTTTTCGATAGAAAAATCCATTGCTGCACGGCGGTTTGAACTCGGTACCACGGCATCAAAGCCGAACGTTCTCCCGATTACGCCACCGGGCCCTCAAAAGTTAAGCTAGTATAGAAAACGTATTAGAATAGTCTACTGCTGGACATAGGCTTCTCTTATTCCACGCCATTGAGCACGATTTTCTGCTACTCTCATCCAGCTCTTTCCAGCCGCCTTTCGAAGATCATCGCTCCACCTAGTCCCAGGGCGTTTTGCACTACGTTTGCCGATCCGCGGTCTCCACTCAATAACTCGTTACCCCAACGGTTGTCGGTTCTTATCAGTTCTAATCTGCCCGACGCAATAAAAAACCATTTTTAATTCATTAAAGCAAAAACAGGATGACCATTGCATAGAAAAATTTTACCACTAGATTTTTTGTATTAAACATTTTTATATAGTTATATGTTTAAAATGTAAAAATACATAAACACCAAAAAGCATTTTCCTAATTATTTCGGTTTTTAAGCCTTCTCGCCTTGACTAATCTCGAACAATACGGGCATAATTATCTGGCAAAGTCAAATGGAAAAGTCTCCCAAATATAAAGGGCATTCCTAGTGCACATTACTAGTATTCTTGTTAACCCCTCCAACTAAGCTAAATATGCTTGTGTCTGGATTGGATTCACGTCATTAGTGCAATGGGTGGGGATCGAACTCATGACCTCTCGATTGCCAGTCCAAACCCTTATGGACTATTGCCGCTTTTTAAAATAATAAAAACTAACCTATATATTTCCAATTCACCAGGCTTCAGGCTTAACCCGTGGAAATATGAATCAATAAAAAAGTGCAAAAGATTCCATGTTCCGCTGCAGCGGTTAAACGGACCGAGAAAAAAAAGAAAAACATCAAAACGAACTTCAGAACCAATGGCCGTAAACTATATCACTGTCTCCCATCCCTTTAGATAGTGGTATCCACCATAAATTAAGGAAGATTAATTGAGTAGAGACGACCTTCGAATAAGAGGAAAACCCCAGATGGAGGACCGTAACAAAGTTCCCATCTAAATAAGATAGATACTTAAACGAAACAAAGGGAAACCGCCATAAAATATGGTCGCGAAAACTAGTCACACCTACTGGTTTCACTACAACTACATTTTTGCTTGTGTAAATAACAAGTCTTTAACAATAACAATATTGCTGCTGTGACCGCATCACATGATGCTATGCTTAGGACAAACAATGCGCTATTTTTGTAATATTTCTTGCCAAGACGTTAGCAAGTGTGTCTAACACCAAATAAAACGAATTAAATTGATGACAAAAAGCTATCATCTTAGCGTTGACCTTGCGGCAAGGCTGATGTTACGCTTCGACGCCAACAAAACAGTCGCCGTGTTTTAACTAGCTTTCTTGGGAAATTTTGGCTTTAATTCTCCCAAACGGAGGCATTAAATGCTAAGGTAAGCTCGAACCTTCGTGTTAATGAGATATAAACAAACGATTCATTGTTTTAATAACGCGCGCGAAGTTATAGGAAAATTGTGTCTGAGCGGCCAGTACTTACTTCGCTCAGTCGTCTCGCGTCGGGCTCGCGGCGCGGACTCGTTGGCAGCCCTAACTACGGCACTGGCTAAATAGTCGCGAGTGTTCCAACTACGAATCTGATAAATACATTCTGTGCTTTTTGTTCTTTTTTATTTTTGCTCTGTGGACTGTGCCTGGATTTTACGCGGCAAAAAAGGTTGGTAGACATTTTTAATTGCATGGACTTACGTAAATTGGTAGGTTGGAATTGATGTTGTTTCTAGCGTTCGTTTGTTGGATAACAATGAATTACCGGTCAAGTAAAAGTAAGGACAAAAAATTGCGGTTAGTCGTGTTCGTGTACTTTGGGTGTTAATATATTAGATTTTTCTTTGCATAATACCTACTTATCATAGCATAACAATTGACACTGGTTATTTCATTGACATTGCCTACAAAAGCTTTATAATAATAGTTGATATATTTAATGCTTAAAATTTGTACCGTATTACCTATATCTTTTATTATTTTATTTTATTTTTCATATTAAAATTATCATTGAATGGACATCAAAATACTTAGGTACTAATGAATGTAATTGTCCAAACAAGGGCTCAACCATACAATTATTAAATCACAAATTAAAATAAATCGTAAAACTCTCTACATTTAATATTAAAGTAAATTTCACTGGTGCCAAAATTATACACCGCGAAATTATTCCATGCAAATGAGAAAAAACATAAACTAGTCACAAAACGTTTTCTCCAAAACATCGCAAGAATATCTAAGATAATTTACAATTTAATAAAAAAAAACATGACCATAATTTATTGTAGTAATTGCAGAAAATAACCACATGATTCTTTGTAGTGGTAGGAATTCTGCTAGTCCACCTGGGGCGGTACCACCACTTTGCCAATTAATTTTAAGCCATGAAATAGGAATGTTTTTCGGTTGAAATGGCAAGGTGTCCAGTAAAATTACAGGGCATGTGAGACTCTCATCTTTATGTCTCAAGGTAACAGGCGCAGTGCAGTGACATGCAAAATTCTGGCAGTCCAGAATGTTGCATGCCGCTGTATCTGTAATAGGTAGACGTCATCGCTTACCATCAGGCGAGGGTCGTGCTTGTCCTGTTACCTTTTACCATAAAAAAAAACATGATTATTTTTGAACAGCATAAAATATATTAGTTTTTTTTTCTATATCGTAGTTATAGGCTAGCGTTTGACCTCTATCGCCTGTTGGTAAATATAACTTGAGGGTGGTAGCTGGCCAGCCTGACACTAGATAGTGTCCTATCGCTATATGGGGGTTAGAGGTTTCTTAACGAAGATTTTCCTTAACCTGAAGACCACTGTGAAATGCGTACATAATGTATCGATAGAAAAATCCATTGGTGAACTGCGGGGATTGAGCTTGCTACCTCAAGCGTCAACCCGACTATTCTCTCACTGAGCCGCTGCGCCCCCAAATTATTCAATTTTAATCTACAAAAAATTGGTCCTTCGAGCCGGATCACATTAATTAAAATTATACTAGCACTAACAACCATATAAACTTGTTCCACTGTACTTACACAAAAAAATCGCCATAACAGAATTACTAAGAGTGGTTTTCTGTCAATCTGAAACAATTTACGATCGAATTTCTACCGATGAATTGTTCAAGAAAACCGCATTCGCACACAAATATTACATATTCATTATACTTTATACATTAAAGTTATGGAAGAAATATCGTGAGAACAGAATGAGAAATCCTCAATTCATTGTCTATATGACAATTGCAATTGCAAATATCGCAAGTAGGCATTTATTTGTTGGGAAGTACAGATGCAGTCGTATATTATACAATTTTTTATTTTTAAAACCACGCCCCGACTAGTCTATGTATAATATTAGCGACCTGCCCCGGCTTCGCACGGGTAGAGCATATTATGCCTGAATCTGTTAGCATCAGTTTGTTACGTCAAGTAAGAATTAACCAATTACCGAAAAAAAGAATTAACAAATTATTAATTATTTATTAATTATTAAGTTTTCAACGACCATAGTCATATTTCAACGAATTATTCACACAAACCTTCCTCATGGACAACGATGTCTATTGGTGAAAACCGCATGAAAGTCCGAGCAGTAGTTTTTGAGTTTATCGCGAACAGACAGACGCGGCGGGGGACTTTGTTTTATAATATGTAGTGATGTTATTGATACCCCTCCGATGAGCCTAAACACAACATCTCTGATAAAAATTGGTGAGAAGTAGAGTATTCTGCAGATTCCGGGTTAATAGCGGGACCCAGCATCAGGTCATTATTTCGTACAATATAATTGATCTAGGAGGCTAACGAATTCAGAATTCATCATAACTATGAAAGTTGCAAACTGAAGTAGCAGTGGGCCGGACTTATCAGGCGAAGAACCGACAACCGTTGGGGTAAACGCAGCGACATCTTTAGGATGTCGATGGGTAAACGAGTCCTTAAAGAGTGGAGACCGCGTAGCGGCAAGCGAAGCGTAGGACTTTCTTTGTCTTTGAGTGATCGAGGAACATGTATAAATAAATTATCTAAGGGAATATAAAGAAAAATAAATATTCCAAATAATTGTGAACCTCCTTTTTTTGCTTATTACTTATTTCTTGAACATTCTTGAACATGAGGGCCCGGTGGCGTAATCGGGAGAACGGTCGGCTTTGATGCCGTGGTACCGAGTTCAAACCTCCGTGCACCAATGGATTTTTCTATCGAAAAATTTATGTGCGCTTTTCACAGTAGCCCTCCGGTGAAGGAAAACATCGTTAAGAAACCAACAACCCCCGCATGGTGGTAGGACACTATCTAGTGTCCGCCTGGCCAGCTACCACCCTCAAGATAGAAAATCTGTCACCAAAACATCTAATGTGTTCCGGCAGCCATCCTTGAGAGCCAGTTCCCATTCTAGGCCTGTCGTGCTTACCATCTTCGACCGCATCATCACTTACCAACAGGTGAGATAGTGGTCAAACGCTAGACTATAAAGTATTAAAAAAAAAACATTCTATATCTTGTCTCTGTCCTATTCTCGGATGCGAATTAATTCATGCTCTATCTATACAAATACAAGTACAAATTGATTGATATATTATTTTAGAAGTTACATATCCTTTTTTGTGAGTGAACACGGAACGGACCTATCTGTTATAGTTGTGTTATGGCCAAAAGCTCCTAAGTAAATTAAGAAAAAAAAAATACATACTACAGAGTACCTACCTACATTTGTCATACTGTATCTATCAGAACAGATCTTCATATTGACAGTTGAAGGCCAGAGAAGACAAAAACTACCTATTGTTATTATAACGACTCAGAACTGTGAAACGATGTTATTCCTTTACGATAGATATACGTAATAGGTACCTATATGTATGTACTTATGCTTTTGCATTTTTTTCTTATTAACCGACTTCACAAAATAGGAGGTGGTAGCACACTATCTAGTGTCTGCCTGCACCCTCAAGTTAGAAAATCTGTCGCCAAAACATATAATGTGTTTCGGCAACTATTTTCGAGAGCCAGTTACCATTCTACGCCTAGCTTGCTACCATCATCCTCGACCGCATAATCACTTACCAACAGGTGAGATAGTGGTCAAGCGCTAGCCAATCTGAAATAAAAAAACGACTTCACAAAAACGGAGGAGGTTCTCAATTCACCTGTTTTTTTTTTGTTTTTTACTTCAAACTCTGTTCTTTAGGAACCGATTTGAAAAACATATTTTATTGTTTAAGAGAGTATTCTTCCCGTTTGATCCTATTGTTTGTAAGATATTATGAAGGTGAACACTTCAAATTTCGTACTGAAAATGAGTACAGCGGCATTTGAAGTCAGTTTTTTTTTCGTTTTATAAACAACCTTAGGTAACGTCCCGTCGGTACGATGAAATTTTGGATTGTGTTTAACAATTTACAAAAATATAAAGTGTGTAACACTTCAAAGAAACATAATAACCTTAGGTAAATTATATTTTATATTTTGTTCGGGTGATTTTAAAACATTTTGTAATATATTGTTTTAAATATGTCAGCTGGAACATTTGCAAGTTTGACAATAGCTCTCCATCATAATGCTGGCCTCTTTTTGACCGACTTCCAAAGAGATCTGTATGTTTTTTTTTTTGTATGCATGTTACACGATTACTCCGTCAATTGTGAACCGATTTGAATGATTCTTTTTTTAATCGGTAGGGTACGTTTTTTAATTGTTCTCATTGTAATTTCATAGAGATTTGATTAGTATCTCCAGAGATTTGACGATAAACGTCTCAAACTTGCTACTGAAATTGACTCACGGGGCATGGATGTCGGTTGTTTTAGATTTCAAACTATCTGAATTATATACAGCTCGTTAGGTTCACGGGTTGGTAAGTTTTCGATAGAACTGTGTTGAAAATAAATGAAAGAACTCTACCGCTCAGAGTCATCGCTAGTGCTGGTCACAAACAAAATGTTCAAAGGAGTAACTGATCAACATTTTACATGCATACCGAGAAGTATGTATAATCATACTTTGTGAAAATGTCTTCCTATAACGTCCCATTCTAGGCCTAGCGAGCTACCATCCTCGACCGCATCATCACTTACCAACAGGTGAGATAGTGGTCAAACGCTAGCATACATAATGTTTAAAAAAACGGTCTAGAAGATACCTACAGTTCTATGACAGACGGATGGACAGACAGCGGAGTCTCCGTAATAGCATCCCGTTAGCACGTTTTAGGTACGGTACCCTAAAAGAGATACAATCTCTAACAATTCTAAAAATACTACAACTAATTATAGTTGAATACAGTTTTATTGCACAAAAACTCTTAAAATCTTGTAAATTACGCAGGTGTTTGCTAAAATAGAAGGTTAATTTGAACAATAGCCTTTACATAATTTTTTCAGCTATATTTATAGGCTAGCGTTTGATCACTATCTCATCTGTTGGTAAGTGATGATGCGGGCGAGGATGGTAGCACGCTCGGCCTAGAATGAAAACTGGCTGTCATGGATAGCTGCTGGAACACGTATTAATTCCTTAATAAAAATTTCAAATAGTTTTCAAGAATATGTGTCTGCATAAAAAATATAAAACGAAACCTTAGTAATAAAACATAAATAAATGAGGTATTGAACATAAATTTAGTTAAGATGCTACAGTACCTACATCCGATCCGATGAGCACGGTTGATGCAAAGCGAAATTACTTACACATTATTTTAAAAAAAAGCAACAAAAACAATAATTGTAGTTTGAAAGTTGTCACGAAAATTATGTTTTAAATTTTGTTATTTTCTTCGGATATGCTCCGACGATGACATTCATATTAGGTCGAAACCTGGTCGGAGCATATCCGAAGTAAATACAACGCAAACGAAAGCCGGTACGTTCACATTAAAAAAAAAAGCTCTATCTATAAAATTTATATCCGCAATATAGAAGCAACTAATTATGATAGTTTAACAACTGCGAAAACCATCATCCATGCCGTGCGAGTCAGTTTCAATAGCATGTTTGAGACGTTTATCGTCATATCTCTGGAGATACATATCAGATATTGTAATCATTTCTATGGGACTACTTAGAAGATAAGCCGAGGTAGGTACCTCGTACCTAAGAAAAAAAGAATTATTCAAATCGGTCTACAATTGACAGAGTAACCGGGTAAGAAACACAAAAAAATAGACGAATTTAAAACCTCCTCCTTTTTGAAAGTCGGTTAAAAACAACTAATGCTTTAACGGAAAACACTGCAGAACCCTGCATTTTTTTCCAATGTTTTCCACTTGACAGTTCTAGTTAATTACTGACATTGACAGCGTTGACGGTTATTAGGCAAAATGGGTTTACAACTGATGCTATTAGTAAAATGGTTTCAAAACGATTTAGAAATAGTTGAGATAAGATAACTACGTAAATCGATGTTCACGAGCATTATTGTATTCATGTATTTTGTAAGTAACTTATTTTTTTAAATATTTTAAATAGTTTAACGATTGTAATAATGGAATAGAACTGATCCTCTTTTTTTGTATTTGTTGTTAAATCCCCTACAGTAATAGATACTTGAACTTTACGTGAAAATTTCAAGTACTTATCTACGTACATTATACTCTTAAGGAGATACAGTCCTGTCGATTGCGGACAGACGGATGGACAGGTGGACAGCGAAGTCTCAGTATTAAGGTTCTTTTGGTACCCTTTGGGTACGGAACTCTAAAAATGAAATCTAAATCGGTTCATCCGTTTGGGCGCTACGGTTCCACAGTGGCACACACACATACACAGATACACTCGCCAAACTTATAACACCCCTTCTTTTAGCGTCGAAGGTTAAAAAATGAAAACCACAAGCATTATATAGGTACAGATCTACAACAGCGTATTCATAAATACTATAATCTATCTTTAAATATGTCGATAAAAAGCAGGCTTGTGTTTTAAGCACCGATCCTCAAAGCCTCTCTTATCCGACAGCCTACATTTAAATCACCCTTAAATGTCAACTGAAAGCTAGAAACTGGCTAATCTGAACAATCCAAAATCAATAGGTTCCTCAGATCAAAGCACCTTGATTTAACCCCCCTTCTCGATTGACTGCATCTGACAGACCTGGACTCCAATTCTATTAGCCATTGAGCCGAGCTAGTACGATGATAATGCCATTCTCATTAGGCAAGGTGTACACACGTACATCAACCAACTTAGCTTATGAAATGATAACAACGCGTTAGTGAAGCATTTAGTCATAAAGATTTTTTGTAAATAATTATAAAAGACGTTATTATATAGCCCATAAATGGGTATACCTTAGGTATTACCTCCTTATCATATATTTGTTTCTGTGTGAAACGGACAATGAAGCAAATGGTAGGAAACTGTTATTTCAGAAGCCAAATTGCCCACAGCAAGCCATCAAATTCCTTCTAAACTAGTACCAAAACACAAGTCAAACTGGCGCCGAAAACAGGCATCAAAATTAATTAATTTTGGAAAAAACAAACGAGGGAAAATCCAACAATGACGAACAGCAATATGGGCATTGCAACTCGTTAACCCAAATGCCTTCTCTTTGCCCTCCATGCTTCTATGTCCCTTTTTGCCATCCATGCCTCTCTTTGTCTTTTGCCCGATAGCAAGACCGCCGTGGATTTGCCCACAACGTCTTATATTAATTGCTCATACTTATGAAATAACGCTCAGTTAATTATATTCAGCACGTCTGACGTTGGGGTTTCATCTTAAATGTAAATTTTATTTAATTTTATGTTCACTGTGTTGACTTTGGAGCGCTATTTATTTAAATTTCTTCGAGATTTAAATATGCTTACTGCATTTGCTTGTACCTAAGGCTTTACCAACAATGATAATTATTTACATTTGATTCGAAGGCTGTCAAATTTAATACAATAATTGGAAAATATTATCCGAATAGTTAATATCAACAGCAAAACTATAATTGGGAAAGTTACTTTTTTTGTTTGGGTATTCTTTATGGTCAAACGGCTGGATTGATTTAGCTGCATTTTTTCACAGTGATAGCCAGTATTATGGATTAGGCTATAGGTTACTAATTGACGTAAGCGAGTGAAGCTGCAGGGCACAGCTAGTTATATTATAAAACTCTCTCACTCTCGCCAAAGCATTGGTCATACAGAATTGTCATAGACAAAATTGACAGATATTTTGCTGGATGTGGTAGAAACTAAGAATAAATATGTGTTTTCTTGAGTCAACCACGATATGTTCGAGATTTTTATTTCAATTAAATTTATTTCGGTTAAAAAATGGAGTGTGCAATATTGATTCCTTATTAATAATCATGCGTTTGAGCTCTTATTTAAAATTAAAATTAAATATGTCATGCACACAATAATATTAATATAGGTAGGTAGGTAAACTTTTTATGAGATAAGACAAAACTAAGTCCGCAATAAGATTCAAAAGATGGCCCTATTCATGAACATAGCGGTGGATTTGACAGAAGTAATGTCGCTGATGTTACTTGCACTATTAATTATTATGTGCTAATGGTCAATAAAGGTTTTAATGACACTATGCGTTCGCGAGCACTGTGACCCTCATAATGTTGTTTGCATAGGTCACAATACTTGTTTATTATATTACTAGGACCTAGGGTGATCAATGATTGCACAATATATACTGTCTATTATCTTACTAGCGTAATCAATGGATGTTTGTTCCCGTATAAATACTTTCATCTATAATTGTTTGTGAATACTCGAGTTCGACTCTTTCACTCTATTATATTAGTTTGACTTGTTAGCAAACAAAATAAAAAAAAACCTTTTTTTATATTTGATAGGCTAGCGTTTGACCACTATCTCGCCTGGTGGTAAGCGATGATGCGGTCGAAGATGGTGAACGCATTGCATTAGGCCTAAAAGACTCTAACTCTCAATGTGTAAGGTTATCGCGGCAGATTTTCTCCTTGATGGTGGTAAGCTACTCTTTGGTAGCAAATCAGGCTGAATATCGATATAATATGCTTCTACCATCTGTAGGAAATAACCTAATCAAATAAAGAACAAAACTACTGACTCAACCCAGTAATAGACAAAAGTTTTTTTTGCTATACAAGATGCATACCATTTGATCGAGTAAACACGACTATAATTATTTGTAGGAAGCAGTTTTTCTTACACAATAAGTGAATAATGTATTAGAAGATTACTGAACCAATGTTAACCGGTATGTTGATGATATTTGTGTTGACAAACAGTAATCATTGATTCCATAATCTATTTACATTATTTATTCATGCATGTGAAATCTGTTTGCCTGCATACATTCTATGAAGAATGAAATCTCATCCATCGCAATATCTGTGTTTGTTTCTGACATTTTTTAGTGCTTACTAGAAAAGAAAAAAAAATAAAAATAAGAAACTAAAAAAGAAACTGTTTGCTATAAACTAGTTCTTGAGTGGAGACCGCGTATCGGCAAGCGTAGCGTAGGACGCCTTCAGACTACTTGGAGCGATGATGTTACAAGGTGGCTGGCAAGAGCTGGCTGAAAGTAGCTGAGGAACGTGCTCAGTGGCGTGCAGTTGGAGAGGTATATGTCCAGCAGTGGACTAGCGCAGGCTGTGTTTGGCAAGTGTTTAATTATTTTGGAATAATGTATTTTGTTCCTAGAGTTAGTAATCTAATACTATAAGAATCTTTGTCCTGACATACTGACTCACTGACAGACAACGCACAGCCTAAACCGCTGGTCGTAGAGACTTGAAATTTGAAGGGTATATTAGTCTTAATGCGTAAGAGTGTACTAAGAAAGGATTTTCCAAAATTCACCCCTTTAAGGGATGAAATGGGGGTTCAAAGTTTGTATGGAGAAACAAGATTAGATAGTCTTTTCTATTCGAAACTTCTCACAAGTGCTTCAGTTAAAAAATAAGTAAATACATGTTTCAGGATTTTTTGAAATTTCACCCCTGAAGTGGGGTAAGTCTGAAAATCAATATTGTTTTGGTTTGCGCTGAAGTTTAGCATGCAGATAGTTATTACAACGTTAGTTCCCTCAGAGAAATGATTTTCTAAAATTCACCCCTTAAGGGGATAAAACGGGTGTTTAAAGTTTGTATGGAAAAACAAGATTAGATAGTCTTTCCTAATCGAAACTTCACAAAAGTGCTTCAATAAATAAAAAAGTAAATACCTATTTCAGGCTTTTTCGATATTCAACCCCTGAGAGGGTGGAATGGGGTAACAAAGTGTGAAAATCAATATGGTTTTGCATTGCGCTGAAATTTGGCATACAGATATTTATTATGACGTAAGTATCTGTTAAGAAAGGATTTTCCAAAATTCACCCCTGAAGGGGATGGAACGGGGGTTCAAAGTTAGTATGGAGAAACAAGATGACATAGTCTGTTTGATTCGAAACTTTACATAGGTACTCCTGTATATAAATAAGTAAGTACGTGTTGCAGGATTTTTCGAAATGGGGTCTGAACAAACAGGGGCATTCAGGAATCTAGCTGAACGGCGCTGTTTAGTAAAGAGGCTAGGCTGTTGATTGAACGGCTTACTAAGCTATCTGCCTACGACATATACAGGGTGTTTGGTACATGGACCGACAGGATTTTTTGGGGGGCGGGGGGGGGGGGGGGGGGGGGGGGGTCATGCGCTAGATTTCCCCGCCGGGCCCGATGTCCCAAGTGTCACGGTAGTTTAGATAATTTTTTTTTAAGGTTTTTTTAAACCCCCCGAAATCTTGTCTTTAAATCGTCATAACTTTTTTGTGTGTGGTTATAATACCACAAAATAAATTATGCTTGTATTCTACAATGTTTTCTTATTCTAAATAAATCATTACCTGTTACGATTAATATCAACAAAAAAACTTCTGAGCTTTCAAAGTGGTAAATCGGTGTAAATGTTATGAAAAGTGACAACTTCTAAATTTATAAAAAAAAAACTAAAAGTCATTTTGAAATAAGCTTTCTTTTAAAAAGTTATTTAGTTATTAGCCTTTCCAACGATATGCTACATGGCAGAAATAATACATCAGGGGTCGACCTAAGAGATACTTCGTTGCTTAGGGTCATGATAATGAACATACGTTTTTTTTGTGTTATCTTGTTTTTATTACATTAAAATTACAACATTTGCTCAAATTGGCCGCCTCCACACCTTATGCATGCACGACACCTTTTTCTGATTTCTGTGGTAGTGGTTAATAGCAGCATTTCCTCTTGCATTTTTATGAATGCGGTGTTTATTTTTTTTTTTAGTTTGACACTTGGGACATCGGGCCCGGCGGGGAAATCTAGCGCATGACCCCCCCCACCCCCCAAAAAATCCTGTCGGTCCATGTACCAAACACCCTGTAGATGATAGCGCTAACCGCCTTTGTAACTATAATTTAGTAAGTTGTATAATAATGTCTTTGTATATTTAAAGATGTTTCATAAAGTTTTTCTATCTACCTATCTATGTATAAGGTTAAATTTGCGAGTTTTATAATCACTCTACGTCTGCCGAATGTCTTGACTTGGGTTTTTTTTTTGGTTGCTGCGTAAGCCCCCGAAGAAGTGTATTGGATATGCACGAACCTAGGTCAACTGTCAAGACAATCGGCAAAAACACTGTAGACTGTACAAAAGTCCATAATTTATTATCACGATCCAAACTCACGAAATCTATAGACCAGGTATTATAATAACCAAACAGATTCCAACCAAATGATAGATTACCAAGTGATCATACCAAAACACAAACCAAATGTTACCTACAATCAGTGAACATCAAAGCTCAAAGCCAAATCGCAACTTGCACATGTATATAGTTAGGGTATACAGAACGATCTGCAGGCACGTTGTCTGTTTGCATTCTAGCCGTGGTTACGAGGTATTTGGACACCGCGGGCGAATTCCAAACGGGATTGGTTGATTCCCGATGGGCGCGCTACAGAGGTCACTCACGAGTTGCGAGATCTATTTGACGCAATAAGAGCAAGGTGGGATACCAAAGGCTAACTGGATTAATGGACATGGATGAATTCAATACCCTATATCCAAGCGTTGCGGTGCCACCTTTTTATCAGAACTGCGAATAAATGATGAAAATGTATGACTTGCCCGCGTTGATTTTTAATAAAACATTAAATTAAAAAATCAAAGAACCCGACTGCGCATAACAAAAAGTGAAGTGTTAAAAAACGAACTGAAAAGAAAAAAACAAGTAAGTCTAGTAGTTTAGACTTCTGTTTAGGGATATCAAAAAACTATATCATTTAAATTCTTTCTCGGTCGATACACTCATAAAATAAATTATACATTGTTATATTATATGGAATGTAGAGACTTTAACAGTCGGGACACATTAATGGCTTAACGAATAGGGATTAATGTGTCCCGACTGTTAAAGTCTTTATATTCCATATAACAATGTATAATTTATTTTATGAGTGTATCGACCGAGAAAGAATTTAAATGGTATAGTTTTTTGATATCCCTAAACAGAAGTCCAAACTACTAGACTTACTTGTTTTTTTCTTTTCAGTTCGTTTTTAACACTTCACTTTTTGTTATGCGCAGTCGGGTTCTTTGATTTTTTAATTTAATGTTTTATTTTACACTTTTCAGTTAAATAAAGGACGGCTAATTCCGTAATCTAAACAAAAAACCGAAATGCGTGAAATAGATAGGGTATTGCTTTTTAAGCTTACTTACTTTACAGTTGTACTATTAAACGACTATACCAAAAGGAAGAGGTTGTTTGTTACCTCAGAACTGCATCAATTCTTAACCGATTTGGAAAATTATTTTTTTGTTTGAGTTAATATGATTTTCGTTTGGTCTCATTGTAATTTTATTGAGATCTGATAAGTAACTTCAGAGATAAGCACCGCAAACTTGTTACTGAAAGTGACTAACGCGGCATGTAAAATCGTTTTCTTTTTTTTCGATTTGTACGATCATAAATTATTTGTTATAAATATATTTTGAATTTCCATTTTAAGACCTTTAATTCGATACCCAACTCGATAGGTTTTGAAAAAAAAAATTTTATGAACCCCAAATTTTGGCGTCTGAAATCCGTCATTTTGAATTTTTCAATTTTTTTATGTTTTCGTTGACACTCGCGCTAGCATGGCGAATCTATTGACGTGCCAATTATCAAAATCGGTTAACGCGTTTGGTCTCTAGTGTGCCACAAAGGAACAAACATACATACATACATATATAGACTGATAAACACATTACCTCTCCTTTGCGTCGCGCAGTCGGGTAAAAAGTAAAACCTTCAGACTTATTGCCGACATAATTAGAATAAACGAATAATATACGCAAGCTTTTTGTAGTGGTAGGACTTCTGCTAGTCCGCCTGGGGCGGTACAACCACTTTGCCAATTAATTTTCAGCCGTGAAATAGGAATGTTTTTCGGTTGAAATGCAAGGTGTCCAGTGAAATTACAGGGCATGTGAGACTCAACATCTTTATGTCTCAAGGTAACAGGCGCAGTGCAGTGAGATGCAAAATGCTGGCAGTTCAGAATTTTGCATGCTGCTGTATCTGTTATAGATAGACGTCATCGCTTACCATCAGGCGAGCGTCGTGCTTGTCCTGTTACCTTTTACTATAAAAAAGCTATGTGGCAGCGGTTGGAAATAAAGAGCTGAAGATCGGGCTCAGTGGCGAGTCATAGGAGAGGCCTATGTCCAGCAGTGGACCAATACTAGCTGATAACGACGATGATGATGAATTAAGGAGATGCAGCGTTCGGTACATCGCAAACATTTCGTTAATTACGATCATGATCAGTATTCGGATATAAAGGTAAGTAGGTAAGCGCACTATATTCTCGACCGTGGGCACGAGCGTCACCATCAGGTGAGTAACGAACTAACACTAGAAAAACCTCTTTTTAACCGACTCCACAAAAAGGAGGAGGTTCTCAATTCGACTGTATGCTTTTTAGGGTTCCGTACCCAAAGGGTAAAACGGGACCCTATTACTAAGACTCCGCTGTCCGTCTGTCTGTCTGTCTGTCTGTCCGTCTGTCTGTCTGTCTGTCTGTCTGTCTGTCTGCCCGTCTGTCACCAAGCTGTATCTCATGAACCGTGATAGTTGGACAGTCGACATTTTCACAGATGATGTATTTCTGTTGCCGCTATAACAACAAATACTAAAAACAGAATAAAGTTAAAAATAATAGAGGGTCCCCATACAAGAAACGTGTTTTTTTTGGCATTTCACGCCATCTTTGTACGCTTAGTTAGGTATACGTCCCATAGATGGCGTTATATTAAAATGTCGATCCCTAACACCTTTGTTAGACGTTAGATGGCGTTATAAGAAATAAAATGTTTATTGATTATTATTTTTGCTGGCGAAAAAGGTTAGTGGTATTTTTTGCTCGATCTTATAAAATACTGTAGTGTGGTACGGAACCCTACGAGTGCGAGTCCGACTTGCACTTGGCCAGTTTATTTAAATGTTTGTTTCCTTAGAACTAAACTAAGATCTGATAATCATCTCCGGAGATATGGAGATAAACAATATAAGCACATTTGTATACCTTGACGACATGATTATGGCTAGTGGCTATTTTGACTATCGCATGTGAAGTCGGTTTTTTCGTGTTGTACGATAATAAATTATCATATAAACTAACACTTTCTTGTCTCTACTATCTCCTAGAAGTAATAATAATTTTTTTAAATAAAAAAGTCAGAGGCAAGTCACCGTGTAAGTATCCTAGGTCACTTAGACAGGTACGTATTTAGGTAAATACATAAAATACATAGCAACGATGCAAGTAAATATTAGAATGAAGAGGTGACTTCAAAGTCCTTTGTCAAGTAGTTGTCTTAAACATAAAAGTGTATTATCTGACCGCTATCTCACCTAACACAATATGGCACCGAGTATAACGACATTGTTTTGCGATTTTATGATTGGACAAAGAATACTTTAAATGTATAATTTTTGATCGTACAAAACGAAAAAACCGACTTCACATGCCACGATTGTCAAAGTTGCCAGTGGCCAGTATCATGTCATCAATGTATACATATTTGTTTATATTGTTTATCTCCATATCTCCGGAGATGATTATTAGATCTCAATAAAATTGGGATGGGACCAAACGGGAAGCACCGTTGCTGTAGATGGAATCCCGCTCGAAGTTGTTATGCAGTATGTTTACCTAAGGCAGACGCTCCAACTAGGCAAACATAACTTTAAAAAGGATATCCAGAGAAGAATTCAGCTGGGCTGGGCAGCATTTGGAAAACTCCGTCGAGTTTTCTTGTCGCATATACCACAGTGCCTAAAGACAAAAGTCTTTAATCAGTGCGTCCTACCCGTCATGACATACGGAGCCGTGACGTCGACACTCACGGTTCGACTCGTCCACCAATTTAAAGTCACTCAGCGAGCTATGGAAAGAGCTCGGTGTTTCTCTGCGGGATCGAATCCGGAACTAAGTAATTCGCCAGAGAACTAAAGTGATCGACATAGCTCAACGGATTAGCCAGCTGAAGTGGCAGTGCGCTGGTCATATCTGCCGTAGGACCGATAACCGTTGGGATAGACTGGTTCTAGAGTGGGGACCAGGTAGAGCGACGAAATACGCAAAGCGGTGAGCAGCGACTGGAAACAAAGAGCCGAAGATCGGGCTCAGTGGCGTGACTTGGGAGAGGCCTATGTCCAGCAGTGGACTGATACCAGCTGATTATGATGATGATGAAACGGAAGAATAAACTCTCAAACAAAAAAAATAATTTTTCAATTCGGTTAAGATTTGACAGAGTAGTGAGGAAACACACATTAAAAAAAAACGTCAAATTGTGAACCTGCTCCTTTTTCGTGAAGTCGGTTAAAAAGCGGCAATAGCCCAATGGCTAAGGCGTCGGTCGGCCTGGCGATCGAAAGGTCGTGAGTTTGATACCCACCCATTGCACTATTGACGTGAACCCACTCCAGACACAAGCATATTGAGCTTAGTTGGAGGGGTTAACAAGACCACTAACAATGTGCAACCCACATTTTATATTTAAAAAAAAAACAAAACATTTATTACTGTTACGGCTAAAATCCAGTGTCGTAAACGGCATATGAGACTGCTTCAGGACGAAAGACATAGTATTATATTAAAGTGCCATAATCTCAATAATGCTTTGGTTTGTAAGGGTACCACATAGTAACTTAGGCAGAGTTCATCGATCAGCATCAGACAAACTCAAGGCACATTTCACTAAAAGTCTTGCAGTAAAAATATCCTGAAAGAATCATTCGAAGCTACACGAAACTTTAACCCACTCCAGGGACTTTATCTACATCCCCAGTTCCTTTTGCTTTACCACATAATAATATGCATAGCTTTATATAAACCCATTGATATTCGAACACGGTACAAAATTACCCCCAATCCAGTGGGTACCTAATTCGAATACATCATGTCTGTATCGGATCCCAATCCGCAATATGTAACGGGCTATAAAATGCAAATGCAGGCCCCAACGACGGAATTAGGCATTTGCGGTTCTGAATCATATTGTGCGAGCCGGAATTAAGCGACACTTGTGTTTTGAGAGTGATGTAGGCATTTTACAACTGTAGTAAATTATTTCAGCCGACAGCTGTTATGCTTATAATAAATACTTAAATTCTAAATTGAAAACCACTTCTGACTGATATATCTATAACATTAGCCTATAAGAGTACCATTGACAGTTGACATATTTGACATTTGTTGTTTTTCTGCGCTGCCTTCGTAAAATAGTACTTACAGCTTTTGAAAAAGTAATTTTGAAATGTGCACCCGTACAGCGGCAAAACAAGTGAATGCTGGCAAGATTCGGCCAGCCGGTGCTTTTAGCGAATGTTCATTGAGACCATTCCAATGAGCCTAAACTGGACATCTCTGATGTAAGTTGGTGAGGAGTTGAGTATTCTGCAGATTACAGTGGATCTCCCAGCATCAGGTCAATGCTTCCATGATCTTACAATATCGTCGAAGCAAGAGGATACCGAATTTTGAATTGATCAGACCTATGATAGTTATATATAGATAGAAAAAAAAGATCATAGTTTTAAAACGGCTGAACGGATTTTCATGAATCAAAGCTAAGAGCATTTTCGATGAAGACACCTATTAAACAACAAAAAAAAACGAATTCAAAATTGTTTAAACCGTTTGAGCGCTACGATGCACAGACACAGACAGACTCACATGTGTGTATACACACACGTCAAACTTATAACACCCCTTCTTTTTTACAAAACTTTCAAATCGATTTCATAAAATCTAGTAGTAGAGCAAACATTGGTTTATATTAACCGACTTCACAAGCTTTTGCTCCTCCTTTTGGAGGAGCATGAATTGTTTATGTATGGAAAACATATTTAAAAGAAAGAGCATATATTTTTTATTTACCTTTGTTTGGGCGACCCGTTGGCGCAAAGCATAAATAGCTTGCCTTCTAACCGGGAAATAATCGATACAAATACTATCCGCGCACCAATAGATTTTTCGATGTGTATTTATGGTTGTTCGTCTACTGGTGATGCTGCTGGATCACCGTAAGTGTATGGCGCCAGATTTATCCTCGGTGATAAGCTACTTTTTGCTTGCAAATCAGGCAAAACATCGATATAATATGCTCCCAACAGCCATAGACGAATTACGGAACGGTTGTCGCAGAAGTAGTCGAAAACCTTACACAAACCTTTACAATCATGTATAAACCTATCTATATACATGTATTAATTGCATCTCTTCCCAAGGTCTAATATATAAAACAGCATTTGTAGCTACATAGGCATTTCCGACCAATTAAACGCTAGTACAAAGGAAATGCTCTTTAATGTCTGCCCACGACGTCTGCATTGCTTCTTGTAGGTCACATATGACGGAGTAATGGCCGCCTGCCGTCGGGGACAATTCTGAGTGTCTGCACTTACAGCTAGCACCTACTTTAACCGCTTGGGTGTTTGTGCTTTTATATATACCTACAGATATACCTACATATATGGTATTAAAATGTTGTGTAAAGTTATACTTACTTTAATAGTCTATATACTTCAACAATACGTCAGTAATACAGGCTTTTAATCTAGCGCAGATATATGTGTTATGTATATCATGTGGTATGTCAGCTTCAGGATTAATAATAATATTTATAAAGTCTTATAAATGTAATGTATTTTTAATCGATGTATATGTACTACGTACCAGATGTGGCGTCGCGAACTAGCTCTACGTTCAAATAAAAAGCAGTGCTGAATCTACATCTCGCTTAGATTAGCGTAAGCATAGAAATATGAATAATACTACCTTATTATTCCTATTTCTATGAGTGTAAGTACCTACTCCTCACGCGCGATCGCGAGCCGCTCGGCACGTAAGTCAGTTTATGATGGGCGCCTCTGATTTACATGTACCTCGATGGTATTTATATTAAATTGTGCTAGCTATTGTATTGTCAATCAATCAAATCATTTATTTGCAAGAATAATTATAATACAAAATCCTAAATTCTATTTACTTAGAAAGTATTCCAGTTGGAATACTTTCTAAGCAAGCAGACGTGTAAATATTTTGATAATGTCTTTATAATGTTTGAAATAGATTGAATTGAATAATAATATTATAAAGAGTCCCTAACCATAGGTTTTCTATCGGCCGATAGTTTGATTGGTTTCTTTATAGTATGAAATGAGGAATGACGCTTAGCCTGTTTGGTCTTCTTCATCTATGACGATTTAACCACAATCGTCCTAGGTTTTCAAAATAAAAAACCGACCAAACTATCGGCCGATACAAAGTTTGTGGTCAGTGGGAGCTCTTAGTTGGAGGATAGCTTCAGGAGGATTAGATTACAATCATTTATGACTCTGCTGCTGCTCTGCTATATACCTAAATTAAAAACGTCTCAAAAGTCTCTTGCTGAGATTTGATCTATGGCTTCGAGGTTAAATTGGTAAAGTATAAAGCTTTGGTAGATGTCGGCGTAAGATTATTGTATAGCTGAGCATGTATTTTGGACCCGCAAATTATTTGTGTCCCGGCTGACGCTAACTGGCCGTCATTGCTGCCTAGCGACATCTATAATAGGTGCATTGCAAGCCGTCACATCGCCCGATTTACTCTTTATTAAACTACTATAATTTTTACCGACTTCAAAAAGGAGGAGGTTACCGATTTCAAAAAGGAGAAGGTTCTCAGTTCGTCTGTATAATTTTTTTTATGTATGTTCACCGATTTCTATATCATTTCTGGACAGTTTTTTTTTTATTTGAAAGAATACTCCTACTGTGGTCCCATTGTAAGTTCATCGAGATCTCATGAGTATCTCTAGAGATATTAAGATAAATACCTCAAACTTGCTACTGAAAATTACTAGCGTGGCATTTGAAGTCGTTTTCGCTGTCATTTTTTTAAACGATTTTAAAATATCTTACAAATTCTAAGATTAAATTCTAGATGCAATGTGTATCTGAAATCTTGAGAAAATGAGACCTATCATAAAGATACTAATAGCTGTCACCTTGCCCACAAAATAAACTATCCAACATTCTCGGTCGTTAGTGCTGATACATTTTTGATGTCACCCTGTAACGGCATCCCCTAGCCATCAATTACACCGGTGACAGTCCGAAAAATCACAACCCTGCCGGAAAACCACCCTTTATGTACAAACCTGAAGGGTTGAATGGGATACAAGATGTCGGCTTTTTCAGGGAACTGTAATTTGCCCCTTGGCTTATCGTGTCAGGGGTGAAGGGTGCAATTTAGGGGTAAGTTTGTTTGAGGTTTGTGTATGCAATGCTCTGTTTTGGGGCTATTCTGTTATCTGAAATCATGAGGATCATGCATAATTAGGCGGGGTTATTCTAACCCTGTCTTGATATTCTACTCAGCTTCTTGACTAATTTTATCCTGTTTTATACATTTTATTCACCTTAAGTCTGGGAGGGTAGCTGTTGTTAGTTATTCAGAGTGTTACCGGAAATTTGGAAAAAAATATACACAATAGGGAATATGCATGATATTTTTTTATATTTTTAATTCATTGATTACATCCATTTAACACAGTAAAAAAACAAAATAATACTGTGTTCAAATTTAGCTAAGAAAAAAGTTTTAACATTGAAAAATATGAAGTATCTAAAACGCTGCCAAATTTTCGCGCGCGTGTGTAACGTCACAGTGCACCGCACGGTCTCCACAGATTAAATGTTTTTATTAGAAATAGTAAGTATTCGTACAACAGTGCATAGTATTTCTATAAAAAATATTTATTCTGTGGAGACCGTGTGGTGCCCTGTGACGTCACTTTCTAATTGACAAGTGGTGATGTGTTCGCTTTTTTTGCATTCTTCATATATTTAAGAGTATTTTAATTATAAAAAAATGTTTAACAAACAACACCAGAACAATAATGATTCGAAAATAAATGATTTCAAGTAAATGTATAACTATGTAGTTATACATTTACTTGAAATCATTTATTTTATATGTGCATATTCCCTATTGATGTATTAAGCCGGCTTTTCACTATAAGATATAATGTAAATTATATTTTGTGCTATATATAATATCCCGCGATTGCTGTTCACACTGTAAGATATATATAGTTCACTTTTGGTTGTCTATGGTTTCATTCAAACACTGGGCTAAATACACTCATTGTGTGGAGCCATAATCTCTAATATATAAAATTCTCGTGTCACAGTTTTCGTTGCCATACTCCTCCGAAACGGCTTGACCGATTTTGATGAAATTTTTTGTGCTTATCCGGTATCTATGAGAATCGGCCAACATCTATTTTTCATCCCCCTAAATGTTAGGGGTAGTCCACCCCTAAATTTATTTTTTTAGTTTTTAGACAAAAATTTTAATTTCTATTTTTTTATGATACAACATACAAAAATACATACAATCCTCAATTTTCACCCTTCTACAATCAACCCTTATTTTTTAATAGCCATAATTATTTATATGGCAAAACAACGTTTGCCGGGTCAGCTAGTAAAAATATAAAAACAGAAAAAATACTGAGGGCGAGGCAGGGGGAGGCGCGGTGTCCGGGGACGTGAGGTAAAATATAAACCTTCAAATATCGGTCAGTCGGTCGGAAAAATATTTATAGCTTGGCATGTAATATATATTATAGCATAGTGTAAACGGTCTCATATAATATGTATGACGAGCGATAAAATTGTATATCTCAAGATATAATATAAATTAAATTATATCCCATAGTAAAAAGCCGGCTTTAGACGTAATACTAATACTAATCCTAGTAATATTCACCTTATTATTAATGTTTCTGTGAATATTATAAAGGCGAAATTTTTTTATGAGTGTGTAAGTATGTTTGTTGCATCTTCAATCTAAAACTACTCAACCGATTGAACTGAAATTTGGTATGTAGATAGCCTAAACCTTAAAATAATACGTAGGGTACTTTTTGTCCCAATATTCTCACGGTAACGATGTCTACGCAGGTAAAACCGTGGGGCACAGCTAGTCTATTTAATAAATTCCGCTCAAGCAGTATATAAAAACCTAAGGGTAAAACCTATTTACTTATTTACTCTTTAAATATAGTATACACGTTATTAAAACTTTAAAACTACCTAACTATAGACAAACAAATAAACCTAAACAAAAACAATAAAAACTAAAAATAATATTGTTTAAAAACTAAAAAAGAACCGACTTCAATGCCGCGCTATTCATTTTCAGTACCAATTTTGAGATGTTTATCTTAATATCTCTGGAGATACTTATCAGACCTCGATAAAATTACCATGGTACCACACTTGGGATATCTCCTTTCGAACAAAAAAAGAATCGGTTCATAAACGACGAAGTTATCCGCGAACAAACATAATATATATATATACGGTCGAATTGACAAACCTCCTTTTTTTGAAGTCGGTTAAAAAATCTACCAAACCTCTACCAGTAGGGTAAAATAACTATATAAGAGTAGGTAGGTACAATGTTTTTTTCAAACACCAAATGTGTCACTAATACCCGTATTTGCTAAGAACGCTGAGTTATCACAGTTATCGCGAACGCATAGTTACATTCACATAAAACCACCGCTGTGCTGTGCAATTCTGTACATCATAACATAGGTAATACACCGTTGCTGAACTTGTGCGAGCGTCAAGAAAATTGAACAATACAACGATCAGCATCCAATAAACATAGTGCATTCATACCAAGCGCAGTTTTGGCTCGATGCTTACTGACCCGTGAGTAAAATAGAGAGTAAAATTACATAATAATGACATCACAAAATAATTTATTAAAAGCTGAACATCCAATAGAACTCAACCGTAAATTTTATAAACATAAACAACGAAATTCCCCTTTATTCAAGAATGTGCATTTTCAGCAAACTCCTCAACGATCTCGTCAAGTTTAAATTAATCGTCTCTTCACCGCAAAGTTTAATTTAATAAATAGCAAATGACGCGTGCCCAAACACGGCAAAATTAAGATATCGCTCAGATTAAAGCTTATTGGCGTGACGTTTTTGGTAATAGGCTAACGACTGTGTTAGGGTGAGATCGTCTTCACGTGCAAAGCGACTTTATTCTGGTGAAATACAAAATATATTAAGCCTTTATTCACAAATATGGCTGTAATGGCTAAGTGAATCATCATTATCATATTCAGCCGGTGTCAGTCCACTGCTGGACATAGGCCTCTCCCAAGATGCGCCACTGAATCTTCGGGTCTTCTTTGTTTTCCAGTCACTGCCCACCGCTTTGCGTATATCGTCACTCCACCTGGTCACAGGACGTCGTACGCTAGTTACGCAATTCGCGGTATACACTCTAAGACAAGTCTACCCCAACGGTTATCAGTGCTGCGACAGATATGACTATATATATTATATTACTATACTATATATACTATATACTGTCACTTCAGTTTGCTAATCCGCTATGTAGTGAAGTGAATGTAAAAATATAATTATATAAATACCAGAGTAATGTATAAACAACATAAAAATAATTATTTAATGAAAATATCAAAATTATATAAACTACAATAAAAATATCTATACTATTAATAAAAGACAGAACCTAGGTCGCTACCTGCCGAATGTTCCCAAAAAGCTAGCGACGTTACCTCGTTGTATAGCTAGGGTAATAATACGTTGGCCGAGGTAAGCGCCAGCTCTTTGGTCACGGGCTTCAAGCATTTACCAATGGAGATGTTAACGTTGTAATCCGCAAACATTTTTTTCTGCCGATACTTACGGGGGACGAGGTAAACACGCATTGCACACACACACAAATCACTTTTACGATCTCGCACACTAGCTGTAAACACGCACACAGTATTAAAAATACAGCGTAGTTACGAACGCTCATATGGCCAATAACGGCTATATGGCCAGCAGAGGGGTACGCCTTGCATTGACATCTCCATTGGTAAATGCTCGAAGGTCACGGGTGATGTCAATTAGGCGTCTGAATATAATGTAATGTTATGAAATAAAACGCGGCGACGGCGAGCATTCAGTCTATTGTGCTGGATAACATAATATTATTATACTTTAATCGCTCTCGCTCCATTCATGCACTCAGTCCATCCGAGTTTCCCTACTTCCGTAATCCGTGACAGGTAGAATAGATAGGATTAGTGTTGGAAGGTATTTCGTTAATTTCCCTAAAGCTTAAATGATATTATACTTCAGTGATGCAATCTTGATTTATGCCTGATTAGGGAAGGAAATTACGTAGGTAAGTGACAGGGGAAGGAATTGATGTTGGAGTAAGCTGTACGTTCCAAAAGGAAGTTATTAAAACTTTTGTTAGCTAACACTACGTTGAACATAAAATTATCACCGTTACTATAACAGTTGAAGATGTTTTTATCAACCGACTTCCAAAAAGAAAGAGGTTCTCAATTCGTCTGTATGTTTTTTTTTGTGTATGTTACGCGATTACTCCGTCAATTGTGAATCGATTCGCATGATTCTTTTTGTAATCGGTAGGGTACGTTTCCGAGGTAGTCTCATTGTAATTTCATTGATATCTGATAAGTATCTCCAGAGATATGACGATAACCGTCTCAAACTTCTACTGAAATTGACTCGCGGGGCATTGAAGTCGGTTGTTTTAATTTTTAAACTATCTTAATTATACTATAGGTAATTTAAGATCGTTTAAAATTAATAGCATCTACCGACTAAACTACCGCTGCGCTAGTCAATTTTCAATACCAAGGTTGAGGTGTTTATTTCCATATCTCATGAGATACTAAACATATCTCCATGAAATTTAAATGGGACAACTTAAAAACAAAAAAATAATTATTCCAAATCGGTTCAGGCGTCTTCGAGTAACCGGTGAACATACATAATAAAGAAAAGAAAACTATTATGTTAACAGACTGTAACGAAAAGAACGAGCAGTTTGCTTAAATAATAAAAAAATTGGCGAAGACCCAGATTCGTAGATAGTCTTCAATTCGCAAGTAGATAGACCAGGTATCTGGAACCAAACGTGCTTTATCTGGTATCGTATTGACACTTGGATTCAAGCAGGTTGTTTTAGATGCAAGCCTTTATACAAGGCATCAAATATAAAGAAAGCGCAAATTATTACAGAAGGTTAATTTAAGTTAGTTGTTTTAGTGGTATTAAAATAATAATTTGTACGAATATGTAAGTGGTACACGAAGGTCTTTGGAGACGTTTGAGTCTATCAGAGCTTGATTCTAGAGGATGATTAGAATTTTTCGTTGAATAAAACAAAAATAGAAGCGCCTGTTTACCGGCTATGTCAATATCCAGTACCAGCGCATGGGAGACACGTTTGGCAGAAAAGCCAAAATTTTCTTTATGATTATGAGAGTATATTTAGTTCGAGTTATTAGACATTTTGTGAGTTACTAACTTACTTACGAGTAACAAACTTGAAAATACAACGCATAATATCTCAAAGGCCAGCAAAGTCTGAATAACATCTCTCGCTCGCTTCATCAATAGAGAGATCAATAAAAATATGCGTTGTAAACTTAAAATAACAATATTTGAATGTCTCGTACCAGTCTTGTGTTTTCGTCAAAGCTATAGTATTTTACTAATACTTGGAGGAAATTGACACTTCCGAGTCATAAGGTCACCCTCATGATAGCTATTATCTCATTATTATAATAATTGTTATAATAGCGCTTTGTTAATAGAACAATGGATAATAAAGTTACGTGACTGTAAGCACGTCCTACAAGTATTTGATCCGCTGATAATATTTATATTTTTGTCATAAATAAAATAATTTAAGATCGTTTAAAAAACTAGAAGGACCAACTTCAAACATAGCGCTAATCATTTTTAATACCAAGACTGAGGTGTTTATCTCCATATCTCTGGAGATACTGAATATAAATTTAGTATCTTTTCAAACGAAATAATAAATATCACATATTATGTTACATAATCTCTTCCAATGTTAACATCTTTAGACATAAGTTAAAGCAATTATTGACCAGTAAAGCTTATTACAGTGCACAAGAATATCTTAATGATAAATTTTAATGAATTAATTATCTTATTGGAATTATTTTAATTAAAGATTCAGACAAGACATCAACAAAAATTAATTGACATTTTCATAATATTATTATTTTTCCTTTTATTCAATTGAAATTTGACATTAACATTTATTATTGACAAGGTTTATGTGGTTATTAATTATTATGTTATATTGCTATTATTTTTTTTGCAATTATTAAAATTTTTATTACAATTTGCGATGTGATTTTATGTCATTTATGATTAATATAATAACATTAATTATTGAATGCCATTAAGGCTGTATACCTTATTATTCCTATTTCTGTGCTGTATACAGAGAGCGACTATCTAATTAATAATATCATCTTTATAACTTACCTGTATTCTCAATAAATGATTTGATTCATTGATTAATTGATTGATTAAATTTTCCAAATCGGTCCAGGTGTCTTCGAGTATATTCGGGGAACAGACATAAAAAGAAATCTGACGAGATGAGAACCTTCTCCTTTCTTGTTAAGCCAGTTACAAAATAATTATAATATTCATCTGCATGGAGATATGGTACTGTCTGGTTTCCTGGATAGTGCTACCACCCTCGAGCTGGAAAAGCTATCGCCGAAAGTCTTGTGTTTATGTTTCACTGTTTATGTTTAGACCCGCAAGGATAATTTTATTATAGTTTGTTTTTATATTATTTTGAATAATATTCTAAGCCCATTGCTACACCTTAAATAGTATTTCAATAGTGATTAAGTGGACTAGTTTTTAGAGTTCGTTTATACATATTGTACAGTGTATTGCAATAAATAATACTGAATAATGTTATCAACCTTATTGTATTAATTATGTGTTAAGGTACGGCCACACCGCGGCGTCCTGCGATCTGCGGGCGCGATCTCAGTACTTTTCAATTGTTTTTTGATCGCGTTTGGTGTGAACCAGTCGGTGCAAATACTACTGCGCTCTCTGATCACCGCCTAGATCGCGCACGCAGGACGCTGCGGTGTGTCCGTACCTTAACTCTGCAGCTCTGACTGCCTATAGAATCATATCATTTCTATTTTGACTTATCTCAAAGGCTTACCTACCATTTTACCTCTTTTGACTAATACTTCGGTCATAGCTCTATAGCTGTGTCTATAGAGCAAATGTTTGCCACCGCGTCGCCACGGCAGTGAGTGATGTAAATATTGAGTACTCTTTTTCATGCATATTACATTCTCCGCTGCATTGAGACCTCCTTAAACCTAGAGTTGAAATGCGATACTCGTTCCTCCATCATGTTATCTCCGGTGGGTAGTAACCAACAAAATTTCCTTTAAAAAATGTACTTACTGAGAGCGTGAGGAAAGCGAGTACAATTTACAATGTTTAGTCATGAGTGTTTTTTGGCATAACAGTATTATTCATAATAAGCTAAGAATTCTTTTTACCCATCTCAAATTTCAGGTTAAAAGAGGCCAGGCCTTTTGATTACGAGCAAATTTGTATATACAAACGCAATTCAGCGCCTACGCGCGTCGGCTTAATAATCTTAAGCGGCAATTCTGCAACATATTTCCATAATCACTCCAATTTCTATGTTTGGTGCTTTTAGATAAAAGACCGCTTCATTTGGTGGCACTATCTGAAATCAGTGGCCCATCCATTTTCCCAACATGGCTCCAGCAAGTTGATTAGGTCAGGGCGGGCGGGTGTAAAAGCTCCGCTATCTGACGTCGCAGGCCTTTGAGCCGACCGCGCATAAATTATCGAATGAGCGATTGACAACAGCTCAGTTTTTGTCGCCAGGATTTCCTATAAGGCCTATGAGGTGAGAATAACGATTTGCGGGGGACACAAAAAATTCTTAAATTCTGTAAAAATATGTGACTGGCTCGTTCTACTTGTCGTATTTGTTGCTGATATTAAAATTGTGTGAAGGCAGATGTGATTTCGATATAAGCTCAAAATATCGAACGGAATCTGTTTTTCCATCGGCAAAAGAAAAATTTACTTGGTTTGATTGATGCTATTGTGAACCTTATTAACTCAATGATTTAGTTTGTCTTGGAATGTCTTAGATAAAAACGTACAATTGGAAACTTCATAATAAACTGAAAATTTTCATAATATGTTCACATCATAACAAACTACTAGGTATAGGCATCATCACACCTCTCCTCGTACTAGAATAAATTATAGGTACATTTTCTTTATAAATTGAGGGCCCGGTGGCGTAATCGAAGAACGATCGGCTTTGATGCCAGAGGTAACCGAGTTCAAACCCCGCCGTGCACCAATGGATTTTTCTATCGAAAAATTTATGTGCGCTTTTCACAGTGGCCCTCCGGTGAAGGAAAAACATCGTTAAAAAACTAACAACCTCGGCATGGTGGTAGAACACTATCTAGTGTCCGCCTGGCCAGCTACCACCCTCAAGTTAGAAAATCTGTCACCAAACATCTAATGTCTTCCGGCAGCTATCCTCGAGAGACAGTTCCCATTCTAGGCCTAGCATGCTTACTATCTTCGACGGTATCATCACTTACCAACAGGTGAGATAGTGGCCTAAACGCTAGCCTATAATATATATTTTTTAAATGTTCTGTATTTAAAACAACAGTGTAAAAGTCTGTCCAGAAATAAAGATGTCATTGTGAAGCTATAGATTATATCAAATATTATGTTTCTTTGAAGTGTCTCACACTTTATATTTTTGTAAATTGTTAAACACGGTTCGAGTCCCGTCGGTACGATGAAATTTTGGATTGTGTTTAACAATAGATTATATCATTGATTTTTTTTCAAAAAATAATGTTGTAATAGATTATTATGGTTTTCAACCGAATTCCAAGAAGGAGCTTCTCAATTCTTCTGTATGATATTTTTGTATGTTTGTTCCCCGATTGCTCCACTAATGATTATTTTTTACGTAGGACATACATCATCAATCATCAATCATACATCTTCAAGGTAATCCCATTTACATTTTATCAAGATCTGATAAGTATCTCCAGAGATATGACGATAAACGTCTTAAATTTGCTACTAAAACAGACTCGCGCATAAAGGAAGTCGGTTTTTGTAGTTTTTTAATTATCTTAACAAGATATCATATAGTTATTTAATCAATTTAAAAATAATTACTTAATGACAATACAATAATTAAGATACTTTAATAATATCATTTAAAAACTAAAAAAGAACCGACTTCAATGCCGCGCTATTCATTGTCAGTACCAATTTTGAGATGTTTATCTCAATATCTCTGGAGATACTAATCAGACCTCGATAAAATTACCATGGTACCACACTTGGGATATCTCCTTTTGAACAAAAAAATAATAATCAAAATCAGTTCATAAACGACGAAGTTATCCGCGAACAAACATAAAATATATATATATGTATACGGTCGACTTGAGAAACCTCCTCCTTTTTTTGAAGTCGGTTAAAAAACTAAAACAACCGACTTCCATGCCGCGCGAGTCTGTTTCAGTAGCAAGTTTTAGACATTTATCGTCGTAATTATCTCTGAAGATACTAATCACATCTTGATGCAATTACAACGGAATCACCTTGGAGATGTTCACTACCAATTACAAAATAAATCATTTAAATCGGTTTACAATTAACGGAGTAATCGCGTAACATACATACATAGTATTATCGTTTAACAAACTAAAAGAACCGACTTCAAATGCCGCGTTATTAATTTTCAGTACCATGTTTGAGGTGTTTATCTCCATATCTCTGGAAATACTTATCAAACCTCGATGAAATTACGATGGCACCTCACTCGGGATATCTCCTTTCTAACAAAAAAATAATAATCAAAATCGGATCATAAACGACGAAGTAATCCGCGAACAAACATAAAATATACATATATATATACAGTCAAATTGAGAAATCTCCTTTTTTCAAGTCGGTAAAAAAAAATTTCTAAACTTTTTTCTCAATTATTTAAAGTTTCATACGGAGCGGCTGTCACGGAAACCTGAACATTTGTATATTGGATTAATTTTAAAGCATTTAGTAGATGGCAGGTTTACACGTGGTGAATGTAGTGGCCATCAATGCCAGGTTTCCAAAGTCTCCGACGGTGCATGACCTGATGCAACCACCATTGCACTGGTAATAAGCGGCACTACCGGCTGTTGCAGCCAGAAGCTGTAATTAGTATTTAAATTTTTTTCAATTAATATTTCCATGTATGCAATTTCTTTGATCCTGTTTAACCGCAGGCAGATAGTTTGAAATTTGTTCAGGTTAAAGTTGGAGTTGTTTGCATATTTGCTGTTTAAAGTAACAAAAAGTAACTCATAAAAAGATTAATGAAAAGTTAATTCGTTAGTTGTTAATTTGTTTATTGACATTCTTATAAGTAAAAATAAAGTACTTCTAACTTCTTGGATTATGACAAATAGCTAAATACAATAATAAAAATAACCCATTAATGAAAATTATTACAAACGTAGATTTTTTTTTTGTCTATTGTGTACACCGTATGTAACCCTGTCCCTGCGTATGATTTATGCCTCGGTGGCGCTAAAGAGTGACCACTGGTGGTAACCCTAGGCTGCAGCTCGAAATACTTTCTGAAAAAGTGTGTGTTCTGTTATGTTCAGTGTAGCCAGTTCAATAAATAAAACTGGCCAAGTGCGAGTCAGCATCGCGGCTCTTTATCGCACACCTAGGGAGGGTTCCGTACAATACGAAACATAACAGAGTTTCAAGCTCATATATTTGATTAATTGATATTACCAAGAATATTTGGTTTGGTCGCGATCTAGAAAGACGGGGCTCGTTTACTAGCGCCATCTATGTCATTTTGCCGAAACTAATTAGATAGATGGCGTTTAAAAACACGTTCTTTGTATGGGGACCCCCTTTAATTTTTAACTTTATTTTGTTTTTAGTATTTGTTGTTTTAGCGGCAACAGAAATACACCATCTGTAAAAATGTCAACTGTCTAACTGTCACGGTTAATGAGCTATAGCCTGGTGACAGACGGACAGACAGACAGACAGACAGACAGACAGACAGACAGACAGACAGACAGACGGACAGCGGAGTCTTAGTAATAGGGTCCCGTTTTACCCTTTGGGTACGGAACCCTAAAAATGTAGATACGCTGCAAGTTTTCCAGCGTACTCACTTTCGACTACCTTTGGAAGCATATTTCATACATTCCATCGTAGAAAATCATTTCCTGTCCCAAAAAAAACATCATCATCATCAGCCTATCTCTGACCACCGCTGTACATAGGCCTCATCTATAGCACGCCACGATCTTCAGCTCTTTATTTTCAACCGCTGCCAGCCATCTTGCTTTAATAAATATCTAACTCAATCCTGTTTAAGAATAATTTGTAACAGTTCTTATTCTGCCCCTTTTCCATTAAGTCTATTCTTTGCAGACGCCAAGATTTATGCGTTCAAGTCCTATATGTCCTAGATCTAGAAGAAGCAATTCAGAATAAGTGGATGTGGTCGGACGCTCGTAAATCAGTACTAGGACTCAACGGGACTCAAATCTGAGCTGCGACAAATTAAAATGAATATGGTTTTTCGCTGTTTTCTGGTTTATGTTAAAGGAGGCAGCGTTTGAGTTATTAAGTCCTACTACTTAACATAAAATGTATCACATAGTAGTAGTTACCAAGAATACATACATGCAATCACGCCTTTTTAGTGGTAGGCAGAGACTACTTCGTTCTACATGCTACGATCCTGACATACCTCTTTCACTTCTTCCACTTTCATGAGCGCCGGTTATAGGTACTTTTGACTTGGCCTTTCTTTGAAACGTCTCCGATCTGAGGCCTTATTCAGTATGACCATTTTAA
The DNA here is from genome assembly GCA_954871355.1 of Cabera pusaria. Classification (NCBI taxonomy): domain Eukaryota; kingdom Metazoa; phylum Arthropoda; class Insecta; order Lepidoptera; family Geometridae; genus Cabera; species Cabera pusaria. Next base: position 23,503,755 of record OX940901.1, on the reverse strand, counting down.
AGTCTTACCGTGCCGTGTTACGTTATCTCCGCGTTATGGTATTCTCTATGCCACTTAAAACGTGGTAGGGTAAGGTTATGAGCGCGTTTTGAGCTGTCAAAATAATCGTGAAATATGAGGACGTGTAACGCGCGCGTTTTGTATATTTTACCTATCGTGTGGCATACAGAATACAATTTTTCAATAACGTGACGTGGCGCGTTAAGGAACGCGTTATCTCATTAGTCATACTGAATAAGGCCCCTGGTGGTGATACGTTCGCTTAGGTCAGCCTCTACCGGCTGGCATATTCACACTCGTCTCATAAATCTGTAAGAATAAGAATAAGTCAGAATAATCTTAAGTATATTGCTTTTTGGTTTTCCTTTTAATATTCTATACTTTTTATGGATATTAAGTACCGTTACCGTGTCTTGGGAGAGGCCTACGTCCAGCAGTGGACTGACACCGCCTAATGATGATGATGATGAATATCAAGTTCCCTAAATATAAGTTGTGCTTAAATTACCATCAACAATCACACTGCCAATACAAAAAAAAAACGATTTAAAAAACACAGTTTTGTGTATCCACGCTTTAATAACGATTCGGCCTTTTTAATCAACCGACTTCCAAAAAGGAGGTTCTTAATTCGTCTGTATGTTTTTTTTTTTGTGTTGTATGTTACGCGATTACTCCGTCAATTGTGAACCGATTCGAATGTTTTTTTGTGTAATCGGTAGGGTACGTTTCCGAGATGGTCCCATTGTAATTTCATCGTGATCTGATAAGTAACTTCAGATATGAAGATAAACGTCTTAAACTTGCTACTGAAATTGACTAGCGGGGCATGGAAGTCGGTTGTTTTAGTTTTTAAACCATCTTAATTATTTTAAATTTCTGCAGGGTAATCGAATCGGTATCGAAGGTCGATAAGCAATATCCTTGAATAGGACACGTCACAGGCTACTTAATAATATTCATGAAGTAGCAAGGCGAAACAATTTAATTTATGAATGAGATCGTTTCAAACTCGATGCCATAATGAGTACTTTCCATTAGGATACGATGGGTATCTATTTACTATAGATATGAAGCGAAGCGAAAAATTTACAGAAGAATATTCATAAGTTTAATATAAAAAATCGGTTCTTTAAAGTTATTACACAAAATTATTGTAATTAACATTAGAGATAAATACTTGATTACGCTTTACCTTGCACCGTATGCGAAGCGAAACGCGGGCGCCTCTTACAACAAGGGGAATGAAGGGGATGAAAAATGTCCTTCTCGGCGACACCGACAAGAAAACCGTTTCCCGGCCACAGATACATTCATAACTAAAATGTATATTTACTGTTATTAACCCTAGGAACAATATAATTTTGTTTATGACTAACAATGACTAAACGATTTATACCTAAGTAGCGAGTGAATAGTTAATATTTGAGATAATAATTTAGACATGATTGAACCACCTAATTTTCAAACTCCAATTTGAGGTGAATGTGATAGATTCTGCACTGAGGAACCCCTTGGGGTGTAATGTACATATCCCCCAACAAGGACTAACTCACAGCTGGCATAATAATTAAACCACCCATAATTATATTGGGACAAGCTGCTTCATAATAATATCGTTTAAAAACTAAAAAAGAACCGACTTCAATGCCGCGCTATTCATTTTCAGTACCAATTTTGAGATGTTTATCTCAATATCTCTGGAGATACTTATTAGACCTCGATAAAATTACCATGGTACCACACTTGGGATATCTCCTTTCGAACAAAAAAATAATAATCAAAATCAGTTCATAACCGACGAAGTTATCCGCGAACAAACATTTAAAAAAAAATATATATATATATACGGTCGAATTGAGAAACCTCCTCTTTTTTTGAAGTCGGTTAATAAAGTAGTGATGTCCTCAGCTCATTAGGTCAAGATCGATACCAAAATTGTAACAAATCAGTCATATCGATTGTAAGTCACGTGCGGTGAAGTTGGTAGCTCGTTGTAATTGTCGTAACATTGCTCCATTTTGTTACGTTGCTTACGAGGCAGCGTTGTTGACTAGTTAAGCCAATACGTATGTGCTGTGTATGTATGTCATTTAGGTAAGTGTATTTGTGGTACTTCGACTGTAGTGACTATTTGTATATCTATGTTTCAACACTTCATTAACGTAGTAACTGGTTAGAGATATTCGTGTGCAAAAAGACGTGTAGAAAAACTGGAGCTTAGTTTATTTTTTTTATTATGGACAGGCAAGCATTTGACCACTATCTCGCCTGAAAATAGGTAGGTAGATTGTAAGCCAACATTAAAATATTATCAAAAACTAAATAGGTTTGAAAATGGGTGGTCTTGAATATCATGTATGTGTATAGCTTTAAGCGCTCTCTATCGGACAACTTTTAAATGAACAGGAGGTAGTTATGAAAAATAAGCGCTACATTATATACCTACATACAAATGTAAACATGATAATAGATAGATCGTGTGTTACCATATCATATATCATGAATTTAAGTAAAAATTAAGTTTTCATAAGCAGAATAATTCTTAAGATAATAAAACATTAAATTAAAAAATCAAAAACCCGACTGCGCAAAAAGTGAAGTGTTAAAAAACGAACTGAAAAGAAAAAAACAAGTAAGTCTAGTAGTTTAGACTTCTGTTTAGGGATATCAAAAACTATACCATTTAAATTCTTTCTCGGTCGATACACTCATAAAATAAATTATACATTGTTATATGGAATGTAGAGACTTTAACAGTCGGGACATATTAATGGCTTAACGAATGGGGATTCATGTGTCCCGACTGTTAAAGTCTCTATATTCCATATAACAATGTATAATTTATTTTATGAGTGTATCGACCGAGAAAGAATTTAAATGGTATAGTTTTTTGATATCCCTAAACAGAAGTCTAAACTACTAGACTTACTTGTTTTTTTCTTTTCAGTTCGTTTTTTAACACATCACTTTTTGCGCAGTCGGGTTTTTTGATTTTTAATTCAATGTTTTATTTAACACTTTTTAGTTAAGTAAAGGACGGCAAATTCCGTAATCTTCTCATTTCATTTCGAGAGTTGATGTCATGTGGATTATTGAGTAGTTTCCGGGGATCTAAACTACTTATTACTAGTCCATCTAAAGATCTAACCCGGCTCATTGCTACATAGGCTTGACCTTTCGCAAAAATGCGTGAACTTAAGTCGACCACAGCTTTGTCCAAGGTAGTACCTTGTAATTTATGGACAGTTACACCCCAACATAATATCAACGGTAAAAATGCGTGAAATAGATAGGGTATTGCTTTTTAAGCTTACTTACTTTACAGTTGTACTATTAAACGACTATACCAAAAGGAAGAGGTTGTTTGTTACCTCAGAACTCCATCAATTCGTAACCGATTTGGAAAATTCTTTTTTTGTTTGAGTAAATATGATTTTGGTTTGGTCTCATTGTAATTTTATTGAGATCTGATAAGTAACTTCAGAGATAAGCACCGCAAACTTGTTACTGAAAGTGACTAACGCGGCATGTAAAATCGTTTTTTTTTTCGATTTGTACGATCATAAATTATTTGTTATAAATATATTTTGAATCTTCGATACCCCACTCGATAGGTTTTGAAAAAAAAAATTTTTTTGATCCCCAAATTTTGGCGTCTGAAATCCGCCATTTTGAATTTATCAATTTTTTATGTTTTCGTTGACACTCGCGCTAGCATGGCGAATCTATTGACGTGCCAATTATCAAAATCGGCCCACGCGTTTGGTCTCTAGTGTGCCACAAAGGAACAAACATACATACATATATAGACTGATAAACACATTACCTCTCCTTTGCGTCGCGCAGTCGGGTAAAAATAGATAGAGGTGAAACAATTTAATCATTTAAAAATATTCACACATGTACTTTCCAAACTACGTCACTTTATCTCGTTAATAAGTTCTGTTCGTGTATGGGAAATTCACGAGGATATATTACTAAGTAATCGAGATGCACGCACGAGAAATAGATAATTGAGTAAGGAGGTATTCTTTCCTCAAGTCAGTAAAAACTAGTGCAGTTTTCGCAGTTAAATAGCAAACAAAACGAACTATCGCTATTACGTATTTATACGTTTGTAACGTTGCTAATCCGCGTAACTGATTTTAATTTATGAATGTTTTCTTTACGGAAATCTTATCATCTAACTGATAGGCGTTGTTAGTGAAAAAGGTTATGTGCTCACGTGTTTATTGTAGGTACTGTTAGTGTTAGTTAATCTTAATCCGTTTTTAATTATGTTTTAAATGAATTGTGCTCGAAGCGTTATTCTTTGTCGTTCATCACCCGTGCTGTCAAACAATATTTGTAGAAGTAACATCTTAATTATACACGAAAGTTAACCTGATCAATCTTATGAAACTGCTCTATTAACACATCGCCTAAAAATATTGTGAAACTTGAGACCTAGATTAACCTACATTTAACATAGTCTTATCTAAGCAACATCTATGAATACGGAAATCTTGGTAAAACTCTGGGTCTAATAATTATTGTTAATAAACTATACTCGTATTTAACATCGCAATGTAAAATGGTCTCATTTCTTAAATGTTGGTCCTTCGAGCCGGATTTAAAGGATGAAAGATTGAAAAGACAAGAAGTATAGTGCTATGAAATTTTAATAATATTATTAAATAGATAGACGGAAGCCATGTAGGTTTATGTCACCTACGTCTAACAATAAATCAAATGCCATGTACAAAATTGAATCTAATAAACGTTTCGACACCTATACTTTTCTTACACAGTTCTATCCAAACCTATTATTCTCTGCGTCATACTCTACTAAAATGGTACCGTAATAGGCAAAAGAACAAGCACGAGGTTCACCACTTCACCATACCCTACTTATCAGAAGATTGCCCATTTGTCCCACAGGATGTGGTCATTGCCACTCGGTCCTTTGTCCTCTAATACTCTGCGCATTGTGTCTTATAGTGCTTTATTGTGTCTCTTAAGTCCTAAGTCTTGCTTAAGGCGATCTAGTGGGCACTAGGTAAAGGAATTGCGGTTTTAAATCGAGGGAATTCTGCTATTAATTTACATGGTTCATAGACCAATGCCGCGTTTGTAGAAGGTTTTCTAGAATATAAAGTATATCGATGTGATTTTCTCGTTTATTCCACTACGTTTTTAATTGTATTTTTATGCCCAATAGGTAAGTATTTTCTCCACATCTCTTTCAGCAGATTTTAAGTGACTACACGATCCACGATGCCTAGATGCCACGACGCTTGCCTAGAAAATATATTTTCAATTGCTACTTACCTATGAATTATCTCCTGCGCCTGCATTTGAGAAACTATATACTACTATATATATAACTAACTATATAGCCAAGAAGAAATGGATTTTTAAACTTTTAATAAAAAGGTTATGCTAACTGTGCTCCGCGGCTTCGCTTGTATCCTATGTTCTAATCAGCCAAATTGGTCATGTCATTTGATCGAGAGAGGTCCCAAATAAACAAATGTACAAACTGCCTTGTTGAATTTTGGTGTTGATTTTTGAGCAATTATTATTAAAATCATAATTAAGATATCAAGTACTATTTAGTCTGTATGTTATAATGTCAAAGTCAAAGTCAAAGTCAAAGCATTTATTCAGTATATGGGCAAATTAAAAATTTGCACTTACACACGTCAAATAACATTAAATAGATCATATTCAACAAAAAATATAGATATAACAGAAAAATAACGCTTTGAATTTACAAAAAAAAAACAAAGGTATTGAGCCATTCAGCTTTCATCTAGACGTCGAACGTCACACTTAAAACACATGTTTAATTCCCCTTATTAATGTAGGGTTGCCAACCGTACCATTACGTGCACCCGCAACCCAGTGCATGTTTCAGTACTTCAGACAATTTTTATCCAAAAAATTGTGAAATAATCAAACATAATAGATAAATAAAACGCAGACTAATTGCAGTACAAATCATGTTCCGAATGGAACTGATTGTCCGACTATCAGCCGCATAATGAAGTAGAACTTAATAAGTTCAATAATCACGGATTATTGAACTCGTTAAGTTATACTCTTATTCATCAAATTCTGTTAACATGCGAAATATACGATTAGCATTCTGAGCATAGTAATATTTGTTTGTTTGTTTGTAAATACATTATTGCACAAAAAAAATTTACAAAAGGAGGACTTAATGCTAAAAGCATGTTCTACCAGTCATCCAGCAGCGGTGAGAAAAATTTTGAGTCGTGCTTATAGTAGTACAGAGGTGGTTTTATATACTAAAATAATATCAATATTTACCTACTACCGGACTAATTATAATATATACGAGTACTTACTATAGTAAATAACATAAAAACAAACAAATAATTTACATAAACTTAATTAAACTACATATAATATATTGTGCTTTTCTAATTGTTGGCAGGAAAAACTTTCTTGCGGAAATAACCTTTGACTTAGCTCTTGAATTAATCTTTCGATGGAGGCATTTTGATGTCGGTAGGCAACTGGTTCTACAACCGTACAGCAGCAACCGCAAATGAGTGACCAACAAAATTCGTGCTGTGGGATGGAGTTGCCAGAAGCAGCGTGTCAGTTGAGCGCAAATCTCTGTCATGCGTCTCGGACAAAAATTTTAATTTGTCTTGTAAATAGTCTAAAGCAAACTTATCTCTCCAAATTGAAAATAAAACTATATTTCAACCCAATGAAATTTTAGGTTGCATCATTTAATTTCTCATCTCAAAACTCATTATTCTGATGCCTAAAGGACAAATATCTTTGAGGATTTGAATAATAACTCGCTAAAACTCTCAAACGTCTTAATTCGTAACAGAATCAGAAGTTTGCAGAGATCTTGTTGGAATCTTATAAATTTGTGATCTTGTGAAGTTTTTGACATTCTAAAATTACGCGAGCATATTGCTAACTTTAGTTTTGTTTAATTGATGCTCTGTAATAGATCTGAATTGTGAATTTCTAGTCTAACTCTCAAAGTTTATTTAGCTAGAACCGCGCAGCTTGCGAATCCTTACGCTGGGTTATTTTGATAGTAAAGTTTGTCTTTATTTTAAGTTTTAAATTTCGATTTTATTATTTGATCTGGTAATAATGCTGAATGTGAATTCTAATGTTAATATAGACTAATATTTGTCTTCAAACTTTAGTCGACTAATTTGAATAAGGTTTCAGATAGTATGTCAAATGCCTAAAGTAGTTGACGTCTTTACGTAAAAAAGTAAGTTAAATACTAAAATAAGACTACTGACAAAACACGCTCTAGACTCTGTGCAATAATTATTAAGATAGTTTTAAAACTAAAACAACCGACTTCCATGCCCCGCGAGTCAATTTCAGTAGCAAGTTTGAGACGTTTATGGTCATATCTCTGAAGATAATAATTAGATCTTGATGAAATTACAATGCGACCACCTTGGAAACGTACCCTACCGATTAAAAAAATAATCATTCGAATCAGTTCAAAATTTTCGAAATAATCGCGTAACATCCATACAAAAAAAAATTACAGACGAATTGAGAACCTCCTTCTTTTTAGAAGTTGGTTGAAAAGAGAACCGTCGTAGAAATTGAAATCGCGTGTTCTAATTCAGGGTCCCCGCACACGGGCCACGGGCCACAACCACAAAACGCCGCCACCGGCATATTTCCTATAGTTTTCATACATTTATCATGTAGCGTGATGCGGCCACCGGCGTCAACCGTGTGCGGCGAGTCCATATAAAATGTATGAAACTATAGGAAATATGCCGGTGGCGGCTTGTGGCTGGTGGCCCGTGTGCGCCAAGGCTTACTGTTTTTTTGTGTTGATGATACTGCTCTGTCGTTGCTAGTACGACTTAAAATGTTTGATGCTTAGTAGGTACCTACTCTTATCATTATCGTGTGCTACTAGGTAGGTTTGTACAGTTTTCCTTACCTTTGAATGTTAGTTCATCATAACGCCACGATGGTTCTCTTTTTGCACAGGTTTTAATTTCAAAAATCATTCCTAATCATCCGGTACATGCAAGCAAGGCCGCGAGCAACAGCTAACAATATATATTTTACAAATTAGCTAATTACGCTCTTTCATTTGATTCCCAACGCGGTATCATTGAATATTATTTTTTTAGTTCATGACTTTATGTTCTCAAATAAAGTGCCATAATTAATTTAATGTGATACCACGTAGCCTATAGCTAGTAGCTAAACTATACCAGCGAAAGATCAAAACGCTTTCAACCACAGCAGGGATATAAACAATACCTAATTTGTCTTATTTTGATAAGGAGTTAAGAAGTAATAAAGGAATACATAAACATACATACCGGTCAAAATCATAACGCTCTTTTTGTTTCGCTGTAGTCGGGTAAACGTTACGAAAAGCAATAACTATTAGTATTACAAATTGGCTGGCGCCCAATGTTATGTCTGGAACAGGCTAACCGACTGGCGATACTTATTCGTATGTTTGTTTATTGGGTTAATTAAAACCGCATTACCCGCAATCGACAGTTAAGGTCGTAGCACATTGTAAACTTTAAACTTTCGCGATTTGAACACGTAGTTATAAATATTAAAATACGGGACTTATCGCGCCTAAAACATTAATTTTTATTTATCCAGTCGTCTCGTGACCACGATCAATGCAACTTGGCCGAAACGTCGAGTTAAATAAAAAATTATGTGTTAGGCGCGATAAGTCCCATATTTTAATATTTATAACTATGTCGTAGCCGATTTATACAACACCGCTCCTACCCGGCAAGGAAGCGCGGATAGGGCGCTAGGCGCCCCGCGCGGGGACAGCTAGTAGACTGACAGCTTTAAGCGCATGGACAGCTGGTGGTCTGCTATCTGTCCGCGCGTGGACATCTAGTAGTCACCTCCGTTTAAGGCGGTGTTGTGCGGGAGCGGGGTCGTGTAAATGGGCTACGACCTTTACACTGTAAACATGGTGCTTGCCGCGCCGAAATATCGGAAGCTCTTAAATAGTGAAAAACACGGTAAATATTCCGTTTAAATATCTTGATTAAACATAGGCAAAGAAAATATCGATTATAAACTATAGAATATATTATCAATTTAAGATCTCATGTTAAACCCACAGGACTTAGGTTACATTTTGCTTCGAAAAAACCCTTCATGTAAAGGTACGGACACACCGCAGCATCCTGCGTGCGCGATCTAGGCGGCGATCAGATAGCGCAATAGTAATTGTACCGACTGGTTCACACCAAACACGATCAGAAAACAATTGAAATGTACTGTGATCGCGCCCGCAGATCGCAGGACGCCGCGGTGTGGCCGTACCCTAATTAAATATCCGTAGAAACATATTCTTATTATATCCCTTCTCCCCATATTTTGTGTACGTTGACTCTTCTTCATGACAATCATTTTAATTTTAACACCATCTTGTCATTTGACACAGGAATCTGTTATAAAAATTCCGTAAGTCAGGGTTGATTTATGACGCACCCCGGGCCCACCCCTAAGTAGCTGACATTACGACCCTTTCGGAATTCTTTAATGTAATTAAAAAGACTTAAAATTCTTGGAGGGATTCTTAATGGTCTCAGCGAGTGTTTTCAGGATGTATTGTAGTAATAAAAGTGGCTTAGCTTCTTAAATTACGAAATGAATAGACGATTTTCTTGTCCTTTTTTGTGTTTTTGGGAATTGTGAGTTTAATTTAACGACTCAAAGTTGTGCTTGTGTTGACAATATAGTTTTTTTTACGATATAGATATTAAGACAAAAGGGATGATCATCTGATGGTAAACGATGACGTCTACCTATTACAGATAGGTATAGTAGCGTGCAAAATTCTGGCTATCGAGAAATCATTTCACTGCGGCTGTTACCCTGAGACGCAAGGATGTTAAGCCTCCCATGGCCTGCCTCACATGGCCTGAAATTTCACTTGACACTTTTTTGCAATTCAAACCGAAAAGTAATAATATTTAGATGGTATAAAGACTTTTATTGCAGAAGCTATGAGCTTTAAATCGAGATAAGTAGAGAAAGGCTTTCCTTTCAGTACAAAGCCGTCTCTGTTCTGACTTACTCTTGCTACAAATCTAGGTATTTTGAAATCTTCGACCCTCTTCTCAATCTTTGCATCTGTAGAAACTCATATAAATATTATGTATTTTATATATTATGACTAAAATGCAAATAATTTATAGTTAAACCAATGATATTTATTGTTTCAGTTAGATAAAAATATAACTTTCTCGAATATCCAGAAAGCTTGACCCATTTCAAAGATAGCCTGACCATCATAATAATACGTTGTACAAACAGACCTTATCTGTGGAATGAATCAAGTAAACGCCCTCAGGGCAGATGAAATGGAGCTTCAATATTTGATATGGACACAGGGTGCTTACAAGGCCATCGTTAACGAGTAGAATGCGATTTCCCATGAGCGAAGCGAGCAAATATACCTTTATTCGAGAACGTATAAAACTAGCTCCCATTGGATCCCATCGGTTGTTGCGGGAAGTTTAATTGGGTCCTTGCTCCCCTGAAAAAAGGGAGCTATTATAAGTTGGACGTGTCTGTCTGTCTGTAGTATCGTAGCTCCTAAACAAATGGACCGATTTTGATGCGATTGTTTTATTGTATAGGTGCCTATACAAAAGTGTTTTTTAATCAAGAGTGTTTTTTATAAGTTCTTTTTTTTATTTATAGGAATTGCATATATATAATTTTTCATCCAGCATTATCATCAATCAAGTATATTAATCGTTTGCTTGTCAAGGATATCAAGCTTTGGTCTCAACGGTCAAAATTGTACGCATATTTTACGTGCATGTCAAGCAATTTTGATCGTCTAGGGACTCCTTTAGGCCCAGTACATTGCATCGCATACAATAACAGGACTCGTGTTTTATGGTTCCACGGCCAATAAAGTAAACAATTTGTAATTTTACTGCAATTTAATGGCCCATACAGTACTAAGGACGGAACATTGGGAATGTTGGGACTTGCAACTGTTCAGTTTATATCTTAGCGTCCTTTGTTCGGCAACTTTCAAACGAGGAATAATGAAATTGAAATGAAATGTAAACGAGACAAATTTCATTTGAAAAACAAGATAATAAATTAATCTGCAAAATTAATCTAATCATGTAATAAATTAATCTGCAAAATATTACTGCGCTCGATTAATCCCCAGCTCACACTCTTCCACACATACATAGTACACGTACACCAACAATCCTCTCCCTCCTACACAGACACACACGCGTACACGCACGCACACACACACACACACACACACACACACACACACACACACACACACACACACCACTTACAACTCACATTTACACGCACTGACTTGTAATGCAACTATTAATTTGAATCGTTTCTGTCTTGATTACCTGCGGTACAGGCTTGCCCTAGTGCAAGAATCGCAAGACATGTGTAAATCTGTTAATGTGTATTTGTTTAAATAAATTATTTTGTATTTTATATAAGAAAGGAATAAAAAGCTTCGTGAGCATTTTGATATGGTTATTCAGGAAATTTGTTATACAACCTCTGGAGATTTTACTCAAGCTTAACTGGTAGCTAAAAACACCAATGAGACGTAGCGCACTGACTTTTTTTCTTATACCGTCATCAAAAAGGAGCAGGTTCTCAATTCGTCCGTATGTATTTTTAACCGACAAAAAAAACGGAGGAGTTATCAAGTCGACGCTTATATATATATATATATATATATATATTTTATATGTATATTTACCGATTTATCTGTGCATTGTAGAATGATTTTCAAAATTTCGAAAGAACAATTTTTTTATTTCGAAATAATATAGCTTATGAGGTGATCCCATAATACATTTATGAGATCTGATTAGAATTTTCAGAGATATGGAGATAAACATATCAGACTTGCTACTGAAAAATGCAAACAGATTAATTTAGAACGTCCTCCTTTTTGAAGGTTGTAAAAATGACTACCACGGCATTTGAAGTTTGTTTTATTAGTTTTTTCATTACCATAATCAGCTGGGTCAGTCCACTGCTGGACGTAGGCCTTTCCCAAGATACGCCACCGTTTTGCGTATATCGTCATTCCACCTGGTCACCGGATGTCCTACGCTACGTTTGCCGATTCGCAGTCTCCACTCTCGGACAAGTCTACTCTAACGGTTATCAGTCCTGTACTAGATATGACCAGCTCACTGCCACTTTAGTTTGCTATCCATTATAATCCGTTGAGCTATCTCGATCACTTTAGTTCTCTGGCGAATTATTTCGTTCCAGATTCGATCCCACAGAGAAACACCGAGCATAGCTCTTTCCATAGCCCCGTTTTTTAAACGATCTTAAATTATACTCAATCCTCAGAGCTCAACTATCCCCCACTTGTTCCAAACAACGTAGCACCGAACATGACACACAAGTACAGCAACCACCAAGTACTTACTGGCATCATTCCGACATTGCCGTTAATGACAGCAAACTACGGCCGCAAGCAATCCCTCACCACAAAACGCGAAATGGTTTATAAGCAGCTTAAACTCATCTCTAGCTATGTTAGTTATCTTGCGGAATGCCAAGGTAAAATCATTACGGAGCGGTCACAGCGTCGCGTAGAATATTAGACAATAATTTTATTTAAAAGCCTTCTTACCATGTATATAAGGATAAAGTAGTAGCCCAGGCTGCCGTTTCTTCGCTTAGCATTTTGAGACCTTGAAAATCAGAGTATTCTAGGCCTAGCGTGTTTACTGTTTACCATCTTCGACCACATCATCGCTTACCACCAGGCGAGATAGTGGTCAAACGCTAGCCTATAAGATATATTAAAAATCTTTTCAAAGTCTGAAAGCTATCCTCATGTAGATTTGCATATTACGCTGACTGATTTTTTTTGTATTCCGAGAAAAAAAAATGGTTTTCTGCTTCCTGATGAAAATACTTGAAATCTGTACAAGTTGTTGTTATTTATTATACAAGGTAGTTATATAACTAGCTTTGGCCGCATTTAATCCTGATTATAAACATTCCTCTTGAATGCACTGGGTTGCGGGTGCACGTAATAGTACGGTTGGCAACCCTACATTAATCAGGGGAATTAAACATGTGTTTTAAGTGTGACGTTCGACGTCTAGATGAAAGCTGAATGGCTCAATATCTTTGTTTTTTTTTTGTAAATTCAAAGCAATAAGTTATGTTTCTGTTATATCTATAATATTTGGTATTGAATATGATCTGTTTAACGTAATTTGACGTGTGTAAGTGCAAATTTTTAATTTGCCCATATACTGAATAAATGCTTTGACTTTTTGACTTTGCTTTATCTATTGATGAGAACCGCATTAGTTGCGTAGTTGAAAAGATCTAAGCTGTGTGACTTTGTTTTATATTATGTAAAGATTACTATATTTTCACCGACTTCACGATCGAGAAAGTAAAAAAATAACTCAATTTACGTTTTTTTTATATCTTATAGGCTAGCGTTTGACCACCATCTCATCTCGCATCATAACTTACCAACGTAAGTGATGATGCGGTCGAAGATAGTAAGCACGCTAGGCCTAGAATGGGAACTGGCTCTCAAAAATAGCTGCCGGAACACATTAGATGTTTTGGCGGATAGATTTTTCTCGCTTGAGTGTTGTAGCTGGCCAGGCCGCAGGCGGACACTAGATAGTGTCTTACCACCATGCAGGGGTTCTTGGTTTCTTAACGATGTTTTTCCTTCACCAGGGGGCCACTGTGAAAAGCGCACATAAACTTTTCTATAGATAATATCGTTTAAAAACTAAAAAAGAACCGACTTCAATGCCGCGCTATTCATTTTCAGTACCAATTTTGAGATGTTTATCTCAATATCTCTGGAGATACTTATCAAACCTCGATAAAATTACCATGGTACTACACTTGGGATATCACCTTTCGAAGAAAAAAAAATCAAAATCGGTTCATAAACGACGAAGTTATCCGTGAACAAAACAAGCGGAGTACCTTATTATTCCTATTTCTATGATCAATCCTCAACGTTATAAATGGTACTCATAAATCAGGCGTATCAAAGTATCACATAAATAAAAAAGTACATAATAATTGGTTTCCATTTCCCCGCTTCCATGTCGCGACATACGCACGAGTAGTTGACGCCTACAAGTATCCAAGTAATTGGATTCTCGAACAGCTCAAACGGTTGAAATTCGCAATCAATGGTCGAAATATCCAATTTTATCGGCAGTGTCGAAATCACTTTTATTTTGGTCTGACTATTTCTAGAATAGGTAGAAGTCACATTGCGTTGCGCTATATGGAAGTGATTTGATAGAAGTGACAAGAGAGATAATAGTTGTCCGCAGACGGTGTCTAATTCTTGTCAATTGTTTGTTAATAAGATTTTCTTAACGTAGCAGAAGACCGCGAGACTTTCTAAATGATGATTTCCAAGGCAAGTTGTAGTAATAAGATGAATATATATGATGTAATGTACTCTTTTGAATTTTGGGTCTTTAATGTTTGTGATGAGGGATTATGTGCCTATTTCCAACATGTATTGGAGTGAAGTATAATTACCAATGTTTAAGTTTAACCAAAATTACTCCCAAAAATATTCTAGGGTTACAAAAAACTTATTATTATGTATCAAAAAACATAAAAGAAGAGTAATTTGTAGTCAATAGAGCATCACTTCTACCTATATAACTCTAAGGTACCTTGTTTATGTAATCAGGTATTCATTCTGCACAAGGCCCCACAAAGGTACTGTTTGCGAACAAAGGGAGGTACGGAACCCCGTAAATGAACAAGCCTGGGGCGTTTTGGGATACTGAATAATCACAATTGATTACTTTGGTATATTTACTTGTATGATGCCCTGCTTGACTTGCTGGGGTAAACTTTAAACAAGTTTAATCACCACATACAGTTGGTCAAAAAAAGCAATTCATAGAGGCGTAGCTACAGCAGACCTTAATTTTTTGTAGTAACAAGTTTTGCTCTAGAAGCATTATCCAGGAAAGAAACGGGGGAATACATTTGTATGGAAAAGTGCACTGCGCGTTCCCTCTTAAGTCATCGCAAAGTAATGTTTAAGAAGGATCGCGGGGTGCAGGGCAGTAATTTCATTTATTTATTTCCAAATAACAATATGCATTGTATGGGAAATTTTAACAAGGTACATTAAAGACTTACAAATTTCATTCAATAAAATTAAACTAACTAAATCAATAACATATTAAAAACATTTTACACACTTTGCACAATAAAATGTCAGGCAATAAATAAAGAAGATATCATATCAATCTAGAACTAGAATAAATAATAATTGATTAGGTCTCTGTCAACTAAAATGAAAATCTATAGTTAAATAATAATTAAATAATTCAAAAAAAAGTCATCAGTTTTGGAAAAGAAAAAAAAATCGAATGTCAACTAAATAAAAAAAACCAATAGTCAGATAACAAATGTCAAACAATACTTAAATTGAAGAAAAAGTAATATCAATATTGTTATAATGTAAAATATTCCTGTAACCTTTAGTTTATAAATAAAGAAAGAAAGAAGAAAGAAAGAAAACACATTTATTCATAGCCATAAAAGTAGGTACATAGTTACATTATCGGTAGGTTATAATTAATGGTTGGCTACGAAAAGGGCACATGCTCAGGATAATGCATCACTACATAGACTGCAGCAGTGCGCTGATTTTCAGCAGTGCCCCCTTTTTTTTCGCATCAAGTAGTCGCCGTATTATTAACTAATTAACCTAGGTATATAAAGAAAAGTTAATGGTGTATGTAAGTTAGTTCTGGCACAGATAAAATTACAATTATGGTATACAAATAAAGAGTTACTGAAATCCATCTAAGTATAATAAATCTATGGAATGTAAGTATCACTGAAAATAAAAGAAACAAAGTAGTAAAATAATCATTATGTTAACAGTTAATGAGTGAGTGAACATCCAATATCAATTTAACTGTTCAGATAACTAATTTTAATTTTAATAATCTTTACATAGTAAACAAATAGAACGCTCATTCTTAGATCTTTTAAATTATGCAACTGATTTTAATACGGATTTCATCAACAAATAGAATGACACAAGAGTATGTAGTGAGTAGTAGTAATAATAGATTAAATGTCAACTATTATAATTTATCAGTCAAATATTCGGTGATTGAGTAGTAACACTTTTCCAACAGGAAGGCCTTTAATTTATTCTTAAAAGAGTAACTATTGTACACAGTTTTAAAAGAAGTTGGTAATTTATTGTCGGTAGTCGGGTGTGTTGTTTGTCTTTAGGATAACACAGTCCCACCAATTTTATTTTATTTTTTCTACAGTATTGTAGAGACATGGGAGTCATAGGATACTTAAACACAAGCGTGCTACATCATCGATCACATCATCACTTACCATCAGGTGAGATAGTGGTCAAACGTTTGCTATCTCCAATAATTTAAGACGGTTTACAAAACAAAATAAACGGGCTTGCCGCGCTAGTCATTTTCAGTACTATGTTTGAGGTGTCTATCGCCATATCTCTAGAGATACTTATCATCGGTTCACAATTGACGGAGTAATCGCGTAACATACTCGTACGTACATTAAAAAAGCGGGCGGTCTTTGGGGACTGCCGATAGAAATGAAACTAAGTAACTTGTGAATTTGTATCGTCCAGATAGACAGTACCTATACATATAGCTCATGGGAAGCGTACGGTGACGATGACGCTAGTTTCACCGTTTTTGTTCAGCCAAAAATTACACATATATATTACACAGTATACATATAGCTCATGGAAAGCGTTCGGTGAATCGATTACGATGACGCGAGTTTCACGCTTTTTGTTCACCCAAAAAGTGCTTAATGCACCTAAAAAAGATTTCACTTAAAAAAACATATTGACGATTCGAGAACCTCCTTTTTGGAAGTCGGTTGAAAAAAAAGCCACTAGTCACTTCTAGTACAGTACAAATAAGCGGCCCGATCGAGATATTTAACGTAGTTAAATTTAATCCAGTTTTAAACGGCCGAGACTCAAGTAACTGAATGCTGTCGTAGATTAGAACATCCTCAATTGAACGTGAGCAGGCTGGCTGCACGTCTTATTGTGCATTTGTGACACGGGACATCATGTCTGGACGCGGTTTTACCAGCTTCAACTGATAAGGTTGCTTGGAGAATATTTATTTTTAAATTCTGTAAATTGAATTAAGCTTAAACCCAACTCGTAATATTTGAAATGCAAGTAGCTGAAGTTGCTAAACCTGTTCAGTCTGAGTCTGAGGGCCCGGTGGCGTAATCGGGAGAACGGTTGGCTTTGATGCCAGAGGTACCGAGTTCAAACCGCCGTGCACCAATGGATTTTTCTATCGAAAAATTTACGTGCGCTCTTCACAGTGGCCCTTCGGTGAAGGTAAACATCGTTAAAAAACCAAAAACCCCCGCATGGTGGTAGGATACTATCTAATGTCCGCCTGGCCAGCTACCCTCAAGTAAGAAAATTTGTCGCCAAACATCTAATGTGTTCCGGCAGCTATCCTTGAGAGCCAGTTCCTATTCTAGGCCTAGCGTGCTTACCATCTTAGACCGCATCATCACTTACCAACAGGTGAGATAGTGTTCAAACGCTAGCCTATAAGATATTAAAAAAAAACTTCCTACACATTGAAATATTGATAATTTAGATTTACGCGTACGTCATTTCCGTTGCAGCGGGACCGTGACGCTAAGTTAAACATACCACAGTGCGCTTAAAGAAGAACTTCAAAAACTTTTCAAAATTAACCAAATAAAAAAATAAACGAAAACAATCTCAAAACGAAACTCTGTATACGTTTCAATGCGGTTGATTATAAGACGGTTCACTTCAAACTACTCACTTAAGTCTTATCTACAAGTTACCCGCATTTTACACTTTACACGAACTATGCGAAGTACCCGACAAGTTTTATCTACCTACCGTCATAAACAAGACTAGGGCGCTACGATGCCGTTTACTTTCTCTACAAATTTTCTACGTTCGAGAATATTTCCATTGTTATAAACTACATAATTTTTGATACGCTAAAGTTGGGCGGTTTTGTCGTCTGATTTTCATTGCGTCATTTTTTTGATAGGAATATTTATCCCCTATTTAATTAAGTTAGAAGTTTTTTCAAATTATAATAATCTTTTTAAGTGCTCCCTGCTTGAAAACTGCACTGAAAACTTCACAGAAATAGGAATATTCCTATTTCTATGGAAAACTTCAATGCAGCATAATTCTACGCCAACTCTAGACACTTATAACTCAAACAATGTAAGTAATTTATTAACCGACTTCACAAAAAAGAGGAAGTTCTCAATTCATCAGAATATTTATTTTAAAATGTATGTTCACCTATTACTCGAAGATGCCTGAACCGATTTTCTTTTTTTTTTTTCAAAAGGTACCCATCCCAGGTGGTTCCATTTATATTTTTTAACGAAATCGGTCAAGCGGCTTTTAATATATCAACATTTGTATTACGATGCATTTCTATATATCGATAACATGCTACTGACTACTTGCTACATTGACTAGCGCGACGTTTGAAGTCGGTTCTTTTAGTTATTAAACGATCTTAAATTATTATGTACAGAAGTATTAGTTGAATTCCCCTTTGATGTCAACTTACCGTACAACCATTATCGTACGTAAAATTAGTTCGATAAGTTATATTTGAAGTATATTCGTGCAATGGAAACAAGCAACACATTTTATTCATGTAAAGGTGGGAGGGTTATCGCATCTCCTCAATTTGGTACGTGCAACCATTTCGAAGGTAAATACGTACTACAATAACCCTATTGTACGTCGTCGGGTAAAAATATAGCTTGCATTTGTTTGTTACACAGAACTGGAATCTCAAAATTGTATGAGGTAAATAAAATTATTTGAATGTGACTGAATAATTATAGATTTGTTGTTACTAGGCTTCAGTAGGAGAAGTCTATTCTACATTCGACACGTGTAATGTGCAGCAAGCTTCGAGCATTTACCAATGGAGATGTTAACGTTGTAATCCGCAAACATTTTTTTCTGCCGATACTTACGGGGGACGAGGTAAACACGCATTGCACACACACAAATCACTCACTTTAACGATCCCGCACACTAGCTTGAAACACGCACACAGTATTAAAAATACAGCGTAGTTACGCACGCTCATATGGCCAATAATGGCTATATGGCCAGCAGAGGGACGCCTTGCATTGACATCTCCATTGGTAAATGCTCGAAGGCAGCAAGATCTATTAAATTTTAATGTAATCGTATCATATGCAATGTTCCACGAGTCGAAAATATTTATATTAATTTGCTTTGATGCTATGTCGAGCAATACTTTCATTAAATTGCGATACTGAAATCAATGCTCATCCTAATTATGAAACTTATAAAGTTATAACGGAATATGAACGTGAACTTACATGATATCGATATAGTGATCTACAGTATTTCAGCCTTGATCGGAAGCCATCATATTTTTTATAGACGATAAGCTAGCGTTTGACCACTATCTCGCCTGGTGGTAAAAGATGATTTAGTCGTAGATGGTGAACTGGTGGTGCCGGAACCCGTAAGGTTATGGCTATAGATTTTCTCCTTGATGACAGTAAGCTACTTTTTAGTAGAACCACCTGTAAAAAATCTTTATTGTGAAAAGAAAATCATGATGTTAGTGTCAGTGTATAATATGTACTGTAGAGTGCCCATCTACATAATACAACCTCTAACCCTACTTACGGCGGTGTATACGAAGCCTTAACAAAACAATATTATGATCCTAGCAATGTCATGACATAGGTCATTGTCCAGCAAAGTTACCGAACTAGTCGAGACGTTGCGCAACAGTTGCCGAGCCGGTATGTTCGCTCACCTATGAAGGTTACTTGTGATTTATTATTTTGATATTCATTATTATAACTGTCAATAAATGTTTGAAGATTTTTCGTGAAATGATTATGTCACTAGATATACTCCGGATTGGCAAACATTTGCGCGTCATTGCACTACGCCGTTGACTTAACCTAGACTAGACTAGACACTGATGCCGGGTCTACACCAAGCAACCGAAAGCAAACTAATGGCGAATGGAAAAAGACGCATCTACTCAGGCAGCTCCATCTCTTTTCTTGCTTTTAATTATTTATTCTTTCCGCCTGGAAAACATTGTCATTGCTTTTTTTTTTTTCAGGTAATTACAAATCAACAACACTCTCTACTCTACGGCTGCCTACGAAGAGGATTTTCCGAAAATTTTTCAGATTAATAAGTATTTTAAGGTTTATATATATATATATGTGTTTTTTATATTCAGCTTGTGCCCTAGGTTCCAGAGTTGTTAGTATAAAAATTACAATTTTAGTGTCACTAGGTCCTTTTTTATCAGTATACAAGCATTAAAGTGTTGTTTTGTGTGTGACAAAACCTTGAAAAAAATTGACTGAGAAATCGATGAACATAAACTTTAAAAAATGCATACAGACAAACTGAGATCATCCTCCTTTTTAAACTCGGTTAATTAAAGCTTGTGATGAACATTGTCACAAATTAACTATACACATTCAATACAATTAACAAAATCTGTCCTTGATTAAGTTTTCACAAGAATATTATTGTTGCTTCATATAATGTCGCCATTAGAACTAAAATTGGTTCAAAGGAAATCAACAAATTGTGCAAGATATAAAATTGGTTGACAGAACAAGGTTATGTTGATAAATGTTGATGAATGAATGTATACCTAAATATAGGCATTCTCATCTTTATTGAAATGGTATTGAGTAAGTTTTGTCATCATCATAGAATAGAAAGTCGTCATCATTAACAGCCAGTATCATCAACTGTTTGTGGAGATCAAATCCAGTAAACTAAATTCCATGAAAAAGGATCATAGACAAGTAATATTAAAAAAAAACTTTTTAAACACAAGCTTTTACATAACGTAGGACCAGAGTAAGTTAAGACAAATGCAACGAGCCCAAACACGACGGGTATAACATGTGTAGTTTATGAGTTCCTTTGGCCACCTTCCAGCTCCATCATCAGATCAGCGCCATGTTATCATAATATTACATTGTCACGCGATTTACACATGTATGCAAAATTTCAGCTCAATCGGTAACCGGGATAAATTTAATAAAAAAGAGTAAATTTAATTTGCACGATTTGTGACGGACAAATAAATTCGGCGTGAAGTAGAGATAACGCTTGTAAAAAGAAGTTTAATCCATTCACAGGGTAACAAAAGAACAAATGAATTGAGAACCTCCTCCTTTTTGTAAGTCAGTTGAAAATAACTAAATAGTAGTACCAAGATAATAATGTTTTGTAATCGGCACATTTCAAAAGAAAATTAAGAAAAAGACTGCGCAACAGTCATTTAAAACAAAGAAAAATAATTTTCCCTATTTTTTTCCCAGTTTTAATTATGATACCAGTTAGTGTAATTATCCATTCTTATTTTTCTTTTTAATGACTTTCCTTTTTTTAGAATGTTTATCTTTAATTACTCCGCGTACTTTTGATTAATAAAAACAAGTCAAAGTATTTTCATTACCCGGATTCTTTCAGAGGGCGGAGAAAATTGTAAGTTGCGAAGGCTTATGCTCTGTTGAGGAATTCGTCCGAAGTTTTTTATGGGTACAGTAAAGGTACGGCCACACCTCGACGTCCTTCTATCTGCGGGCGCGATCTAAGTACTTTTCAATTGTTTTCTGATCGCGTTTGGTGTGAACCAGTCGGTACAAAAACTACTGCGGTATCTGATCGCCGCCTAAATCGCGCACGCAGGACGCTGCGGTGTGTCCGTACCTTAAACGTTTAGTATATATATAATAATACATTAAAATTTAATTTATTAAAAAATATTATTTGATTAATGATATTTAATAGATTTAATTATATACATTTTGAAAAACCAGCTTGTGTATTTTCACCATAATGTGTAAGAAAGTGCATGGATACTCATCATACAATAACCAAAGATTAAAAAAAAAGATGAATAATTAAGATAGTTTAAAAACTATAAAATCGTTTAAAACAACTAAAACAACCGACTTCAAATGCCGTGCTATTAATTTTCAGTACCAAGATTGAGGTGTTTATCTCTATATCTCTGGAGATACGTATCAGATCTCGATGAAATTACTGTGGTACCATTCTAGGGATATCTTCTTTCCAACAGAAAATAATAATCAAAATCGGTTCATAAACAACGAAGTTGTCCGCGAACAAAAATTAAAATATATTTAGGTACGGTAGAATGAGAAACCTCCTTTTTTGAAGTCGGTTAAAAAAACCGACTTCATATACCAATTAGAGATATTTATCGTCTTATATCTTGAGATACTCACCAGTTCACAGTTAATTAAATCCATCTACCCGCACGAAGCGTTTTGCTTCGTCTTTTTCATCATACATTCCGCCAAGGAATTCCATTCCTTGTGTCTGTGTTTCCCGATAGCTACAACCCGGGGTCTTCAAATCACGAGTGAACAGGTATCTACTAGATGAGCGTGCTACATCGTCGACGCAGCGTCGCAGCATCACTTACCATCTAGTGAGATGGTGGTCAAACGCTAGTTTTTTTTATAGCAGATAGACAACTATCTGCTATAAAAAAAAACAACGGGTTGCACTCTGGGAGTGCTGGCAGAAGTGAACACTTGAACATCAATGTTGTGCATTTGGTCTACTCTCCCTCCGTCTTACGAATTTTCGATCAGGTCACGTGTCCTGACGCGAGTATAACATTTTTTACCCATCCCAAAAAAGTTCCTACTCTCCCTCCGTCTTAAGAATTTTCGATCAGGTCACGTGTACTGCCTGACGCGAGTTTAACATTTTTTACCCATCCCCAAAAAAAGTTTCTAACCTCCCTCCGTCTTACGAATATTCGATCAGGTCACGTGTCCTGACGCGAGTTGAACATTTTTTACCCATCCCAAAAAAGTTCACAACATCGCTAAAGAAGTTTTCACTTAAAAAAAATATAGGACCACCGTGGAGACGTACTACTACTTTCTATGAAAATATAATCATTCTATTCGGTTCACAATTGGCTGAGAAAACGTAACACGCGGAAAAACTCTCGGCAATAATATTCAAGAACATTTTTAATTCAAGGGTTAAAAGTTTTCCGTTTATTTAAACCTATATAAAAACTTTCAAGAAATAGTTTATCAGAAAATGTCAATGAAGTACAAACTCTTTAGAGACGCTATGTGACATGATACAAAATTAGCTGCTTAATAAATTATCCTTATTTTAAATATTTTTTTTAATTATTTAGTATTCATAGAGCCAACAATAGCTTATTGCTTTACTAAAATGATTCGCCCACTTTAAAAAGTTGGCCAAAGTCATTGTTCCGAACATTGGCCATTGTTGCCGACATTGGCTGACGATGCATATTCAAAGTTTCAATGAGAAACTTTTATAAAGAGAAATTACTTTGGGCACTTCTTTGTTACGCACCTTTTAAATTCAAACTTGGCCACTTTTTCGGGTAATTTTTAATTTATATTTTATTACGGCAGTTAGTCAAGGATATTTACTTTAATTTTTGTCATTGAATTATTTGAAATTAATTTTATCTTTCTTAAACATTATGCATAAATTTTTTATCAATTTATATTTTTTATTATCAATAGACATACATTTTTTTTAATAATACAATATGAAGAACAATCAGGTGGACCACCTGATGGTAAGTAGTCAACGCCACATTAATTATTACACTAATGCATTTAAAATAATGAATTTTATATAAATCATATAAAAAGATTACAATCAATAATATATAATATATTTCATTATGAATTATACCAACAATAACGTTAAAAAGCTCACCCTCACATCTTACAGACCTGGGGTGGAAGTCTCTATCAATGGATATCGATGCGTCTTGTCATCGCAAACGTCTGCTAGAATGAGATGCAGCTAGACAGTTGTTATCTGCATCTCTTTTCTTATCGACGATTATCGCTCGAAATTCTACGCTATTCATGTAGAGACTACCGGCCCTGGACGTCTAACACTACCCGTTTTAACCGAGGATTTTTAGCGCGTACCTGTAAGATGTGGAATGATCTGCCCGCCGCGATCTTTCCATCTAGCTATAGGGTGGAATATTTTAAAAATGGTATCCACAAGCTCTTCAAAGGTCGGCAACGCATCAACAGCACTCATGTTTAGGCGACGGTAACCGCTTACGATCAGGCGGGCTGTCTGCCTGTTTTGGCAAACAGGCACCACAACATTTAAAAAAAAACGTATAATTTAAATACCTAATTTTTTTTATCAGTTTCTCAGTCGCACTGCAAATAGTCGTTCCGTGTAGAGGCCTCAAAAAAGAGGAAAATTACTTTGGCCAGATCTTTGTTTGCTCAAAATTGTTGTTTAACTAGTGATTTGTAGCTTTTCTTCAGGGCCTTGATGGAACATTTCCTAAGTACTAAGTTTATACATTGTTGCGGCTCAATGTTTTATCAGAAGTTTAAGTTATACCTTTTGATATGGTGACCCTACAGAAGGAGTTTATGTATTTAAGTTAGTAATAATAAGATATTATCTATTCCTAATTATCTACTACCTAAGTATTTCTATATTAAGTACTTAAGTGTTGTATATTCATGGAAATCAATAATGAGTTGATTGAATGATGATTGTATTGTATTGTAAACTCTCAGTCGCAGTTACAAGTTATTAAGCAAATGGTTACAAAGTCTCGAGCACTGCCGCAAAATATGCATGTCTTTTAGTTTTTATTCGCTACTCAATCACACAAAATAATCCGTCATCTTCTTTTGTTAAGAAAACCATACATGTGATGCAACTATAGTTCATGGATATTGCATCAATATACTTGATTTTGTTGTTCAATTTTTACATTTATCATAAATTGAGGTAAGCAATGTCTGATTAACATAATTAAAATCTTAATCACATGTGCGAAAAATGGAACTTAATCATATGCGCGAAAAATGGAACTTAATCATATGCGCGAAAAATGGAACTTAAACATATGCGCGAAAAATGGAATTTAATCACATGCGCGAAAAATGGAACTTAATCACATGCGCGAAAAATGGAACTTAATCATATGCGCTAAAAATGGAACTTAATCATATGCGCGAAAAATGGAACTGAACTTACTTATTACGTAAGTTAATCATTGGGAAGAAATCATTACAGTTTTCAAATCCAACGAGAGATGTTGCACTGCGTAAATCAAATATTATGTTTCTTTGAAGTGTTACATACTTAATATTTTTGTAAATTGTTAAACACAATCCATAATTTCATCGTACCAACGGGACTTGAACCCGCAACCTCCGGAATAACATGTTCCGGTGCTTTGCCAATTAAGCCATGGTGCGAAGTAACGTTACGACGAAATTATCACGTTTATCGTCATATCTCTGGAGATACTTATCAGATCTCGATTAAATTACAATGGGAACACCTCGAAAATGTACACTACCGATTAAAAAAATAATAAATTAAATAGGTTCACAATTGACGAATTAATCGCGTAACATACATACAAAAAGAAACATACAGATGAATTGAGAACCTCATCCTTTTTGGAAGTCAGTTAATAAGAGCATATAATTACTAAGAACGGCTTTACACTCACGGGTTAAGATATAGAAATTACTCCGACACGTTTCGGATTACAATGTACTCGTATGTAACCTATTTTGCACAATAGATGGCGTTTTATAATTCCATACCTTCGAGCATTTACCAATGGAGATGTTAACGTTGTAATCCGCAAACATTTTTTTCTGCCGATACTTACGGGGGACGACGTAAACACGCATAAAAACGCACACACATTAGCTTGAAACACGCACACAGTATTAAAAATACAGCGTAGTTACGCACGCTCATATGGCCAAAAATGGCTTTATGGACAGCAGAGGGGTATGCCTTGCGTTAACATCTTCTTTGGTAAGTGCTCGAAGTTCCATACAAATCTAAGTTTACTTCAACGTGATACAGTAGTTAAGTAAAATAAGATCGTTTAAAAAACTAAAAGAACTGACTTCAAATGCGTTTTTAATTTTCAGTACCAAGCTTGAGGTGTTTATCTCCATATATATATCTGTATATACTTATCAAACTACGACGAAATCACCATGGTAGCACACTTGGGATATCTCCTTCCCAACAAAAAAATAATAATCAAAATCAACTTATAAACGACGAAGTTATCCGCAAACAAACATAAAAAATATATATACGGTCGAATTGAGAAACCTCCTCCTGATTATTGCTAGTGGCTATTTTGACTATCGCGGCATGTGAAGTCGGTTTTTAGGGTTCCGTAGCCGAATGGCAAAAAACGGAACCCTTATAGATTCGTCATGTCTGTCTGTCTGTCCGTCCGTATGTCACAGCCATTTTATTCCGAAACTGTCAGGACTACAGAATTGAAACTTGGTAGGTAGATGTATTCTGTGAACCGCTTTCCGATATTTATACAAAAATAAAAAATATAAAAGTTTAAGGGAATCCCATACATGGAACTGAAACAAAAAATTTTTTTTTTCCTAAAACCTATACGTGTGTCTATGTTGTCTAGGGGTGTCTATGGATAGGTCTTTAAAAATAACATTGAGGTTCCTAAAATCATTTTTTCTCTAAATCAATCATTTGAAAGATAGGCGCGTCTAAAGTGGTAAAATGTGTGTCCCCCTCTAACTTTTAAAGTATGGGAGTGAAAAATCTAAAAAAAATATATGATGTAGATCTTCATAAAAACTAACAACGAAAATTGATTTGAACGAGATACAGTCAGCAGTTTTAGAGATATGGCGACCGCAAAGATAACTTTGTTTTTCATACAAACACTATGAAAAACAAAGTTAATTTTGTAGTTGCGAAAAATCATAGTTATGGAATACTTAACTGTGTTACGGAACCCTACGAGTGCGAGTCCGACTTTCACTTGGCCAGTTTATTTTACTTATTTCGTTTTGTACGATCATAAATTATTTTAACCCTTAATCTTAAAATAAAATCTTAATCATATGAATCCCCTCCTTAAACTTCTATTTTTATTTTTAACCGACTACAAAAAAAGGAGGAGGTTTCTCAATTCGACCGTATATATATATTTTTTTTTTTATGTTTGTTTGCGGATAACTTCGTCGTTTATGAACCGATTTTGATTATTATTTTTTTGTTCGAATGGAGAAATCCCAAGTGTGGTACCATGGTAATTTTATCGAGGTCTGATAAGTATCTCCAGAGATATTGAGATAAACATCTCAAAATTGGTACTGAAAATGAATAGCGCGGCATTGAAGTCGGTTCTTTTTTAGTTTTTAAACGATATTATTGTTTAAGTATCGTAAAGCGGTTTACAGAATACACATCATTTCAACTGTGTAGTCCTTATAGTTTCGGAATAAAGTGGCTGTGATGGACGGACAGACAGACAGACATACATGAAAAATCTATAAGGGTTGCCATTCGGCTACGGAACCCTAAAAAGTGTATACTCTCAAAGTAATATCTCTTGTTCTCTTACTCACGTCAGAATCAGTTACGAACTCCATCAATGTAAGGAATGATGTTGTTTGCGGCGAACATAGACAAATATCTTCATAAAGTATGTTATTTATTACACTCTTATACTACATCACTTCATATCATAACGTATATTTGTTTGTATGAATACTTTATAGACTGTAAGAAGATTCGAAAAAAAAACCATTTCATTTTGGAAGTCGGTCTCCTCCTTAAGAAATTCATCTGCCTTTTTTTATGTTGGTTATGCGAAATTTAGCCGACAGCCAATTGTGAACAGTTCGAATTATTCATTTTTTGTAATTATAGCAAATTTGCTATTCATAGCTGTTTATATTATATTTATAAATGTCGCTGAATTCGATAGAAAAAATCCATTGGTGTACCTTTTTCCCACTACACCACTCCCTGAAAGTGTCTCATCATCATTATAATCAGCTTAGTGTCAGTCTACTAACATATGCCATATGCTTACCTCAAGACACGCAACTGAGTTCGATCTTCTGCTCTTCTATTCCAGTCACTACCCGCTTTGTGTCTCATGAGCGCCAAATTCCATCAATTTTCCAGTCTGTGCGAAGTTAGGTAACAATATACTGTGTCACCGCTGAGTAAACAAAGAACAATAGAATATGTAGGAGACGCACGTGCTTCCCGTCGAATGGTACACTTTCTTCGGACTTACACTCGTAATTAGATGAGTGGGATAAAGTGCAAGCGGGTAGCGTGGATATAGATTTAAATTATATATAGATTGATAAACACAATCCAAAATGTTGCATTGCAAAAATATTAAGTGTGTGACACTTCAAGAAACATAATATTTTATACATGATTATTTCTTAGGTAGCGGATTATTGTGAATTAATGTACATGATTTACTAGGTAGTTCATATCTGTGATATTAGTCAATTTCAACTTATATCGCTAGATCGCTCGAATTAGTCTATAAGCAATAACCTTGGAATACCTCCAATAATATAGAGTATTGAATTATAGATATTGATTTTAAGCTTGAATTATAAGTAATTAAAATTCTGATGCTAAAAAGAAGTATTTTTTGTGTGTGATAGAGTGGCAGTGGAAGATAGGTAATAAAAAATATATCTATAAATCAAAGGGGTCCCCACACAAGAGACGTATTTTTTTTTTCTTTATCTTATTACACATTGTGGTACGGAACCCTTCTTGTGCGAATCTGACTCGAACTTGACAGGTTTATATTATACAGCTTTAGCCTAGTAGCCTATAACTTGTACCACAATCGATCACTAATATCGGCCGCATACGTACCAAGTTGCGTAAGACAAAAGAAAGCATTTTACGCACTGTTGCCCTACACTACGTTTTATTGTTTATTTATTCTGTGATTGCGCTGCTTTTGTATAAAATATTATTATAATACCTTTATAAAGTTTTACATTAGTTAGTTTAGAGTAATTTAATTGACGGTATGGAAGAAATTGTGTTTTACTATTAAAACACGGACAAAACGACGTTTTCTAAAAATGAAACCTAGCTAGATCGATTTATCGCCCGAAACCATACAAAATTTCATGAAAATCGTTGTTGCCGTTTCCGAGATCCCGATTATATATATGTATGCATATACAAGAATTACTCGTTTAAAGGTATTAGATGTGATACTACAACATTTTTATACTTATAATTTTCGCTATATTCTTCGCTAATCTATACTAATATTATAAAGAGAGAACATTTGTATTTTTGTATTTTTGTATTTTTGTATTTTTGTATGTTTGTAATGATTTGGCTCAAAAACTACTGACCCGATTTAAAAAATTCTTTCACTAATACATAAAATGAACTTTCGGAATGAAAATAGGTTATATATTATCCCGTTTAAATCAAAGGTACATTCGTGGAGACCTAATTTGCAACCTAAGTCGAAAAAAAAAACGGTCGAAAAAACACGTTTCTTACGAACGCTGCGTAATTGAAAATAGATAGAAGAATATTTTCTATGCAAGAGTTGTACAACTTAATGAGACCTACAAAAAAGTCCGCGACAGCATATGTCTATCTCTTAAGGTTGACTCACAGTAACCATTTTAATCTTAAAATTTTTGTTAAAAAATATTACATAACTTCCAAGGCTATTTTCAAGTATATAGTATTAATCCTTATCCAAATAATTAAGTTAATTAACTTGGCCACATATTATAGATTAAAATTGTCCTTTACAGTATATAATTCAAATGAAAACTCTAGAAGATATCACGAATTTCAGAAACACGCATCGCAAAATTAATAAAATATTTGCAGTGAAACCACAGGATTAGGTCATAGTTACTACGAAAATATTATTATAAGCTTAGCTATGCTGTAGATCCTCACCGATCACAATCAATTTGAAGTCAATATAGTATAATAATATGATCTATTGTATAAAATAATATTCATCTATATATATAATAATATAGTAATTTAAGCCACCCCGACTGATCTATAAATAATATTTTCATTAAAATCATTCCAATGACTCTAAACACGACATTTAAAATCTGAGCTGTAAGTTGGTGAGGATTTGAGTATTCTGTTAGAGTCCAGGAGATGTCCCAGCATCAGGTCAATGCTTCCATGTTCTTACAATATCGTTGAAGAAGAAGATTTTCGAATTGATCAGATCTATGAAAGTTGATTTCATAGCGAAATTAACTAGAAAAAAGCTCATAGTTTTATAACGATTGAACGAATTTTCATGAATCAAAGCTAAGAAAACTCTCGATGAAGACATCTATCAAACAAAAAAAAACTATCAATAATAAAAACAAAATCGGTTCATCCGGTTAGGTGCTAAGATGCTACACACACGTTAAACGTATATTACCTCTACATTTTGCGTCGGGGAACGGTGTAAGGTTACGGCGGCAGATGTCCTCCTTGATGGTAAGCTACTTTTTGGTAGATTTAATGATCCCACAACCACTGTACGAAAACTCATGATTCATGAATGCACATAAAACTTTCATTGGTAGGTATATAGCTAGGATTAGAACCAACGACCGTCGGGTCAGAATCAGGGTAACTATCCTTTACGCCAAAGGGCCGTCCAATATCACTACGTAAGTATTATAAAACAAAGTTCATCACTGCGTCTGTCTGTCTGTTCGCAATAATCTCAATAGCTACTGAACGGATTGTCATGCGGTTTTCACCAATAGCCAGAGTGTTTATGAGGAAGGTTTAGGTCCATAATTCGTTAAGGTTTTGTGTAAATTGGATGAAATATGACGATGATTGTTAAATATGTTCATATTTTATATTCGATGTAACAAACTGATGCAAATTTTGTAGGCATATATGTTCTACCCGTGCGAAGCCGGGGCGGGCTGCTAGTGTTCTATATTTTTCCTTTTCGTCAAAAATAACGGCCTTAGCCATTTGGAATCGAGGCTTCATATTTTTGCTAAGAAACCTGAGTACCTTCTTGAGGGATGATAACGAGGATGGTATACCCATCATCTCTGGGAGATCTAACTGCCCTTGGTGATAATAAGAAGGGTGGTGTCGTAAAGGAAAATGAATCAGTATTATATATATATTGATAAAACCTTGGAAGACCAACACAGAAGTAGGTCGACAACATTGAAAAGTCTACGTATTCAAGTTATGGCCAAGGGTAGCTCAGTACAGGGAAGAGTAGCGTAATCGGGAAGAGACTTATACCCAGCAGTGGGCCGAAATGAGCAAATTATGATGATAGTAAATAATGTATGATCGTACAAAACGAAAAAACGGACCTCACATGCCGCGATAGTGAAAATATCCACTAGCCATAACCATGTCATCGAGGTATCAAATTTGTTCATATTGTTTATTTCCATATCTCCGGAGATGATTATCAGATCTCGATAAAAGTTGAATAGGACCAAACTGGAGGCGTAATCTCTCAAACAAAAAAAGATTTTTTCAAATCGGTTAAGACTTGACGGAGTTCTGAGGTAACGAACATAAAAAAAATACAGTCGAATTGAGAACCTCCTCCTTTTTTTTTGAAGTCGTTTAATAAAAAGCTGTTTTACGATGCACTAACTATAATAGATTTAAACAAATTGCTCGTCTGTTAAATAATATTGTCGTACAAACTACAAAGCATCTATTTTTAAATCGATTAAAAACACCCATGAATTAATAACAGCACGACTTACAATGCTGTTAAACTTATCAACAATCTACCCGTTGAACTAAAGTCCATAGAAAATTCATCTGTTTTCAAAAACAAATTAAAGAAACTATTGTTAGATGGGTGTTTCTATTCACTAGATGAATTTTACGATTATAATCATTCGTAACTTTTAACACGTGGACTGTTTTTAGACTGATTTATGCTTCTGATATTTTGTGTGTGTTGTTCTAATATAAATTCATGTTCCTCATGTGCATGCAAGTGGTATTTCTGTATATTATTTATCCTTTTCTGACAATTTGTTACTTATGTTATTACTTATTATGATTTTACTTGACATTGGAACAATATTATTATTATTTTTTAATTTTATAATTAGGAATATATCTTTATGAAATTCACACACAATGTAAAAATTGTTAATATTGAATAAACGAAATGAAATATCTACACCTTACAATCAGGACATTATTAATTAATATTATGATTACTAATCAATCAACTTTGTAGGCAGGATACGATTATTTAATGGCTACGTTCTTTTTTCTCGCGTGATGATAGCTACACACAGGTATGACATTATATATAGGAAATGTTTATATATAGGTACAGAACACACGTGACTATCTATCATTAATAGATAAACCTGACTGATAAACTGGTTCTGGAGTTTTTTATTAGTAACTGTTAGGATTCCGTATTCAAATGGTGCCAACGAGACTTAATCACTGAGGCTTCGGTGTCCTGCTGTCTGTCACATTACAATGTTTTCTTTTATACAAACCTTCATACAAATATTATGTTTCTTTGAAGTGTTTCACACTTTATATTTTTGTAAATTGTTAAACACAATCCAAAATTTCATCGTACCGACGGGACTTGAACCCATAGTAGTCAAAGATGGCGCCACCAATGTATAATTGGATTAACAAATGCAATCCACTAATTTCGTCGTAACGATACTTCGCACCGTGGCTTAATTGGCAAAGCACCCGAACATGTTATTCCGGAGGTTGCGGGTTCAAGTCCCGTCGGTACGATGAAATTTTGGATTGTGTTTAACAATTTACAAACCTTGATACATAAATGCATCGTAATACAAATGTTGATATATTAAAAACAGCACGGCCGATTTCGTTAAAATTTAAATGGGACCATCTGGGAAGGGTACTCTATGAAACAAAAAATAATTTTCCAGTCGGTTCAGGCATCTTCGAGTAATCGGTGAACATACATAAAAAATAGATTCCGATGAATTAAGAACCTCCTCCTTTTTTGTGAAGTCAGTTGAAAAGAAAATTAGCCAAAACAGTTCAACTGTTATAAAGTGATGTGCTTATTTAGCAAAAGACTTCAAAGACTATTCTACTCAGTTTAGTCTCATTCGCATTTGGATTTGTTTTTACTTAGTAGTCTATACTAATCTTTACTAATATTATAAAGCGAGAACATTTTTTTTAACGTTATTTTTGTATCTATGATGTTTGTATTAATTTGGCTCAAAAACTACTGGAAGAGGTATATAGGTATACTCGACGCAACAAACTGGGGCCTTATTCAGTATGACCATCTTAAAGTCTTACCGTGCCGAGTTACCTAATCTCCGCGTTATGGTATTCTCTATGCCAATTAAATCGCGGTAGGGTAAGGTTATGAGCGCGTTTTGAGCTGTCAAAATATCGTGACATATGAGGACGTGTAATGCGCGCGTTTTGTATAATTTACCTATCGTGTGGCATACAGAATACAATTTTTCAATAACATGACGTAGCGCGTTAAGGAATGCGTTTTCTCATTGGTCATACTGAATAAGGACCCAGATGTAAATTGTGTAGGTATATATATGTTATGTACCCGTGCAAAGCCGAGGCGGGCCGCTAGTATTCAATAAAATGGCAACAACAGTTCAAAATTTATAAATCATTATCGGAATGCTAGTTAGTGTTTATTAGAATAAGAAGAATAAGAATAATATTTATTGTTCAAAACTGTGTTTACAAAAAGATGTTAAAATTATGTAGTATCAACTGTTTGTTCTTTTCGAACATACAATAATATCGTTTAAAAACTAAAAAACAACCGACTTCAATGCCGCGCTATTCATTTTCAGTACCAATTTTAAGATGTTTATCTCAATATCTCTGGAGATACTTATCATACCTCGATAAAATTACCATGGTACCACACTTGGGATATCTCCTTTCGAACAAAAAAAATAATCGAAATCGGTTCATAAACGACGAAGTTATCCGCGAACAAACATTAAAAAAAAAAAAAATATATATATATATATATATACGGTCGAATTGAGAAACCTCCTCCTTTTTTTGAAGTCGGTTAATAATTGCGTATGGTAACATAACTATAAAACTAAATTATACGCAGGTATTAAGTATACAATATTACTTTTTTTATACCACTATTTTATTCTATTGTTATTAATATTTTACCATTTGGTTTTATATTGCCAGTTACTTAAAATTATTTTTAATAAACTTTACTATGTAGATGTACACAAAAAAACTGGCCAAGTGCGAGTCGGACTCGCACTCGTAGGGTTCCGTAACACAGTTAAGTATTCCATAACTATGATTTTTCGCAACTACAAAATTAACTTTGTTTTTCATAGTGTTTGTATGAAAAACAAAGTTATCTTTGCGGTCGCTATATCTCTAAAACTGCTGACTGTATCTCGTTCAAACCAATTTTCGTTGTTAGTTTTTATTGAGATCTACAGCATATATTTTTTTTAGATTTTTCGCTGCCATACTTTAAAAGTTAAAGGGGGGGGGACACACATTTTACCACTTTAGACGCGCCTATCTTTCAAATGATTGACTTTGAGAAAAAATGATTTTAGGAACCTCAATGTCATTTTCAAAGACCTATCCATAGACATCCCACACGTATAGGTTTGAAGAAAAAAAAATTTTTTTGTTTCAGTTCTATGTATGGGATGCCCCCCTTTAAACTTTTAATTTTTTTATTTTTGTATAAAAATCGGAAAGCGGTTTACAGAATACATCTACCTACCAAGTTTCAATTCCGTAGTCCTAACAGTTTCGGAATAAAATGGCTGTGACATACGGACGGACAGACAGACAGACAGACAGACAGACAGACAGACAGACAGACAGACAGACAGACAGACAGACAGACAGACAGACATGACGAATCTATAAGGGTTCCGTTTTTTGCCATTCGGCTACGGAACCCTAAAACATTAAAAAGCTAGGGCTTATCAAAATATTCATTCAGGTTGTAGAATGATTTCTTTATCAACCACTGTTTTAGTTTGATACTGAACAAAGTTCCATTTATTGCTTTAATGTCTTATTATATTAGTAACTAGTACCAACTATTACAGTACCCAACTTAGTGATTCCATTAATTTCCTCTTGGAACTAATTCGCTAACAGTTTTCCGATTTCCGGGTCACAGCCTAACTATCAGCTTCGGAAGTTCTACAGTTTCTGTCGATTTGACCACACAGGTAATCAATACTATCTCATTAGAAAATTGCAAGTTATTGAATGGGTAAGTAAAGGGGTCCCTATGGGGACAAAATTACTTGACAAGCACGCAAATGCTCATGTAAAGCAATTTAGGCCGACTAGGGAGCTCTTAAAATTACAAAAAAAATCGCACACGTCCGTTTTCAAATACTCAACGATACTTCGTACCTACTCGGGATTCTACTGAATCCCGGGTGGGTTCAACAAAACAACAATCATTTAAATGTTACAGGAGTTCAGTCCGTAAGAGGTGGCTATAACAGTAACGAGCGACTCATTTGGTGCTAAACGTCTGTAACACCGTACTACGGGACGGTCAACGGACCGTAGGTACCGTCAGCAAAATAAGTGACTACACTACATAAAGAACAAAATATTATATCTATTTGTTGAATGAATGAATGAATTATGACAACACTTAATGGCAGGCTTAAAATAATAATGGTACATGAAAAAATACTAAACTTAAAGTACAAACGGCGGTCTTTATATCTCAATGGTGATCTTTTCTAGACAACCGTTGAATGCTACGAACTATCTCACAAGTATATATATTGCTGCAAATTTATAAATATTAGGTCTATAACTATGTAAAGTGTTGCTTTATATATATTGCTGCAAATTTATAAATATTAATTGCTGCAAATTTATAAATATTAATTAATATTAATTGCTGCAAATTTATAAATATTAATTGCATTTATAAATATTAATTTAATATTAAATTTATAAATATTTATTGCAAATTTATAAATATTAATTTATAAATATTAATTGCTGCAAATTTATAAATATTAGGTCTATAACTATGTAAAGTGTTGCTTTGGTCACTCGGAACACACTACGCTTAGGTATGAGGTGGTATAGACATAACATAATACTATGAATAATTAATAGTTTAAAAACTGAAACAACCGACTTCCATGCCGCGCGAGTCAGTT
Source organism: Cabera pusaria (assembly GCA_954871355.1). NCBI lineage: Eukaryota > Metazoa > Arthropoda > Insecta > Lepidoptera > Geometridae > Cabera > Cabera pusaria. The sequence continues at coordinate 23,467,566 of OX940901.1, read as the reverse complement.
TCAATTGCAAGTTTGAGACGTTTATCATCATCTCCCTCGAGATACTTATCAGATCTCGATTAAATTACAATGTTACTACCCTAGGGATATCTTTTTTCCAACAAAAAACAATCATCAAAATCGGTTCATAAACGACGAAGTTGAATTGAGAAACTTCCTCTTTTTTTTAAGTAGGTTAAAAACAAAAGAATATTATTTAAGGTACGAGGCTGGACGCGTCGGCAAGCGCTCCGTACTCGAGATCCTAAGGAAGGAATGAAACAACAATTGTCGAAGCAATTGTCTATCGTTTTATCAACATCGCGGAACTAACGATACGTGTTCGACACGGCGCATATACGCTTACTGCAGCGTTTTGCGTTCTGAACAAAATACCACTATTAATAACACATTAAAATTAACAGTTTTATATACAGTAGCTGTAAGAGACAAGTTTTAATTGTAAAATTTAATATCAAATATGTAATAACTATCTAGAAATAAATATGTAAACACATTATATTATTAACCGTTAGTTGCTGACGCTACGTGGTTTTTGGTTTACCGATTCGGTCGCAATGTAAGTGTTGTTTTACTTCAGTTACTTGATATGGTTTGTAACATTACATTATCCATACAGTTACATTTGTCGCCAACTAGATAACGTATAAACAATATGATAATTTATATCCTGGCTGCAGCATCAGACAAAAGATAAGTACATGGGTGTTTCAAATTTTATGTCACACATATGTTTGAAAGTAAGTTACATGCCCTTTATGCGCCTAAGATCCCATCTCAGTTAAAAAAAACCTTAAAAATGCTGAACTGATTTTGATAAAACACACCCGCATTCAAATCGGTTTACCCGTTTAAGAGCTACGGTGCCACAGACACACATAGACACACACACACACACATAGATTAGATTAGATAGGTTAGTACGTATAACACCCCTTTTTGCATCGGGGATAATATATAAACAGCTAAAATGATAACCAATTCTTTGGCTTATTCTAAGGCGTTTTTGTTTTACAACGTCAGAAATGATTTGATTGCATGTAACTGGTTTGCACTGGCGTGCGCCAGTTCGCGTGACCACAGAACCCTTTGATGTTCACAGAGTAATTGCTGTTTGATTAGGGTTATTACAGTATACACTACTGCTCGTCTATCTATTTGCTAGTCTGTGTTTTAATCTGCTCAGTTGTTCTGCTAATTTCAAGCTAAGTATCCAGTGAAATTACAGGGCAAAATTGTAAATTGTTAAACAGAATCCAAAATTTCATCGTACCGACGGGACTTGAACCCGCAACCTCCGGTATAACATTATCCAGTGAAAATACATGGCATACAAAACCTAACATCTAACAATATTTTACAACATATCTTTTGTAAATTGTTAAACACAATCCAAAATTTCATCGTACCGACGGGACTTGAACCCGCAACCTCCGGAATAACATGTTCCGGTGCTTTGCCAATTAAGCCACGGTGCGAAGCATCGTTACGACGAAATTAGTGGATTGCATTTGTTAACCCAATTATGCATTAGTGACGCCATCTATGACTACTTATTACGTAAGTTAATCATTCGGAAGAAATCATTACAGTTTTCAAATCCGACGAGAGATGTTGCACTGCGTAAATCAAATATTATGTTTCTTTGAAGTGTTTCACACTTTATATTTTTGTAAATTGTTAAACACAATCCAAAATTTTATCGTACCGACGGGACTTGAACCCGCAACCTCCGGAATAACATATTCCGGTGCTTTGCCAATTAAGCCACGATGCGAAGTATCGTTACGACGAAACTGTAATGATTTCTTCCGAATGATTAACTTACGTAATAAGTAGTCATCGATGGCGTCACCAATGCATAATTGGGTTAACAAAAACACGTTTCTTGTATGGGGACCCTCTATTATTTTTAACTTTATTCTGTTTTTAGTATTTGTTGTTATAGTGGCAACAGAAATACAGGGTGGACCAAAAGTATGTTTATATTTGAATCGGTTGCCGCATCGAGCAGCGGCGGGCGGGGTGGGGCGGTGGGTTACGCATTGAAAGAGCGGCCGATGGGGATTTAGTACCATGGCGTCGTTCAACGGTAGCCAACGTGCTCTCTGCGTACGCGAGTACTATCGAAACAACGATTCTGCGACCTTAGCGCAACGAAAATTTTGCGCTCATTACAACATACGGCATAAAATTGAAGCTCCATCAATTCAGTTGATTAAAAAATGGGTTTTAAATTTAAAAAAGTGAATTAAAACTTGAGCACCCATTTTTTAATCAACTGAATTGATGGAGCTTCAATTTTATGCCGTATGTTGTAATGAGCGCAAAATTTTCGTTGCGCTAAGGTCGCAGAATCGTTGTTTCGATAGTACTCGCGTACGCAGAGAGCACGTTGGCTACCGTTGAACGACGCCATGGTACTAAATCCCCATTGGCCGCTCTTTCAATGCGTAACCCTCCGCCCCACCCCGCCCGCCGCTGCTCGATGCGGCAACCGATTCAAATATAAACGGACTTTTGGTCCACCCTGTACATAATCTGTGAACATTTCAACTGTCTAACTACCACGGTTCATGAGATACAGCCTGGTGACAGACGGACAGACAGACAGACAGACAGACAGACAGACAAACAGACAGACAGACAGACGGACAGCGGAGTCTTAGCAATAGGGTCCCGTTTTACCATTTGGGTACGGAACCCTAAAATTGGTTAACCATTCCACGCAACGCAACTATCCCAACCTCACTTCCCAGCCCTATCTGTCATACCCAATTTCAACCGACTGCAAAAGTAAACTGGCCAAGTGCAAGTCGGACTTGCACTCGTAGGGTTCCGTAACACATTAGCATAGAAAAGATAATAATACTTCAGAGTATTTTTTAACTATAATTTTTCGCCAGCAAAAAATTTACTTTGTTTTTCATGCATAGTGTTTGTACGAAAAACATCAATTTAACAACAAATTATTTCAAAAACTGCTGCCTATATCTCGTTTAAACCAATTTTCGTAGCATGTTTGTATTGAGATGTACGGTATATATTTTATTTAGATTTTTACTTTCTTACTTTAAAAGTCTATCTTTCAAATGATTGACTTTGAGAACCTCTATGTAATTTTTAAAGACCTATCTATAGACATAGTTATAAATATTAAAATACGGGACTTATCGCGCCTAAAACATATTTTTTTATTTATCTCGACGTTTCTAACTATCTATAAACACCCCGCACGTATAGGTTTCATGAAAAAAATTAAAATCATAAAGCGGTTCACAGAATACACCTACCTACCTAGTTTCAACTATGTAGTCTTAATAGTTTCGGAATAAAGTGGCTGTGACATACGAACGGACAGATAGACAGACATGACGAATCTATTAGGGTTCCGTTTTTTGCCATTCGGCTACGGAATCCTAAAACGAGGAGGTTCTCTATTTCACTGTATTTTTTATGCTTCTTACCCCTTACCTCAACATTTGATAATTTATTAACCGATTTGGAAAAATCTTTTGTATGTTAGAAATTATACTTCCCGTTTGGTCTCATTGTAATTTCATTGAGATCTGATGAATCTCCAAAGAAAAACACCTCAAACTTAGTACTGAAAATGAAGACATTTGAAGACGAATTATTCGATTTGTATACATACATACATACATACATACATACATACATACATACAATCACGCCTTGTTCCCGTTGGGGTAGGCAGAGACTACTTCTTTCCACATGCTACGATCCTGACATACCTCCTTCGCTTCTTCCACGTATTATATACGACCGTATATTATATACGATTTGTATACGACTTTAAATAATTATTTAACCAGATGTCTGTCTCCTTGTCATGTCAGTGTAGTATTTGACACAGTTTAGTGACAAAAAGTACTGATATAGGGCATCGTAGGGTAGACACAAATCCTTGTTCAACTGATTTGGGCTTTTCCACATTAAATGCCTAAAATTTATACGATTATCTAATTAAGTTTCTCTGCCCTTAATTTAACTAAACCCACATTTAAATTGTTTCTATCAAATATACATAAATACAGTTAATTTGTTTCTCTTCACTTCACTTCGTTTTTTTTTTAATATCGTAAAGACTAGCGTTTGACCACTATCTCACCTGTTAGTAAATGGTAATAATATTACTTACCAACAGATGTTTAATAGATATATATATATATATATATATATATATATATATATGAAGAAATAGATTAAGTTCACTTATGCTTAATAATATAAATGTGAAATATGAGGTGCTGACTGAAACAGGCCAGTATAGATGTCTAGATCATGGACCCAGAAAAATCTGGACGCTTATATATAGAGTGTGCGTTGACACGAGGCCAATTTTGCCTATTTTCACTCTAAGATATACTCTGTAACGAGCCGAAGATCGGGCTTATGCAGTGGCGTGTCTTGAGGGAGGCCTACGTCCAGCTGTGGACTGATACGGCTGATAATGATAAATATGTATTATACTAACTAATACCCGCGACTTCGTTTGCTTACACCAAGAGGTTTATTACTGTAAGCTCTGTCAATCAACATTTCTGTGATCTGAGGTATTTAAGTTATGTGTAAAAATCCTGATTTTATTTTCACAAAAAGTAGCCTATGTTCATAGTCATGCTATGTATTTATTTATTGCAATAAGAACGGTAATAACCACTTCTACTTATTGCGAACGTACAATAATATAAAAAAAATCATTACATGATATACACAAAGAATATTGAATTACAATTATAACATTAATGTAACATATTACTTAGTCATATTACTTAGTCATATTACTTAGTCATTCAAATAATTAAATTATCAAAATTAAATTTTAAATAAAGTCTCACAAATTATTATGCTTATATATGTCAGTCTAAATATTCGCTGTAGTAAGTCAAAATGTCATGCCATTTATCGTAAAAAGTATCACATTCAGCGTTAGCAGTCAGGAATGCATTCAGGGAGTTCATAGCGCGACACAACGGCGAGTTAGCGCCGGCCACGGTCCGGGAGCTGCGGACAGCGAACAGTCTATAGTCGTCAGTCGTGTAGTAAAATTTGAGTAAGATCAGATCGTCCGTTTAAGCGTGATTAGGTAACAAACAGAGTGATCGAGTTTCAAACGTTTTTATAATATTAGTCCGGATAGTACTCTATCCAAACACTGTTCAATCACAGTTAACTCCCTCGTGTCATTGGCAACGATCGCGTGTCTGTCACGGACTGTGTTGACACAGACCTTGAGTCGATTACGTTCGTCGATTGGTATCGAGATAATTTAAGGACACTTCTGTGGTGTTCGCTTGTTCGATTTAATCAGCTAATATTTTGTAGAATGGAATGGTGTCACTTTTAGATAACGTTAGGAGAACAAAGACTTGTATTTAATATTTAATAAGCTAAGCCTGCTGTAAACAAAAAAGTTTTGATGCAGGCAAAGTTAAGGTGCGGCCACACCGCGGCGTCCTGCGCTCTGCGAGCGCCATCTCAGTACATTTCAATTGTTTTCTAATCGCGTTTGGTTTGAACCAGTCGATACAAATACTACTGCGCTATCTGATCGCCGTCTAGATCGCGCACGCAGGACGCCGCGGTGCGTCCATACCTTTATAGTCCTAGAAACACGTTATAATATAGATCTTTTTAAGTTAAATAAACCATTGAAACTTAATTATAGTTGTCAATTATGTATTGAACTCAGTAGACAAGTTTTCGGGGTATTATAAAATATAAACCCATACTTAATTACTACAACTGACTTTTAATACTGAGCTAGTCATTTTCAGTAGTAAGTGAAAGGTTATAGGTTTATCTTCATATCTCTCGAGATACTTATTCGATCTCAATAAAATTACAATAGGACTAAAAGGGAAATATATTTTCAAACAAAAATTAAGTTTAAGAATTGGTTAATAAATGACAAATCTCTGAGGTAGCAAATATTTAAAAAAAGAATCTATGTTTTATAAGATCTATGGAGTTTTAATAAAGTAAAAAAAAACAGTTGTGTTAAGAACCTCCTTTTTGTAGTCGGTTGAAAAAATACTATCATCTTTGTTCTATATACATACATACAATCACGCCTTTTTCCCGTTAGGGTAGGCAGAAACTACTTCTTTCCAAAACTACTACTATCTTAAATTATTAAATGATTTTAATTATAACCAAAATTCCACGGCATGCGAAATTATGAAGTGAAAATGACCTTTTTATCCATCGAAACTGTAAAATTCTTTACAAACTTGTCCATTTCAAAGTTGGTACAGAGAAACTTTTAGCACTAAGTAGTAGCATTCATCGGCTAAAAGTTTTTACTAGAAGCTGAATACAAGGTATTCCTCTCGAACAGCTCCTTGGTAATTGATATTAGATTAAATTGGTTAAGTACGTCAAGTTGGGTATATTACTGATCCGTCTCTATTAGTAAAGTTATGTGCTTGAGGTTGCTACAGATCCCAGCTTATACACCCATCTTATACCTACTCTATGGTTATATCCATAGATATTATTATAGACACGACGTCGCGTGCTGAACAACAAAAGAGATACACAGAGATGCAATAATTAATAATGTATTTTAAATAATTACAATTTTACAAAGATTTAAAAGAAGGTATACAGCAATGTATTTATTTTAAATAATAAAGTTTGGCTTTTACCATCTTTCCGTCTTATGAAACGATATCAGTAACAGAGCGTTAGTGTTTTTAGCAGCACAGATGTAAATAATTATAATTATCATTAACAGCTTCCTTCTTCTGCTTCTGATATCTACAAGAGGGATATCTGTAGTCATACCTCACCTATCTAATCTAATACCTCACTTACTAATTGAATTAGGGTACTGCAATCGAAGTCGGGTCCCGTGAAGTTTCGATAGGTTTACTTGGAAGCATACCCGTTGGGATGATAACTGTACTTGAAACTTAATTTGACAGCTGTAAGACGCATTGTGTCCCAGTCTTCTGCTGTGTTTTACTCGACTACGCGTGTCGCTGTAGGATTTTCAGGATGTATGTAATTATGAAAGCAGATATTTATATAATCCAGGAGCTTCTTTTAACACTCTGCTGCGTAGGCTACAAAGCAAAATTTTTTTTTTCGGCATACATTGCGATTTAATTTAATTATATATGAGATGTGGCTACCTTAGTTTAAGTAAGTTATAGACGTCATCTGTGGTATATAATTTTATAATAAAATAACATGGGTATTTAGAATACTTATGATTTAGGCAAGTTCTATCAAACAAACAAAAAAACTAATACAAAATCGGTACATCCGTTTAGGCGCTACAAATGCCACAGACAGACACACACATACACAGATACACACGTCGAACTAATAACACCCCTTCTTTTTGCGATGGGGGTTAAAAATAGAGCTATCATTTTCTGGCTGCAAAACACAGACAGACGAAGGTTTCGTTTTGTTATTTCAGTAAAAACAATTTACGTAACAGAATTTATCAAGAACATTTATTATTATATATATATACAGTCTCAGTACCATTAAAGGCATCTTTGCATATTAATCTACGTGCCCCATCATCATATCGCCTTTGATGTCCTAAGCTACAATATTATGAGCTTATCTAATAAGTAATCACGTAAAGATTGTTAAGTTGCTACATCTCAAAGACATCGACATCAAACGGATGTGAAAGAAGATCGTTATCATATGAAGGAGAAACTCGACGAACCTTGAAATTTTCCATCGTGTCCGGGGTGCGACATAGAGTAGTGGTGCAGAAGGGTTACTGCCGTTGATTAAAATACATAAAAATAGGAATAATAATATTCCTATTTCTATGTTAAAATAAATAGGTAAGAGTCGATTTTATTGTTGTTTTTTAACCGACTTCACGAAAAAGGAGGAGGTTCTCAATTCGCCCTTATGTTTTTTTTGTGTGTTGTATGTTACGCCATTACTCCGTCAATTGTGAACGGATTCGAATGATTCTTTTTTTTAATGGGTAGGATACGTTTTCGAGATGGTCCCATTGTAATTTTAACGAAATCGGCCGAGCCGTTTTTAATATATCAACATTTGTATTACGATGTATTTACTTATCTCGACGATTTACTACTTACTGCTTGCACAGATTATATAATAGTTACTGCGTCTATTGGCTACTTTGACTAGCGCGACGTTTGAAGTCTGTTCTTTTAAACGATCTCAAGTTATTTTGTTGTCACACCAATCACACATTTAATTACCTTACAATAAAACCCGTCGACTATCTCAGTTCGGGCAATATGGTGAACTAAAAATTAGACCTGCGTAGACCCTGTCCACACAGAACAGTGCTGAGGCTTCTCCTATTGTCAAAATGTTATTTATGGTTCTAAATTATATCTCTGATGTAAATGTGTATACATTTGGCAATTTATTTTCTATTCATTTTATTAACTTCTTAACAAATTTATCAACGAAAAATTAGAAATTTAAAAACTAAAACAACCGACTTTACTGCCGCGCATGTCAGTTTCAGTAGCAAGTTTGAGACGTTTGTCGTCATATCTCTGGAGGTACTTATCAGATCTTGATAAAATTGCTACTAACTTGAAGATAAGCCGTACTCTTGAAAAAAAAAATTTTTTTAATCGACTCACTATTGGCGCAGTAACCGGGTAACAAACGTACAACAAAAACATACAGACGAATTGGGGACCTCCTCCTTTTTGGAAGTCGATTGAAAAAGTCTTACATTAGGAGGTGCTTTTTTACTTTATTACGAGCAACATTTTAGAGCAAAATTATTTTTGCAAGCCCCTGAACGGGACGTCGTCGGTTCAAATCCTAGTATGGGTGTTCGTCCACAAGTGGTTTCACAATTCCACCTGATTTGCTACCAAAAAAAAATAGTATCATCACCAAGAAGAAAATATGCCGTTACGGTGTTCCTGCAGCACACAGTCCTTGCGAGTCAAACCATTCCATGCCAAGCTTATTTACTATCTTCGACCACATCATCGCTACCACGAGGCGAGATAATGGTCAAACACTATCAGATTTTTTTTTAAATTTGAAAATAAAATAGTTGGTAAATAATGTTACAACTCAATTCAATAAGTAAATATCATTAAGTATTAACTTGGAATAAGCTATACAATGTCCGAACAAGATATGATGATATAAGTATTACATTATCACAGTAACACTCTCAAAATATAGAAGGGATATGTTCGAGCTAGGTCCGTTTACAGGCCAGCAGATATGCAAAGTGAGTTGCAGGAATAATTGGGTTAAGTGCCTAGACGAGAACGTTCTTCTGAAAGCCTCTGGGATATGTTCCTTTTTAAGTGATGTACTCATACTTTGAGTAAACAGTTTTAATGTTGCCAATTCTCTAAGCTTTAGGTATCGTCTTAGGTATTCTAGTCCTAGCGTTTTTACCATCTTCGACCACATCATCGCTTACCTCCAGCCGAGATAGTGGTCAAACGCTACCCGTGACTTCTGTTCTGACTACCTTCTCTTTTTGTTTGTCAATCAAAGTAAGTCTGGGCAGCATTCGGAAAACTCCGTCTAGTCTTCTCGTCGCCTATACCGCAGTGTCTAAAGACAAAAGTCTTTAACCAGTACATCCTACCTGTGATGACAGACGGAGCCGAGACGTGGACACTCACAGTTCGACTGGTCCACCAGTTTAAAGTCGCTCAGCGGGCTATGGAGAGAGCTATGCTCGGTATTTCTCTGCGGGATAGAATCCGGATCGAAGTAATTCGCCAGAGAACTAAAGTTATCGACATAGCTTAACGGATTAGCAAGCTGAAGTGGCAGTGGGCTGGTCATATCTGCCGCAGGACTGATAACCGTTGGGGTAGACTTGTCCTAGAGTGGAGACCGCGAGTCGGCAAACGTAGCGTAAGACGTCCTGTGACCAGGTGGAGCGACGACATACGCAAAGCAGTGGGCAGTGACTGGAAGAGGAGAGCCGAAGATCGGGAAGAAAACAATACTATCTTTTTAAACGAAAATGCACACAAAACTCGACGTTGGTATAATTTCGCACATCGCTGCACTTTACTAGCTTGAGACAACTCAAAGTTGAGTCCTTCACGCCCTATAATTTTACAAGATACAAATACAAACACAAATAAAAATAAAAAGATAAGATCGCACAGAATGTTGATGGTGAGTATAAAATTCATCGACGCCATTAGCTTTTGCCACCCGTGGCCAGTGTTACCAACAATACGTAAACTCGGAACACATTAGTCCAGAAATCGCGTAAAAGAGATGTCAATAAAAGATCCTAAAGCTCGACGCGGAAAGGTGATGACGAATCTAACGGGTAAACGCGCGCGTAAGAGATGCGCCATTGTAACAGGGGCCTCATTCAGTATGACCATTTTAAAGTCTTACCGTACCGTGTTACGTTATCTTCGCGTTATGGTATTCTCTATATTAAAACGCGGTGGAGTAAGGTTAGGAGCGCGTTTTGAGCTGTCAAAATATCGTGACATATGAGAACGTGTAACGCGCGCGTTTTGTATAATTTACCTATCGTGTGGCATACAGAATACAATTTTTCAATAACGTAACGTGGCGCGTTAAGGAACGCGTTATCTCATTGGTTATAGTGAATAAGGCCCCAGGTTAGTTAGTTTCTTAGTTTATGGCTTTTGTGGCTTATTGTCACAATTCTACTAATATCCGTTCATGTTAGTTTCATAAAACATGTTGAGAGTGTGTCGGTAAAATAAAAATATGGTCGGTGTTCAGGAGAGAATCAAGAATTTTACACACTATGATGATTTAATCTAAATAAATATATATATATGGACAGGATTTAAACCGCCAATATCCCGGTTAACAGCTATCTAGTCTTTGCGCCAACTGGCCGTCCAAAATGGTAGAAATAAATGTTTATATAATAATATTATTAGCATGATCACATACGAATCACGCTACGCTACTAATTATTAATCTAAGACCACGATTGAACTCACTTTAATAGAATTTGACTTGTATAAAAAATAATCACTCACTCACTCACATCTAAAACAAAAGACCACATTATGCACAGGTCATGGTCGCTTTCTGATATGTAGACTGAGGTGTTAAAAGTGGCAAGGAATAAATTAAGTATTTTTCTTTCAGGCAAGAATGATATATCCTTATAAATGCTTATCTGCATTCATCAATAGGAACTACGAAAGTCAGTGAAATTTCTAGTGGTATTTTTATAGTGGTTTATATATATATATATATATATATATATATAAAAACTAATATATCTATATATATATATAAATATATATATATAAATATATATATATATATATATATAATAGTTTTTATAGTGGCATATTTATACCTATAAAACATACCTAAATTACAGTTGAAGTTGGTACAGAGTACGATTAAGCAATGAAGCGCTTGCAGCGTCTGCAGTTTGTCTAAACGAACCCTTAACAACAACGTAAACAATTTTACGATTCTTTATCAATAAATCTTCGCTTCAAAGCAACAAATATCAGCAAATCGAGCGAATAACGTCAGATAGTAAAACTAGTGTTGTGACGTCATTACACTAGTAATAAAAATCCGTACTGTCACGTTATGACACCGAGATCTGTCCAATTTCCGGGCATAGTGTCGTAAATGGAGGGTGGCAATAACGGAATAACAGGCTACTGGCAACACCGGGCAGAGGAAAACATTTTTATTGCACTTACAACACTGTGTGCAGTAACTTCTGTGTTTCGGGGTTGATAGGCGCAGAAACGGTGCTGTGTGAAGTATTGTTATAGGGTTTTTGTATGGAATTGGAAATCCGGCCTATTTATAGCTATCCGCATATGTAGAGGTGCTTCTTGTTTTTGGTATTCGTTTCGTCAAAGAAGACGATATTGAAAACATTTAACTTTCGCGATTTAAACACATACGGCCTTACTAATAAAGTTTTTTTCACTCTGTATACACGTTGTATACCACAAAAGCTGACCAATAAAAATATTTTTGACGTAAGCGTTGAATAAAGTTGGTATACAGATGTGCCATTATCAAAGGAGGCTATTCATTTCTTAAACAGCCTGGGACCCTAGTTTAGCGAGTGTGTAAAGGATTAAAATGGCGGATTTCTCTATTATCAGCTGATCGAAATCATGACTAGACATAGTAACTATTATTGAATCTGTGTCTAGTATTCTGTGAAAAAACGTTTTGATTCTTCAAACTTCAAAAAGTATGCTGTTATTTGAGGATAGTTTGTATGTGTTAGATTTGTTCTCATTGAAATGGATTACATAAATTATTTCGACATTTTTGACCATTGGGAGATAGGGGAGGCAAACAAAAAATCGAAAACATTATGAAAACCGTGCAGATCCATTTTTTTTAACAATTCAGATTTTTCATTTTATATACAAATTACAGGTTTACGAAAAACTATGTGGAAGAAACTAAACGCAGTGATTACATTCTCTTTGGAAATTGACAATTTATTCAAAGATGGCTACAATCATGTTTATATTGTAGCCATGGAGACCGCTAGTCTCCATGGCTACAATGTCAACAACGTAGACAGAGGACAACAGTCAATTTGAGTGATTCGTTCTAAATCTTGTTTTAAGTCTTTCACTCCTACTAAAAGAAAATATTTTCCATTATATCAAATAATTTCAACAAAAAGTTCCAAAAACAACGTAGTTTGATTAATATTGCATTACCAAAACAAAATTTCAAGACTAATATTGGTAATTAGTAAACTTTATGAAAAATTAATTTACTGAACTATTTGAGACAAAAACAGTTTCTAAACGAATTGACTAAAAGTTGCCAGATGAAAAAGAAAAAAGTGTTAAACGTCTATGTAGATAGCCACCGCCTATTCAACGTTTATTAGTCAAACAATGGATTGACGCGTGTTTAGCGTTTATTCATTGTGCAACTGTACAACCGTTTAACGGATGTATAGGCAATTTTTTATTAGTAAGGCCGATAGTAGACGATATATTTGTCTCATATAGCAGGCTTTCGATATAGGTTCCGCAAAGCATGCTTTCAGATCAAATAATTTCAGAGAAGGTATATGTGTTGTAAATGAGAAAAAATATATGAGCATATCTACATATTGTACAATGGGACCAAACAAAAAGTATAACCTCTCTCAAACAAAAATATTTTTAACTCTGTCATAAAATTCAATTAAAAAAAATTACGAAACGCTGTTGATGAATTGATCGTGATAATTTTTAATCGAACCTGCATCTCATTGGGAACTTACCACTTACCTCTTCAAAATCTTGTATACAGTATCTCCTATTTATTTCATATCATCCAAAAAACTTACTATTAAACGCCTTCAATCCCTTCGACTCATTCCAGACTGATGCATGACCTAATACTTAATATGGATCTTATCGCGCTAAATAGATTAGGTTCATCTATTTTGTCCTTTAGATCAAGTTGCATTGAGCGAGATAACATCATCATTATCAGCCGGTGTCCGTCCATAGGCCTCTCCCAAGGTGCGCCACTGAGCCCGATCTTCGACTCTTCTTTTCAAGTCACTGCCCACCGCTTTGTGTATGTCGTCACTCCACCTAGTCACAGGACGTCCTACGCTACGTTTGCCGAATCGCGGTCTCCACTCCAGGAAAGTCTACCCCAACGGTTATCAGTCCTGCGGCAGATATGACCAGCCCACTGCCACTTCAGCTTACTAATCCGTTGAGCTATGTCGATAACTTTAGTTGTCTGGCGAATTACTTCGTACCGGATTCGATCCCGCAGAGAAATACCGAGCACAGCTCTCTTCATAGCTCGCTGAGCGACTTTAAATTGGTGGACCAGTCGAACTGTAAGTGTCCACGTCTCAGCTCCGTATGTCATCACAGGTAGGACGCACTGGTTAAAGACTTGACACTGTCTTTAGACACTGCGGTATAGGCGACGAGAAGATTTCCTTCTCGAAGTTGTGTTTGCCTAGTTGGAGCGTCTACCCTAGGTAAACATACTTTGTAACAATTTCGAGTGGGATTCCATCTACGGCAATCGGTGCCGGAACAACATGCTCGTTGTACATGACTTTGGTTTTATCCAAATTCATCCGGAGACCGATGCGACGAGAAGAATCAGCTAGGCCATTCAACATCCTTTGTAGGTCCTGCAGCGTGTCTGCCATAATGACGATGTCATCTGCGAATCGTAAGTGAGAGATGTACTTGCCGTTGATGTTAATGCCAAAATCTTCCCAGTCCAGCGTCTTAAAGCGTCTAAAAGCTTAAAGCGTCTTAAAGCGTGATAACGCGAAGACTCATTACAACATAACTGTATGATCTATTGTTTTCTAATAAAACAACAACTAATACCAATTTGTATTTGTTTATTTTCGTAATAAATAGGCTATTCCTAACGATCTATATTAATTTAAGAACGGGAATTTAACGCAATGTCGATATAGTGATCGACAATTGTTTCGCTTCACGATATCGATCACATCTCGTAAGTCACGTTAAATTCCCGTTTTTAAATCAATACTTAAGTTTAAAAATGAACGTGAATTTATACGCGAGAACGAGCCGAACACAATTCGTCTAGTGTGGACCGACTTACAAGCCTCGAACGAGCGCGCTTCGAGCGTTCGGTTCGTGCTCGACTCTGCTCCGCCTACTATCGATTTTTTGACGAACACAAAAAGTAAAAACTACGTTCGAAAACAGTGATCGTTGTAGGTTCGTTGTACGTCCACACTTGACGCCGCGAACGACGAAGCCGAGAACGGCTCCGCTCGTGCTCGGCTCATGCTCGGCTCGCCTAGCGTAGACGCAGCTTGATTGAGCACATTGAGCGTGATCACGCGAAGACTCATTACAACATAACTGTATGATCTATTCATTTCTAATACCAAAAACTAATACCAATTTGTATTCGTTATTTTCGTAATAAATATTCTATTCCTAACGATTATAAACGGGAATTTAACATGACTTACGTGGTGAAAAACATTTTTTGGGGTAGCTCCCCTACATGAGAAGTGGGGATGAGTTTTTTTTCGTCGTCTACCCCATCGTGTGGGGTATCGATGAGAGATGTCGATATAGTGATCGATATCTCGGAGCGAAACAATTGTCGATCACTATATCGACATCTCGTAAGTCACGTTAAATTCCCGTTTTTAAATCGATACTTAAGTTTAAGAATGAACGTGATTTTTTATAACATAAACTGACGATTCGGAGTCAAACACGTAGGGGCTCCTATTGAACAAATTTTGCCGGAAAAATACGTTTTTTGTATGGGGACCCCATTTTATTTTTAACTGTATTTTATAGTATTTGTTGTTATAGCGGCAACAGAAATACACCATCTATAGAAATTTCAACTGTCTAACTATCACGGTTCATGAGATACAGCCTGGTGACAGACGGACAGACCGACGGACGGACAGCGGAATCTTAGTTATTACTAAGATTACTTACTGATTATTAACTGGACCCTATTGGGTCCAGTTTTACCCTTTAGGTACGTAACCCTAAAAATGACTAGATATGTTCAGAATTCGAAATTTAATTCACCGTTACTATAATTCAGAATCGAAAAGTATAATACACTGCCAGCAATGACAACAATACTTTGTACTTCAGCAATGTTTTAAAACATTCCGGAATTCGACACGCTATCAATATCCGATTGATTGAACATGTTTTATCTCATTATAAATGTGTTTTCAAGGAAGATGAGATGTCTTCCGGATTACAAGAGTCTTTGTTTCAAAATATTATTCTGAGAATGTCTTGTTTAATCACTATAATGAAAATTCCTTGAGATATTATGCCATTCTTTTGTGTTTTTAAAACAAAACTTGTCGTTTTATTTTAATTTAAATACTAGTACCTATGTTTCATTGTGTTTTTTCTACAATAAAATGTATATAACAATTTAAAAAAGTGACATCTGCGGGCGCGATTAGATAGTGCAGTAGTATCTGTACCGACTGCTTCAAACCAAACGCAATCTACAGCGATCAGAAAAAAATTGAATAGTAGTTCGCGCCCGCGCCCGCATATCGCAGATCGCAGCGGTGTGGCCGTACCTTAAGAGTAGGTCCTGGATTTCAATCGGAAATAAAAATCTATCTTTTGCGTGAAATCGCTGGAACATGCTATCAGAATATAAAACTGGCCGCATGATTGGTATCCCGGCGGCCGGGATCTACTAACAAGATTGCATTAATTTGGCATTAGTTACTTTTATGAAATTTTAAGTCAAAGCCAATCTCTATTCACGTGAAATCTGTATCTATCGGATATAGAAACTTGCCATAAACTGGAGCCTTCGGCAGACAGACTCCTAACGTTGCACTGTACCTACCCTCATTTGTACCACCTATGTATGCGATGAATGTGTTAGTTGGATGTAGTAGGTAATACCACAAACCGGCATAAAGACTGGTTTGTGGTAGTACATTATAGCGCTAGCACATATTATATACTACTACTTTTTAAAGTGAAATTTTTATTACATCATCTAAATTTTTTTCGTCCACCTATCGCACGTCGCTGACATGTCTGTGTCATTACGGCCGGTGTTGTTTGGCGGATATGATATATGACATTTATGTCTAGCTGTGATTGGCGGACGCTTCCGCTGACATATTTTATACATGCTAATGTGACATGTCAACTGCTGTCATAGTAGCTAGCTACCATAGCTACACATAAACAAAAAGTTTCACTTGCATCGTGGTTTCATAAAACCACACCACACTTTTTAGTTTACAGTTTGAATGTGAGCACGTACGTGAAAACAATACTTAATATTAACGGAAAAATCTAAATTTTTTTGCATTTGCTTAAAACAAAACCATTATTTTTTGTCAATCAGCCTAAAAGTAAAACAGGCATAGTTCCGATGTTTTTGCTTTAACAAAACAGTATTGTTTTAAGCCAGCAAAAAGGGAGAGGAGTAGAACAAAAAATGCAGTTAGGTAACCTCTGACGTCACCGATGTCACCTTGACCTTACGATCCGGAAACTTCTCGCTCTCAGTTCCCATCTATTTTTATTGTTATGTTGCATCGTGTAAAGGCGTCGTGGGCGATAATGTAAGCGTTTTATACTACTCCTAGTGTAGTCTAACGCTATATATATATCTAACGAGCAATCCTTTTATAGATATAGGTATTAGGTATATATAGGTTTTATAGAAGCATAAATTATGCTACTATTCTAACCCGACTTTGAAACTCGCTGGAACTGGACGAAAATAATAAGTCGGCACTATGGAGTTAAATCAAAAGAGTCGCCATCCCGAGTACATTTTGTCGAACGGTTATCATTCACGCGGGGGCAGGGGGGAGCGGTTGCCGCCATAGATAAAACCGACAAACAGATGTGAAAAATTGTAGATTAAACACCTATCGCCATACCGTCGATACTGAGTTACCGACGACGACTAATGTACTTTTTGTTTAAAAAAAGGAGCATAGGATACGATGTTAGGATAGGTACTAATCATAAAATACATACATACACTCGAAAAATATAACCCTCCTTCTTTCGCAGTCGGGTTTTACCTTTAAATTGAATTTTAAAATGTTGTTTGATATTTTATGAACTAAAACTAATGTTTTCCGACTGCTTTTTCCCTAAGCTATCTCAATAATACATTTAAGATTTTTTAAATTTCTCATATAGAGTAAAATAACCTATTATATAGTAAATTACAGTATATACACACATATCAAACTGTTCTCCGTAGGTTAAAAATAGGCAATTTAATTAAGCTATATGTCATATCTGTGTACACAATCTATGAACTGCGCGTGCAAATAGAACATGGCGCCTCGTCGTGAAGTGTCATTACAATTTGACAAAATAATGTTTTATTTTAGCGTGTTTTATTCGAAAATCTGAACTTACTTAAAAGTAACTTCGCCGTCGCTTTTGTTAGTTTTTCCCGATTTGTTTTTACAATATCTGAGGACACACGATGGCATTTCGGAACCGCAAGTTTTTTCATAACGCGCGTGTTGTTGTTTTGAGTGCCAAGCTACGTGTGAGCGAGAAGAAGCCGGCCAGCTCCTTTGCGGTGTTCGACAATGCCAGTTCGAGATGTTCAGTCTCGAGGTTATAGGGCTATGGTCGGCACACGCCAATTCTTCAGTATTTTTAAATATATCAACACCTCAACATCAATGTTATAAATGCGAAGGTCAGTTTGTTTGTTTGGGACCTCTTCACGGCCAAACGGCTGGGCCGATTTAACTGAAATTACCAGTATTATGGATTAGTTCATTGTGATACTTTTTAATGTGGACGAAGAGGCGGGGCTCAGCTAGTGTGGGATGTACGTGTATGTAATAAAATCACCAACAATATTATAAATGTTGGGTATTTAGGCGGGTCATACTTGTCGGATGCATCACGACAGGTGGGCTGAAATTGTCACGCAATGCGTGCCTTAAGACCGTCGACTTAGAGAAAGGCCCAAAAAATGGCAGCGAGATGATTTAGATGTTTTTCACAAGAACTGGCCACAATTGGCATTAGATGGGATTAACGGGCCACAATTGGCATTAGATGGGATCAAACGGAAAATGTTACTGTTTCAAACAAAAATAGAATAAAATACATTTAAATATGTTTTTTTTTATTTAAAATTTTATGAATTTTCCAATTCCGCTTATAAATTACAAAGTTCTGTGGTAACAAACATAAAAAGTCAGTCGACTTGAGAACTTTTTGCAAAAAACTACTCAACGGATTTTCATGTGGTATTTTGGCTGAAGAAGATTTAGGTGTATGATTCGTTAAGGTTTTGTATCAATTGGTTGAAATATCACAATGTTTGTTATACTCGACGCAACAGACTGATGCAAAATAAACTGGCCAAGTGCAAGTCGGACTCGCACTCGTAGGGTTCCGTAACACAGTAGAGTATTCTATAACTATGATTTTTCGCAACTACAAAAATAACTTTGTTTTTCATAGTGTTTGTATGAAAACCAAAGTTATACTTGCGGTCGCTATATGTCAACAACTGCTGACTGTATCTCGTTCAAACCAATTTTCTTTGTTAGTTTTTATTGAGATCTACAGCATCAATTTTTTCTAGATTTTTCACTCCCTTACTTTAGAAGTTAGAGGGGGGGGGGGGACACATTTTACCACTTTAGACGCGCCTATCTTTAAAATGATTGACTTTGAGAAAAAATGATTTTAGGAACCTCAATGTTATTTTTAAAGACCTATCCATAAACACCCCACACGTATAGG
This sequence comes from Cabera pusaria, assembly GCA_954871355.1. NCBI lineage: Eukaryota > Metazoa > Arthropoda > Insecta > Lepidoptera > Geometridae > Cabera > Cabera pusaria. The sequence goes on along the minus strand of OX940901.1, from coordinate 23,448,319 downwards.
TTTAAAGAAAAACATTTTTTTTTTGTTCCAGTTCCATGTATGGGATGGGTACATAAAAGTTTAAGGGGGAGGCCCCTTAAACTTTTATTTTTTTATTTTTGTATAAAAATCGGAAAGCGGTTCACAGAATACATCTACCTACCAAGTTTTAATTCTGTATAAATCGGAATAAAATGGCTGTGACATACAGACAACATACAACTTCGAGAAAGAGGCTAATAGAAGAATACAGCTGGGCTGAGCAGCATATGGGAAATTACGTCGAGTCTTCACATCGCCAATCCCACAGAGTCTAAAGACAAAAGTCTTCAATCAGTGCGTCCTACCCGTCATGACATACGGAGCCGAAACGTGGACACTCACGGTTGGACTGGTCCACAAATTTAAGGTCGCTCAGCGTGCTATGGAAAGAGCTATGCTCGGAGTTTCTCTGAAGGATCGAATTCGTAACGAAGTGATCCGACAGAGAACCAAAGTCACCGATATAGCTCACCAAATTAGCAAGCTGAAGTGTCAATGGGCCGGCCATATAAGCCGAAGAACCAACTATCGCTGGGGTAAACGAGTTCTTGAGTGGAGACCACGAATCGGCAAACGTAGCGTAGGACGCCCTCAGACTAGGTGGAGCGATGATATCCGCAATGGATGAGCTGGATGAGAGTAGCCGAGGATCGTGCTCAGTGGCGTGAAATTGGAGAGGCCTATGTCCAGCAGTGGACGAGTATAGGCTGATGATGATGATGATGATGATGACATACGGACGGACAGACAGACAGACATGGCGAATCTATAAGGGTTCCGTTTTTTGCCATTCGGCTACGGAACCCTAAAAAGGAAGGCATATATGTTAGTAAGTCTTTAATTAGTAGGGTAGGTTAGTATCTTTAGGAAGTAAAGTTAGTAGGTATATTAGTTTTTTGCTTTTAACTTATATTAGAAACACCTCCGTCTGTTGTCTTCTTTTCTATAAGTCCTCTCCATCCAAAGGTTGCCTGGAAGAAATCGCTTTCAGCGATAAGGCCGCCCATTGTAACACTAATAAAATGAATGATTTGTATGTTATTTTTTAAGTTATGAGGTGTGACAATAAAGAATTTTCTATCTATCTATCTATCTATGTTAAACCCGAGCGAAGCCAGTGTGGTTCGCTAGTATAAGTATAAATCATGCATTTAAATTATTTACTAAGTGCCGCATCATGAGTATCATGATCCAATCGTGACTGGAAGCAAGACGATCCCTTGGCAAGGTTACCGACTCAGGCCAGCTTAATAGCTATTAATGTATATTCATAGATTAACAATTAAATTGTGTAATTATTAATATAGGTTCCTATTATGATTATAGCGTTATACCTAATAGCATCGATGCATGTTGGTTGGTAATTTTTTTAGCCGGAATAGATTTTTTTAGTTTCGATGTTATTAAAGGTCGTAGATTTTTTTGGTACGTTAATATTTTATTTTATTACCATTGAATTTCAGTGCATTTGCCTATCTATATATACTCTTGGGTGTAGTTAATCGACAATTTTAATCGGTTGATGACGTTTAACCATGGTTTTTAGGGTTCCGTACCCAAAGGGTAGGACGGGACCCTATTACTAAGACTCCGCTGTCCGTCTGTCTGTCTGTCTCTCTGTCTGTCTGTCTGTCTGTCTGTCCGTCTGTCACCAGGCTATAGTTCATTAACCGTGATAGTTAGACAGTTAAAATTTTCACAGATGGTGTATTTCTGTTGCCGCTAGAACAACAAATACTAAAAACAAAATAAAGTTAAAAATTAAAGGGGTTCCCCATACAAAAAACGTGTTTTTAAACGCCATCTATCTAATTAGTTTCGGCAAAATGACATAGATGGCGCTAGTAAACGAGCCCCGTCTTACTTGATCGCGACCAAACCAAATATTCTTGGTAATATCAATTAATCAAATATATGAGGTAGAAACTCTGTTAATTTTGCTCTGTTAATGCTGACTCGCACTTGGCCAGTTTTATTTATAAATGTGACAACGTCAAAAGCACATCATCATAATCAGCTAGTGTCAGTCCACAGCTGGACGTAGGCCTCTCCCAAGATACGCCACTAAGCCCGATTTTCGGCTCATTGGGAGGGATATGCCTAATCGCCACGCTGGGCAGGCGGGTTGACGATCGCAGGTCGTAGCTCCTCGCACCGGTGACGCTTCTGCCCGTCACCGGCCTGTAGTAATTAGCTACGGCATCATTTGAAATGTTTATACCGCCATTTGTCGGCATAAAAGCTAAAACTGTGCTTTTATGCCGACAAATGGCGGTATAAAATATAAGCATACTATGTTGAAGTAAATACACGAAGCCATATTAAATTAAAATTTTGCATTTCGAAATTACTGACATAGCTACCATGGGTTAAGTTTCGATTACTAATAATTTAATACTAAAATAACTCAACCGTGAGATTATTTTAGTATTAAATTATTAGTAATCAAAACAAATATTATGTTTCTTTAAAGTGTTACACACTTAATATCTTTGTAAATTGTTAAACACAATCCAAAATTTCATCGTACCAACGGGACTTGAACCCGCAACCTCCGGAATAACATGTTCCGGTGCTTTGCCAATTAAGCCATGGTGCGAAGTGACGTTACGACGAAATTAGTGGATTGCATTTGTTAACCCAATTATGCATTGGTGGCGCCATCTATGACTACTTATTACGTAAGTTAATCATTCGGAAGAAATCATTACAGTTTTCAAATCCGACGAGAGATGTTGCACTGCGTAAATCAAATATTATGTTTCTTTAAAGTGTTACACACTTAATATCTTTGTAAATTGTTAAACACAATCCAAAATTTCATCGTACCAACGGGACTTGAACCCGCAACCTCCGGAATAACATGTTCCGGTGCTTTGCCAATTAAGCCATGGTGCGAAGTGACGTTACGACGAAATTAGTGGATTGCATTTGTTAACCCAATTATGCATTGGTGGCGCCATCTATGACTACTTATTACGTAAGTTAATCATTCGGAAGAAATCATTACAGTTTTCAAATCCGACGAGAGATGTTGCACTGCGTAAATCAAATATTATGTTTCTTTAAAGTGTTACACACTTAATATCTTTGTAAATTGTTAAACACAATCCAAAATTTCATCGTACCGACGGGACTTAAACCCGCAACCTCCGGAATGACATGTTCCGGTGCTTTGCCAATTAAGGCATGGTGCGAAGTCATCAAGTCCCGTTGGTACGATGAAATTTTGGATTGTGTTTAACAATTTACAAAGATATTAAGTGTGTAACACTTTAAAGAAACATAATATTTGATTTACGCAGTGCAACATCTCTCGTCGGATTTGAAAACTGTAATGATTTCTTCCGAATGATTAACTTACGTAATAAGTAGTCATAGATGGCGCCACCAATGCATAATTGGGTTAACAAATGCAATCCACTAATTTCGTCGTAACGTCACTTCGCACCATGGCTTAATTGGCAAAGCACCGGAACATGTTATTCCGGAGGTTGCGGGTTCAAGTCCCGTTGGTACGATGAAATTTTGGATTGTGTTTAACAATTTACAAAGATATTAAGTGTGTAACACTTTAAAGAAACATAATATTTGATTTACGCAGTGCAACATCTCTCGTCGGATTTGAAAACTGTAATGATTTCTTCCGAATGATTAACTTACGTAATAAGTAGTCATAGATGGCGCCACCAATGCATAATTGGGTTAACAAATGCAATCCACTAATTTCGTCGTAACGTCACTTCGCACCATGGCTTAATTGGCAAAGCACCGGAACATGTTATTCCGGAGGTTGCGGGTTCAAGTCCCGTTGGTACGATGAAATTTTGGATTGTGTTTAATAATCAAAACAACATATTTGACCTTTAGAGATCACTATAAATAATATAAGTTGGCTTGATATCAAAGATTTTAATAATTCTACAAAAGAGCCAATAATAGCAAAGAAAGTTATATGAACAAGCTTTGAGACCCTTATCAATAAGTTATCAATGATAGGCTGTTCAAACTTTACTTATGATATTCTTTAATACAAACTGTCAGGCTGGTTCACCATACTGTTTGAGTTTGTCGGATAATATTCTCCAGTTTCTTGTTTCGGTTATAATAAACTAACAAGCTTCTTCAAATAACCCACCAAGTGCACGTCGGATATGTACATGAAGGGTTCCGTACCACAGATCAATGTGTTAAAACTTATAAGATAGAGCAAAAATGCCGATAAGATTATTTCTAAGGATTTCTTGTGTATTTTTTTTATATTTCTCTATTCCATATTTATATTTTAGATTTCTTCCTTTTATATATATTATTTTATAATTATTGTTTTTTGTAATAGGCATAAAAGCCTAATAATATGTACATAATCTGTGAACATTTTAAGAGTACTTATATCCTTTACCGTTCATAAGATCATGCAAAATACGCCATAAATAAATTTAAAAATAAAGCACGTTTCTTGTAAAACTCTTCTTGTCCCCTTAAAATTTAAACTTTGTTTTTATTATTTGTTGTTAAAACGGCTATATTAATACATATTCAGTCTATATTTCAAGCACAGTTTCAAGTATCTACCTTTTATAGCCTTGTAACAGACGGACGAACGGATGGATGGACAGTGAAGTCTCAGTCTCCAATGGTAAATATTGGGTACGAAACCCTAAAAGGCATCCTATCAAAAAACATCAGAATAATATTTTTCTTTTTAATATTTTTTTCAGCAAAATAAAAATGCCATTGAAAATGTAATACGTAAAGTTGATTAAAACCAACGGGTTGGAATAGTTGCGCCATCTGGATTGGACTAAAGTTAGTTTTTTTATTTTTTTTTATTTACGGACAACAAACAGATCCATTTATGTTAGTAACTTACTTCTAGAAAATACAATAAAATAAGGTTAGTGCTTATCTATAGAAAAATAATTTTAAAATTTTAATGTGTCATGTAAACCGGAGGCATCTTCTGCGAAATCATAGTTCGCACAAGATGCCTGAATTAAACGCTTTTGCAACGCTTTGTCTCACTGCCGTTTTACTTTTTACTTTCAGAAAAACACCATTCTAACTTAGACCGTATTGCTTACGATATAGTGTTCACGTACTTGTCTGTAAGCAATTATAAAATATAAGTCTAACTGAAGTTATGTATCGCTTTGTCTCCCTTTCACTAATAGATAGATAGATTAATACTTTATTTCATACCAACTAACACATTATAATCTAAGACAAGGAAAAACTAATCAGGCGTGACAATGGGCAGTCTTATCGCTTAAAGCTATCTTTACCAGACAATCTTTGTACAGGACAGGAGCTAGTTTTGAAAATTCTCTAATATAAAACACATTTATTATTTTTTTCTACTGTCCATGAAAATCGAAACTCATGTTTACCTTAACACAAGCGATTGAATCAAAGTTCTCGACTAATTCTTGTCCAAGTTTTCGAATTGATAGCCTAAAGGCATATAAAGATAAAGGTGACGAAGGTTTGAAAGCTGACAACTCTGGTTTGATGCCTGAACTGAAGTTTGACATGCCAAGTTAGTACGTCTCTACATAGTTAACGACACCTACTATCATCGCAAGTATACATACATATAATAAAGCGAGATACAGCTGTATGGTTGTCCACAGTTTTACTTGTTTTCAAGCCCATGAGCGATAGTACAACTATTTCTATAATCTTATGTGTTCACATTATTGCATCTACAACAATGTTGGTATTTGTTTGATTTAGATCTTTACGCATCTCCAATTATCATATACCATACATAATACAATCCTATACCTATACTAAAATGCACATAAAATACGATTAGAGTGAGTCAAGCTTTTCCGTTTCGCTGCAGTTAGGATAATATGCCAATAAAAACACAAGTAGGTAATAATAATCATACATCAGAGGACACTGGTGAACAATGCCTTAATGTCATTGGCAGCAATCGCTCACTGGCTCAGTGCCAATATCCGTGATGCATGTCGGTGGATTACCCCAGGCTGTTCTGATTCAATACTACCTATTATGGGATATGGATAGGTAGTCTTCGGTAAAGAGATAAGTAGCGGAGTTTATGTACACAGCTGCGCTGCATTTCTATTCTATGTCCTTGTCCCTGTGCGATTTGCAGATAAACTATGCAAATCATTCTGCCGAGAAGAGGGAAAAATTATTTAGATAAACATAGTTAATAACTTAAAACAGTGTAGGTAAGATTAGAATTAAATTATTACAACAATCATAAAATGGAACACGCGTTCCCGAGACACGGCTCAGCCAGTCCGAAAGCGTTTGTATCCTTTGTAAACTTTAATTGCGCCAATAAAGTTACTTGATATATATTTTTGATGGGATTTAGGCAAAAAACACAGGATTTAATTTGTTATATAGGATTTAGTACAGTGCAGTGCAGAGCGTGATTCTAACCAAAGAATCACAAATTGATGACATTGTATGCACAGACTGGAAAAAAAGAAATGTTCACAAAGATAGCAGCGCCAACTAACGGCGTAATTTAGTACTTAAGTAGTACACTTAAGATTGTTTGGTTTATAGTTATACAGTTCTAACATTTTTAACCGACTTCCCAAAAAAGTAGGATGTTCTTAATTCGATTAAATATGTTTTAATGTTTAGCTACCTTAGGACTCCATCATTAGTTAATTGATTTAAAAAAAATTGTTGAGCGAGAATACTTCTCGTTTGTTCCCATTGTAATTATATCGAGATCTGATGAGTATCTTCAGAGATATGGAGATAAACACCTCAAACTTGGTACAAAAAATGACTGGTGCGGTATTTGAAGTCAGTTTTTCTCGTGTTGTAAACGATCTTAAATTACTACCTTCTACTACGATAACAGCAACGTTTGTTAAGCAATAAATAAACTGGCCAAGTGCAAGTCGGACTCGCACTCGTGGGGTTCCGTAATACAGTAGAGTATTCTATAATATGATTTTTCGCAACCAAAAAAATAACTTTGTTTTTCATAGTGTTTGTATCAAAAACAAAGTCATATTTGCGGTCGCTATATCTCAAAAACTAGACATCCCACACGTATAGGTTTGAAAAAAATTTTTTTTTGTTTCAGTTCCATGTATGGGATGCCCCCCTTAACCTTTTAAATTTTTTATTTTTGTATAAAAATCGGAAAGCGGTTCACAGAATACATACATGTACCTACCAAGTTTCAATTCTGTAGTTCTAATAGAAAAGGCTGTGACATACGGATGGACAGACAGACATGACGAATTTATAAGGGTTCCGTTTTTGCCATTCGGCTACGGAACCCTAAAAAAGAAATGCGTAGAAAGCTACGCGTTTGAAGTGAAACTTCCTTCACATTGAAATATCGAAAATGTAGATTTACGCGTACGTCATTTCCGTTGCATTTGGACCGTGACGCTACGTCACGTCCGTTGCATTTGGACCGTGACGCTACGTCACATCCGTTAAATTTTAGCCCAATGCGCCTACAGCAGTTCCACTTCAATAAAGAAGCAATAATCTTAACGATGAGCTGGGTTTCCAAAAGTCGTTTTAACCGCCCTTCTGTAACACTCAAAACGAGCTTGAGAAAATAGATGAAAATTAAACGTTTTGTAATTATCAGGTCTACTAGACACTTTCAAGTTAATTAATGCTTCTGAAGTGTTAATCAGTTTTAATAAACTTAATTCTAAAAGTTTGACTTTGAGTTGAATATTCATAACTTTGTTATTGAAACTGGTCCAGCAAATTACGATGCCACATTGTAAGAAACTAAAAGTTCAAAAGCTTTTTAGTCACAAACTTAATGAAAAAAACGTTATCATAATGTGAAGGAAAGTACTGACGAGAACAATACATCCTAGCCAAAATTTGACTGTCCTTTGCCATTACAGAGTTTTAGTCCTTACAACCCGGCTCCATCATCAGGTTAGCTGGATGGTACCATATTACTTCATTTTCACCGAAGACCTTCGAGCATTTATCAATGGAGATGTTAACGCAAGGGTTACCCTCTGCTGGCTATATAGCCATTATTGGCCATATGAGCGTACGTAAATACGCTGTATTTTTAATACTGTGTGCGTGTTTCAAGCTAGTGTGCGGGATCGTTAAAGCACTCACTTTAACGATCCCGATCCAGTGATTTGTGAGTGTGCAATGCGTGTTTACCTCGTTCCCCGTAAGTATGTAACGTAACGTAATGTGACGTAACGTAATGTAACGTAACGGAGCCCTCGAGGAGGCCTACCGCACGCTACATCCCTAAAGGTACCAGGAACCTACACAATAAAATATGAACACGGATTATAACATTTAACATACTTGTATTATGATCAAAACACAACTTAAAAACACTAGACCGTACAAATATTCCGGCGCATCCTCTGCTTCACTAAGAGATCTCGTTTGTAAATTGTTAAACACAATCCAAAATTTCATCGTACCAACGGGACTTGAACCCGCAACCTCCGGAATAACATGTTCCGGTGCTTAAATTTTTAAGCACTTAATATTTTTGTAAATTGTTAAACACAATCCAAAATTTCATCGTACCAACGAAAAATATTAAGTGTGTAACACTTCAAAGAAACATAATATTTGATTTACGCAGTGCAACATCTCTCGTCGGATTTGAAAACTGTAATGATTTCTTCCGAATGATTAACTTACGTAATAAGTAGTCATAGATGGCGCCACCAATGTATCATTGGGTTAACAAATGCAATCCACTAATTTCGTCGTAACGTTACTTCGCACCATGGCTTAATTGGCAAAGCACCGGAACATGTTATTCCGGAGGTTGCGGGTTCAAGTCCCGTTGGTACGATGAAATTTTGGATTGTGTTTAACAATTTACAAAAATATTAAGTGTGTAACACTTCAAAGAAACATAATATTAGATCTCGTCTGGTTTAACACATTTATCATGCTTGACTTCATCTTATCAGTGACGTCGGAAATCATTGAAGTCTTAATAGAATTGGGCGAATTGGCTTCTTCAGTGCCCATATTCAATTTTTCCGCCCATGCTTCGGCGTTTATTTCGCTATTTCGAAAATCATCTTCCAATGGTCTGCGAATATCTTCCTCTGTACAAAGGAGTCTTTCATCACCTCTGTTATGTTATCTGTTGAAAACATCTTTCAACATTTTCCATTATCATTTTAAAGAAATATCATGTTTTCAATTTAATATAATTATCATAAATTATTTTAATTTTAAACTTCTCCATCTTTTTGATGCCGGTTTTAGACCCTTAAATCGAATCCCGTCAAAAATGATTTTTCTATACTTCAATCTTTTTTTAAATTTTAAAAATGTTCCACCCACACTCGAAAAATAAGACGATTACATTCCAATATAAAAAGAGGATGGGTTATGAAAACATGCAAGAAGTCGATTCAAGAACATAGAAATATCACTAGTATCGGCAGAAAAAAATGTTTGCGGATTACAACGTTGGCATCTCCATTGGTAAATGCTCGAAGCCGAAGACACTCAAGTATACCAATATGAGTCCAATCGAACGCTAGGAAGTGGTTTTTTTTTTTTTTTTTTTATACCGAACTGGGTAGCACTTGATCACTATCTCACCTGATGTTAAGTGATGATGCGATCGATGATGTAGCGTGCTTACCCAGAAGATACCTATTCACTCGCGATTTGAAGACCCCCATATTGTACTTAATCGGAAACACGGACTCAGGCAGGGTATTCCATTCAAAATTTAGGTTCTAATTTAGCTTCCAAGATTTGACCGACACAAACATACATACATACATACATACTAGATATATATAATTAATACATAGAATAAATAGCTCGCTGAGTGATTTTACATTGGTGGACTAGTCGAACCGTGAGTGTCCACGTCTCAGCTCCGTATATCATCACGGGTAGGAAAACTTTTGTCTTTAGGCACTATGGAATAGGCGACGAGAAGACTTGACGGTGTTTCCCAAATGCCACCCAGCTCAGCTTAACAATCAATTTTTTAAATATTTTATAGGCTAGCGTTTGACCACTATCTCGCTGGTGGTAAGCAATAATGTGGTTGAGGATATTGCACACGCTAGGCCTAGAATGATCTGACTCTCGCTGTGCTGCCGGGACACCGTAAGATTATGACGGCAGAATTTCTCCTTGATGGTAGTAAGCTATTTTTTGGTAGCAAGTCAGGTGGAACATTATTTTAATGATCCTACCACCTATGGAAGTCTTCTCTGGATTTCAAATTGTGTTTGCCTACGAATATAATGAATATACGAATAATATGTAAGTACCTACGGTTAATTAAACATCACATTAACAAACACCAATATTATACCGATCAAATGACAATTAATGGATGTTATTGAGTATAACAATTTAATTGAAACCAATTGAATGTGAAACCATATTAATGTCATGTGAAATTTCAGAGCACACATGAGAAGTATCAGAAATTTAGGACGGCATGTTTACTCTTGTACGGTTATGATTTGAAGTTATTATATGTATGTCATAACTAAAACAAAAATATGATTGTTTTTTGTTATGACTTACAAATAATAAATAAATTCAATGCAGGAAGTGTGTGAGTGTGGGTGAGGTATTTTAATTATTTTATAGCACAGTATGACTTAAACCCGCACTTTACGCACGCTTTTCCATGACTTAAATAGTCGATTATTGCACGACGTTTAGCACCCTCGCTGCGCTCGGGTGTCAACTTCGCGCCGTGCAATAAATCTTCTATTTTACAGAAAAGCGTAGCAAGCGTAAAGTGCAGGTTTATGTCACACTGACAGCTATAAAATAATATACGATACTATTAACGCTTAAAAGGCTGGACTGATTTGGAAAACATTTGGATTAGAAATTAAACATAAAACCTATCTTTTAGCGGTGTGTAATATACACTACATGTAAAGAAAACGGAACGTCAGCGTAGCGCCACAGTTTTCTGTGGTAGCGCATCAGTAGTGCAGGTATGTCACCGCGCCTTATTACACCTGGGGAAATGGCAGCGTATGTTCAATCTTAACAACCTTATTTTTAACCGACTTCAAAAAAAGGAGGAGATTTCTCAATTCGACCGTATATATGTTTTTTTTTTATGTTTGTTCGCAGATAACTTCGTCGTTTATGAACCGATTTTGAATATTATTTTTTTGTTAGAAAGGAGATATCCAAGTGTGGTACCATGTTGATTTCATCGAGGTCTGATGAGTATCTCCAGAGATATGAAGATAAACACCTCAAAATTGGTACTGAAAATTAATAGCGTGGCATTGAAGTCGGTTGTTTTTAGTTTTTTAAACGATCTTATTAAAGACGTATGAATGATTTTAATGAATAGCCCGAAAACTAAGCTTGTACAAGTAACATCTTGGCTTGGCGCCGCTGGATAGAGACGTAAGCGCGTGGATTGGCCGCAAGCGAAGCTACGGCGAGTTGACCGCGCGCCGCTTGACGTTTGTGAGCTTGTCCCGAGGCGAGGCGATTACTTTACAATATGAGTGCGCTAAACCTTATTCTGATAATTAAGATAGTTTAAAAACTAAAACAACCGACTTCCATGCCACGCGAGTGAGTTTCAGTAGCAAGTTTGAGACGTTTATCGTCATATCTCTGTAGATACTTATCAGATCTCGATGAAACTATAATAGGACCACCTCGAAAATGAACCCTACCGAATAAAAAAAATATAATTCAAATCGGTTCACAATTGACGGAGTAATCGCGTAAGAAATAAATAGACGAATTGAGAACCTCCTTCTTTTTGGGAATTCGGTTGAAAAATCGTGGTCAATAATAATTGTGATGCCAGCGATTTTTCTTAGCGGAATTGCTTGCTCAACTCTGTTACTTGACATATCTAATATGTAAGTAAGTACGTACTAGACTCTCGACAGGGTCTTCAAGTCGTAGGTGAATAGGTATTTTTTAGACAAGCGTGCGTGCAACTACTCTCGTCACTTGACTTCAGGTAAGATAGCGGTCAAGCGCTGGCCTATCAATTATTAAAAAACATACTAACTTGACTAGACATTTTTTTTACATATCTTATAGGCTAGCGTTTTACCACTATCTCACCTGTTGCTATGTGATGATGCGGTCAAAGATGGTAAGCACGCTAGGCCTAGAATGGGAACTGGCTCTCAAGGATAACTGCCAGAACACATTAGATGGTTGGTGACAGATTTTCTAACTTGAGGGTGGTAGCTGGCCAGGCGGACACTAGATGGTGTCCTACCATCATGCGGGGGTTCTTGGTTTCTTAACGATGTTTTTCCTACACCGGAGGGCCACTGTGAAAAGCGCACATACATTTTTCGATAAAAAAATCCATTGGCGCACGGTGGGGTTTGAACTCGGTACCTCTGGCATCAAAGCCGACCGTTCTCCCGATTACGCCACCGGGCCCTCAAACACATCAGTGGGCAGAAAGTCATAATCACCAATTGTCTAGCATCGTACAAGTATCGCCTTGAAAATGATACACACAAGGAAGTTTTGCCAGTATGTTTTAATACTAAATAGCTTGAACATTACCCTCTATAAAATACAATTGTTTAAATGATAAATGGTTTCCACAGTCAAATAAAGTGGGAGAGAGCAATCCAAGTTAATTTAATTATCTTATCTTATCTTTATTATATAAAGTGTCCCACAATACGATTCCCAATAATTACACTCCGCAATAAATATAGTATACTTTATGTCACCAATAAGGCCAGGGCCTTCTAAGGTCCAATTTGGAGGAAAAACGACACTTATCGAGCACTCGTAAATAACGAGCATTGCCCTCTTGCCCTCTAGAGTCCGAATTAATAGTGCCCCTTGGAGATACACAAATCTTGAGTTTTCAATTAGTTGTGGCGTAGTCATAAGCAGAGTTTTATTATAATAGCTCGGTTTTAAAGCTTGTTTTATTTTATTAGTATCATTTTGGGCGCCATTATTCTGTTGTGGCACTGAATTTTAACTATTTTCACGAGAAATTAATTTGCAAGTTTCGTTTAGGTAATAAAATGTCACCTCAATGTATGCCAAAATATTAAAATTATAGTAACTGGTTGGTTTTATTTTTAACTGACTTCTAAAAAAGGAGGAGGTTTCTCAATTCGACCGTATATTTTTTTTTATTTATTTTTTTTTATTTATGTTTGTTCGCGGATTACTTCGTCGTTTATGAACCGATTTTGATTATTCTTTTTTTGTTCGAAAGGAGATATCCCAAGTGTGGTACCATGGTAATTTTATCGAGGTCTGATAAGTATCTCCAGAGATATTGAGATAAACATCTTAAAATTGGTACTGAAAATGAATAGCGCGGCATTGAAGTCGGTTCTTTTTTAGTTTTTAAACGATATTATATAAGGGTCAAGTTCAGTGACGAAATCAAAACACTTAAATTATGTAAACATAAGCTAAGATTAAACTAAATAGATACAGATATTATTATGTGTGTGTGCAGTACATTTTATAAAAATATAAACCTAATTTTTTTTGTTAAAAATATTTGGACAATAATGTTATTTAACTTAGTAACCACATATATAATATTAAACCAAGCTTAACTATTTTTTAGGGTTCCGTACCCAAAGGGTAAAACGGGACCCTATTACTAAGACTCCGTTGTCCGTCTGTCTGTCTGTCTGTCCGTCTGTCACCAGGCTGTATCTCATGCACGTACGTAATAGTTGCGGATGCACGTAATAGTACGGTTGGCAACCCTACATTAATCAGGGGAATTAAACATGTGTTTTAAGTGTGACGTTCGACGTCTAGATGAAAGCTGAATGGCTCAATACCTTTGTTTTTTTTTGTAAATTCAAAGCAATAAGTTATGTTTCTGTTATATCTATAATATTTTTTATTGAATATGATCTGTTTAATGTTATTTGACGTGTGTAAGTGCAAATTTTTAATTTGCCCATATACTGAATAAATGCTTTGACTTTGACTTTGACTTCATGAACCGCCGCTACAACAACAAATACTAAAAAACAGAGTAAAGTTTAAAATTATAGGGGGTCCCCATACAAGAAACGTGTTTTTTTCGGCATTTTAATATAACGCCACCTATGAACGCTTATGTAAACGTCCATAGATGGCGTTATATTGAAACACCGATCCGTAACACCTTTGTGTTAACTTTCACTAAGATAGCTTTTAGAATTAGACGTTAGATGACGTTATAAGAAATAAGCATGCGGCTCACAACTCTTTAATTAATAATTATTTTTTGCTGGCGATAAATGATAGTGGTATTTTTGCTCGATCTTATAAAAGTGTAGTGTGATACGGAATCCTACGAATGCGAGTCCGACCTGTACATGGCCAGTTTTATTATTACCTACTATTATAATATCGTTTAAAAACTAAAAAAGAACCGACTTCAATGCTGCGCTATTCATTTTCAGTACCAATTTTGAGGAGTTTATCTCAATATCTCTGGAGATACTTATCAAACCTCGATAAAATTACCATGGTACCACACTTGGGATATCTCCTTTCCAACAAAATAAGAATAATCAAAATCGGTTCATAAACGACGAAGTTATCTGCGAGTTATATATATATATATCTATATATATATATTATGTTTGAAAACCTAAATCCAAACTATAATATTGTACAAAAGGGTATAAGTTATTGCTTGCTCGGTAATAACTTCCATTATAGCATGTATGGGTGTTTGTATAGCCACTTCACGACTGATGGAAAAACTTTTGCTATGAGTATAAATCTGACGGAATATTTCGCATTGTTATATAAGTGATGGCAGAAATGTCGATGATGTGTTTAGGTAAACAGCATTTGAGGTAGTAAATAAAGAACCTATCTCGTTTAAACCCCCAACGCAAAAGTAGGGGTGTTATAAGTTTGACGTGTGTATCTGTGTATGTGTGTGTCTGTCTGTGACATCGTAGCGTTAATAAGTTTTTTTATTTAATAGTTGTCTTAATCGAAAATGTTCTTAGTTTTGATTTATGAAAATCCGTTTAAACGTTTGAAGACTATGAGGTGTTTACTAGTTGATGGCGTTTTAAAATCAGCTTTCGGTCTGATCAATTAATCAAATCAATCGAAATTCGGTATCCTCTTACTTCAACGATATTGTAAGAACATGGAAGCATTGACCTAATGCTGGGACATCTCCTGGAATCTGCAGAATACTCAACCCCTCACCAACTAACAGCAGAGATGTCGAGTTTGAGCTCATTGGAATGTTCTCAATGAATAGATTATATATATGTGCTCGTAGGGATCTCGCTGCGTCAACTCCCGAGGATGTGCATCGGACATGCATGAAACCTAGGTCGAGACAGTCGACAACAAACAGTAGTGAGTATAATAGTCGGTGTTTTATAATCATGATTCAAACTGACGATAACTACAAATCTAGAATAGATTATACATAAATCATTTTGAATTGAAGTATTATTAGCAAATGATCGAGCAGACTATCCAGAATTAAAGCAAGTGTAGATAGATATAATATTACCGTATCTCATTGGGTTTATTTGCGTATCTTCAGTGACAAAATGCAATAATATAGTACCATGACTGAGCTGACTTCGTATCGGAGCCGAGGCGCAGGTTCTGAAACTCCGTATTGGCAAGTGGTAGGACTGTCGAATAGGCTAGTATGTATTATTATCTGATAATGCAATCAACGATGCAGCACGCCTCAAATCGAATTGAAGACCCACGGGTTGCAGTTTTTCGGCTAAATACTTGTCTTTGTGATTATAAAGTAGGGACCGACTATTATACTCACCACTACCTATTTGTTGTCGACTGTCTCGACCTAGGTTTCGTGCATGTCCGATGCGCTTCCTCGAGAGTTTGTTTACACAGCAAGATCGCAAACCAGTGGTCATCATCGTCGTTCGACAACAAACAGTAGTGAGTATAATAGTTGGTACTTTATAAACATGATTGAAACTCACGATAACAATAAAGCTAAAATACTTGTCTTTGTTTCAAACTCTTGTCATATCGATTGAATTAAATCAATCTGTTTCAATCTAATTAAATCATTGACACGTGTACCGTGAATGATGCAATTGTTACCTTCCTCGTCGTTACGATATGCGCAGTTTACATAATATCGTTTAAAAACTAAAAAACAACCGACTTCAATGCCGCGCTATTCATTTTCAGTACCAATTTTGAGATGTTTATCTCAATGTCTCTGGAGATACTTATCATACCTCGATAAAATTACCATGGTACCACACTTGGGATATCTCCTTTCGAACAAAAAAAGAATAATCGAAATCGGTTTATAAACGACGAAGTTATCCGCGAACAAACATTAAAAAAAAAAAAAATATATATATATACGGTCGAATTGAGAAACCTCCTCCTTTTTTTGAAGTCGGTTAATAAAATGGGAATAAAATGTACTATTACACAGTTACCAAGCTTCATACGCGACTGCCGTTGTCATTAATTGGTCTAAATTTTTTTATAGTATTATTTAACGAGGCACCTGTGTGATATTAGGCGATGACGTTTGCTTTTATGAGAATTTTGCGTGCCGTAGTAATGGCACGCAAAATTCTGGATTACTAGAACAGCCGAACATCGAATGTGTTACAGCATTTAAGGCCTAGCGTGCTGCCATCCTCGGCTGAATCATCACTTACCAACAGGTGAGATAGTGGTGAAACGTTAGGCAATATGATATTAAAAAAAAGAGAGCGTTACTGCACTACGCTCAGTAACTTGAGAAATCTAGATGTTGAACGGGATCTGTGAAACTCACCCTGTTATTTCATTTCCTGTAATTACACTAAATTATGTTTTCCCTCATAGTTTTAGCTGAATTCTACAGTATTCGTCTACTTAGTGATAATGTACATAGAATTATTTTTATATCTCATAGGCTATTGACCACAATCTCGATGCGATGGTGTGATCGTAGATGGTGAACATACTAGGCCTAGAATGGTCTGACTCTTAAGGACTGTACTGTCGAAACACCGTAAGGTTTTGTCGGCAGATTTCCTCGGTGGTGGTAAGCTACGATTTCGTAGCGACTTGCTATCAAAACGTAGAACTAAGTAGAACATCGATATAGTAATATTTCCACCTGCGTTCGTAATCAATGATAGGTCTTAATTTTTTACTACATACAGCATCACGTTATGCTTTTGCCGAAAAACTAAAAGTATCAGGTCATATAGTTTGTCAAAAGAATTTTTATTCCAAAATACAATTACCTAAAAATCTAAAGCAAGCATAGAAAATTCCAAATATTATAAACACTCTAATGTAATGAGATTGTCAATTTTGTCTGTGACTTGTGAAGAATCGGTCATTCACTTTCAATGTTGAGTTTGTACACAAGGTCGGATGAGACAAACGCAAATTGTTAGACACACCAGCTTAAGTAAACTAATAGACAAAGAGATGAATACATTTAAAATTATACAACTTATATAAATTGGTATCGTGTTTCATGCAGATGTAAAACTGAAGAGAATTTTAGAGCATCGCGAATCAACGGCTTTGAAATCAAGCAATTGTTATAACTTTTCGTTGTGGCTCACAAAATAATACTGTATAGTATTTTAGGCAATTTCACCTCGCCTCACTATCTTCCGCATTCCGCCGCATCTTCACTTTCCATCAGGTGTAATCATGGAACAGTTTTATACTCTTATGTAAAGAAAATGTCACATTTTAGATAAATTATAAATGAGAAATTCCATGATTCGTTTGACTAGGTCGGCCTCTATCGACTGGCCCATTCACTCTCGTCTCATAAATATGTTTCGTCAATCTTTCTGAATCCATCCTCTTAAGATGTCCAAGCCATCTAAGCATTCCTTTCTGGAGAAAGGATCTCTGGAGAAAGGATATCTGGAGAAGGAATCTTATCAACGTTATCAAGTTTAACGTTCGGAGACGTTTTAAAGAAATGCCAAGTCAAAAGTACCTATAACCGGAGAGCATATATGAAGGCACTCATGAAATTGGAAGAAGCGAAAGAGGTATGTCAAGATCGTAGCATGTGGAAAGAAGAAGTCTCTGCCTACCCCAACGGGAAAAAGGCGTGATTGTATGTATGTATGAAAGAAAATCCGGATGCCCTCCGGCAAAAGGTTGATAAAACAGTTTTGAGTGTAAACTATAATAACATAGTCAGATGATTTAAAAGCTTCACAAAACAGAAGGCTATTGGCGCCAAGTTACAGCAATCAGCACAGTTTTCTGAGGCAGCGTTATTTTACGCTAAGAAAATAATGACGTCGCGTTAAAAATGCTTTTCGTAGAGCAACGCTTGTAAAGATATGTCACTGTTCTTCCGTACAGTGTGTTTATTCCATAAAACAGCTATGGTAATGGAATTATGTCGGCAGCTGTCATGAAGGAAGAGGCATGAATATTTATATCATAAATCAGTGTTTGCGCTTCGACAGCGCGCGTATTTTTGTGTGGGCTGAGCCTTATAATAATACGCTGATAGTTTACAAATTGTATGTGGAGCATAAGTTTTATACGGCTTTAGTGTAACACAACTTTTTTTTTCATTTACTTAACTGCTGTAACACTATATTGTAATTTTTTATCTGATGATGGTATCGATGATGAAACACGCTTACCCAAAGATACAAGAGGTATCTTCTCGCGATTTTAATACCCCCATTTCTAACCGTTTTATACAGTTTAAGTGTTGGATTTTATCGTTTATCTCTGTTTTACTTATCTTTACGAATATATCGACCAATTAGCTAGATAATTAGTAGATTTACGGGTCACTGACTTATACCTAATACCTCAATTAGGATCTCAAGTCCCTAGGACTCATAGAATCTGCATAGGTTCTTCTTTAGTGACTCAGAAAAGGACTCAGAAAATATTAGAGCTCAATAATAACTGAACTGAAAGAACAAATTGGGGGCTTTAAGTTGCGAGTGAGTAGGTATATTCTAGACAAACGTGCTACATCTTGGACCACGTCGTCACCTATCATCAGGTGAAATAGTGGTCAATATCTTGCCTATACTGCAATAAAAAACCGGCCAAATGCAAGTTGGACTCGCGCTCCGAGGCTTCCGTACAAATGTTTCAAACTAGGTTAAAGGACAAACTTAACATTGTAGTTCGATCCATAGAAAATGTATTGCACCAACCACAAATAATAAGTTTGTAATAGTAAATTCACCTTTTTTTGTTATCAAAACTACATATATACAATTTTCAGATTAATTCCTATATACTGTACTTCAAGACCTTGCTTCTTGCCAAATTTCATGATTCTAGGTCAACGGGAAGTAGTACCATATAAGGTTTTGATTCCCTTATGAAATCGCAAAATATGCTACACAAACGGTCATACTTTCTTTTGATCAAGTTGACTTACAAGTTAGATTTTTTCAGAACCAAAAGAGACTGTAGAGATGAATATCTGATATAAGTTTCAATATGATATCCCTACTCGTTCCTGAGAGAAATGGATCTTGATAGACGGATACACAGACAGACAGACAGACGGACAACGGAGTAATCCTATAAGGGTTCCTTTTTTCCTTTTTAGGTACGGAACCCTAAAAAGTAACAAATCGCAAGGCAATCTATTGTATATATCAGATCTAAATATATCGATCGGTAATTAAGCCATTTTACTTAATTACCGACAATATTTTGATATTAACATTTTCTTGTATCATATAACGGCGCGTTGAAAAAAACGAGTATCTACTTTCTGCCATTTGTCAAAATGAGTTCCAAAATCTTTTATCTTTTAAACCTTTTTTTTTTATTAACTAGTATGTATTTTCTTTTACAGATCTGACATCTTCGGCTGTGAATAAATTAAAATAATATTGTAAGTAAACCCAACAGGTACGCATAATTAATAAAGTTTATTTATTACTTATACAGATTAGATAGATTGTAAGTAATGTAATATTGCGTAATTAATGTTTATTTTGTTGTTTATGAGATATTCTCGTTGTTTATTAGACATTGTAGCTTAGATTATGTTATCATATAACCGTATTATTTTGATTGAATTCGGTCAATTATTAAGTTTAAATATTTTTTTACCATCAGGAGTCAAGAAATAATAAAATTGAAATTGATAAAGCAAAGTGAAAAAACGTTGTTGAACGTTGAAAAAACGTGTTGTTTGCAAATACGGGGATAAGTAACCAACGCTTGATTTATCTATAGTATATTTATATATCTTTTTATTCGCAACGTCTAATAGAGGGAGATAAAGCAAAACAGCTTTTTTTTTTTTTTTATACGTAATAGGCTAGCGTTTGACCACTATCTCACCTGTTGGTAAGTGATGATGCGGTCGAAGATGGTAAACACGCTAGGCCTAGAATGGGAACTGGCTCTCAAGGATAGCTGCCGGAACACATTAGATGTTTGGTGACACATTTTCTAACTTGAGGGTGGTAGCTGGCCAGGCGGACACCAGATAGTGTCCTACCACCATGCGGAGGTTGTTGGTTTCTTAACGATGTTTTTCCTTCACCGAAGGGCCACTGTGAAGAGCGCACATAAATTTTTCGATAGAAAAATCCATTGGTGCATGGCGGTTTGAACTCGGCTGTATAGATCCATCTCACTCCATACAAAAAATGTCGGTCGCAATAGTCGCAAACCTATAGCTATTAGCGTTGAGACTACTGATGCAGTTTTCGCGGGCTCTTATCGCATTTTTAATACAAATAATATTTTGACAAGGTCCTATCCTATTCAAACGACGATAGGAATCCAATCGAACAAACAACCATCAACAAAACCTTGTCCGTACTTTTAGTACAACATTGTTTTCCTATTTAGGAAGACTACTACGCCCTTGCATTATCGGCTCGGGCGTACAAGTGCTCTTGTCATACAGATCACCGCTTTATAGATGACGCTAGGCAAACTGGTGAGTAGTCAAACGTTAGCCTATAAGATATTTTAAAAAATACAAAAATATCGCTGTTACTAATCAAATTTATTTAGAAACGAGTGTACTCTCACAGTACAAAAAAAATCACAGGTGATATTTTTTTAACCATTCGAATCTCGGTTGCAGATTGATAAAAAATATCATGGAGAGAGGAGACCTTTAGACCAAACACATTTTTATTTTAAGCGGTGGTAACTACCAGTCGGCTGAAGTACTATCATTAAAACTTATTTTTAGTCAGGTTAATAACTATATTATATATAATAAAACATATAATTCTTTTTTTCCCATATACGTTACAAATTTATGTACGGTGCTATTTCTAATATATATCGTTGATTTGCATGAGGCATCTATAAGAGAATATCTGTGTGATATGGATGATAGCTGACGTCAGGGTGTGTCTGACTAATTAGACAGATGACGCGACCTTGCGCTGACATTGACGATCTGTCACACTTATTAAGTCATATTTCAGTGTTCCGCTTAAATTATTGACTATTTATTATCCGTAAGTATGTACTTAAAGAACCAATGTTTTAGCATTGATTTCTTCTTCTTCTTAATCTTCTTAGATTCAATAACGTAAAGAAAAACGCGATCTGATGGTGATGGTGATACTTACCTATCGTTATTATGATTATACAGTTTGGTTCATAATTCATTCGTTTGTACATTGTTTTGTTTATTAAATAACATACTACATCATCATAATCAGTCAGTATCATTCCGCTGCTGGACATAGGCCTCTCCCAAATAATAACATACTATTTACCAAATGTTTTTTTGTTACAAATTACTTTATTTTTTTATACATATAAAACAAAGATTTATAGTAATTTTGCTATGTTTAAAATTTTTCCAAAAATTTGCGCAGTTTCCGTGTAAAGATTTTCTAAATCAACTGCTTGTGACGACTCATTGTCAAATAGAACTCAACTTCGTGTACGGAACCCCACCGTAGACATTTTTTCACTCTTAACATTGACCATGCCATACCCCATCGAATGCTGCAGAGGACATATTGTTTCATAAAAATCAGCATTATTTGCTATTATTATGGGACATTATATTTTCGCCATTTTCTGTACAAGTCTGTACACGAATTTGCATTTGAAGCAGTTGTTATTCAGAAAATATATTCTTATTATTTATTTATCTATTATTATTCATCGTTGTATTAAAATTATTATTTACATGACACACTTATAATGGATTTTAATTGATGCCTGTATTATTTACAGAATAAATAATATAAATATTAATTAATTATAAATTTAATATAAACAGAATAAAAAATATAAATATAAAATAACTTTTAATAAATATTGCTTTCGAAAATTCGACATTTCTATTGAAATGTGTAAATGTATATAATTTATATTTCTTTAAATAATTATTTATCAATGTTGATGATTGTTCTTTTACTTTGGTAATATGGGCGAAGGTGAATTGATCTTGTATCCGATAAAATTCAATTAAAAATATATAAAGTGACTTCTAAATTAGCGCCTAGCTTCGTTTTTGTCATAGTCATAGGTATTTATTTTCATAAAATTTGTTACAGGTCAAAGCTGCATTGTACGACAGTACAATGAGTTACCAAAAATATAACTGCCTAATCTAATACTATAAGAATCTTTGTCCTGACATACTGACTGACTGACTGACTGACAGACAACGCACAGCCTAAACCGCTGGTCGTAGAGACTTGAAATTTTGAGGGTATATTTGTCTTAGTACGTAAGGGTGTCCAAAATTCACCCTTGAAAGGGATGAAATGGGGGTTCAAAGTTTGTATCGAGAAACAAGATAGTATTTTTTATCCGAAACTTCACACAAGTGCTTCAGTTTAAAAATAAGTAAATACATGTTTAAGGTTTTTTTGAAATTCCACCCCTAAGAGGTCACCCTCTTCATGGGGTAACAAAGTGTGAAAATCAATATTGTTTCGGATTGCGCTGAAATTTGGCATGCAGATAGTTATTACGACGTTAGCCATCTGAGAAAGGATTTTCCAAAATTCAACCCTGATGGGGATGAAACGGGGGTTCAAAGTTTGTATAGTGAAACGAGATTAGATGGTCTTTTATATGCCAAACTTAACACAAGTACTTAAGTTAGTAAATACGTGTTTCAGGCTCTTTCGAAATTCCACCCCTAAAAGGGTGAAGTGGGGTAACAAAGTGTGAAATTATTATTGTTTCGGATTGCGCTGAAATTTGGCATGCAGATAGTTATTACGACGTTAGTTCCCTCTGAGAAAGAATTTTTTGAAATTTACCCCTAAAGGGAATGAAACCGGGTTCAAAGTTTGTATGAAGAAACAAGATAAGATAGTCTTTTATATTCGAAACTTAACACAAGTAGTTAAGTAAGTAAATACGTGTTTCAGGCCCTTTTGAAATTCTACCCCTAAAAAGGTGAAGGTAAAAGGGTGGGGTAACAAAGTCTGAAATCAATATTGTTTCGGATTGCGCTGAAATTTGGCATGCAGATAGTTATTTTGAATTAGGTATCCGCTTAGAAAGAATTTTTCAAAATTCACTCTTCAAGAGGATAATGCGGGGGTTCAAAATTTGGATGGTCATTTTATTCGACATATCACACAAGTACTTCTGTAAATAAATAAGTAAATATGAGTAAATGACTAAAGCCACTCTAAGAGAATAAACTGAGGTAACAAAGTCTAAAAATCAATATTGTTTCGGATTTTGCTGAAATTAAGAATGCAGATAGTTATTATGACGTAGGTATCCACTCAGAAAGGATTTTCTAAAAATTCCTCCCGGATACGGAACGGGGATTCAGAGTTTGTATAGCGAAACAAGATGAGATAAAGTACGTGTTGTAGGATTTCGAAATGAGGTAGGTAATAAAATCTGATTTGGCTAATTCTTATTTGATGTCTTTAATGATAGAATCTTTTTTACAAAAGAAAAGTTTTAAGTAAATAGAATAAGTTTTTAACGCGAGTGAAGCCGAGGGGCACTTCTAGTCAAATATATTATTATAAAATATAAATCACCAATTATGAATAATTTACTATTAAAAAAAAACATTATTTGTATACAATCGATATTATCATAAAAACAGACCGTAACTTTCTACCTTAAAAAAAAACCCTCGATTAATTTTACTCCGCTCAAAAGCGCAGATACAGCCAGTCAGATACACAGTACATTAACAGGTGGTTAGCGTACTAAACACTTTACTCAGACATCGTAAAAACGGCCTCAAGCTTTCTACTTTATTATCACTAATGTAAACCATAAAGTCAACTTTGCGTCAACAAAAATATTAAACAGTCATCTTTTACAAAGTAGGTTAAAGTACAAATAAACTGTGACAAGGTTGTATTTGAGTGATGCAAAGGTCAATGACATCTTTATAAGGTCATCAGCAAGTCATCGGTGACATGACCTCAGCTGGTCTAACAGGTTTGTCTAATTAAATATGTATTATTGATATTTTATTATTATATTATTGACTAGATTTGCCACAATTTTAGCCGCGTAAATCCTAATTGTAGTGAAATAGCAAAATAAAGTATAACCTATTATGTCGCTACAATTTGGTCTCCCCGACAATAGATAAATAAGTAAAATATAACCTCGTAAATACCTTAATATAGACCGATACGTAGGTTTATGCTGCGGGTATGTAGCGGTAACAATTACTATATACATTTTTTGACTGATTTAAAAAAAGAGGAGGTTCTCAACTCACCTATATTGTTTTTTTTCGTTTTAGAAACGTTTTATACATACATATATAAAATATAAAATCATACATATAAAATCACGCCTTTTTCCCGTTGCGGTAAGCAGTGACTACTTCTTTCCACATGCTACGATCCTGACATACTTATTTCGCTTCTTCCACTTTCATGAGCGCCTTCACACATGCTCGCCGGTTATAGGAAAATGATTTTAACTTAGCAATTTTTATTTATTATTCCTCAATGCCGACTCAAAGGTTGCGCCTATGTGAAGAATCAAAGCCTAATGCACAGCTTCATTATCACCATACTAGATTTATATTTTGACCATTTTTAAAACCTGTCATCAAGTAATATTGTGATCAAGTTGTTAATCTCCAGACAATACAAACTAAAAAATCTTACGTAAAATACTTAAGTACAGGATAAAGCCAAACAAGTTAATAAGCCTACTTAACATTGACACTAAATACGAATGCCTACAGTTCATAAACAGCATCGCGTCGCATACTTCATCGGTTGAAGACGAGTCGGCGGCCTTAGCACCGATCTGTGGAATCAATGCTGGAAATCTGCATTTATTTCCAACTTACTGCATCGATCTTGATTTCATTCTTGGTGACGGTAATGTTCCGGAGATTTAACTGATGTAAGTAAATAACATTTGCAAAGGCAACATTACCTTTGTGCGTGTGTGTGTGTGTGTGTTTTTTTTTTTTAATGATAAAATGTGGAGACAGTAGCTTTCGGAACACACTTCCAATTATTTTAAATATAGAAAGAAAATTAGCATTATACTAACAATAAGCCTCATGGTAAATTACTAGCTGTGTTCCGCGGTTTTACGTACATATACATCGTTCCGTAGACACCGATGGAATATCGGGATAAAAAGTACCCTATGTAATTCCAAGGTCTAGGCTATCTCAAACCAAATGTAAGCTCAATTGGTTTAGTAGTTTTAGCATGAAAAAGTAATAAACATATACACAAACTTTCGCCGAGTGCTGATACGCTAAATGACTATATTTCAATATTTTGTGAACCTTACTTATCCTCAGTTCTCTCTCAGACAAGATCAGTTTTAATAACTTAAATATGTATTATTTAATTGTAGCTTGATCTTAAGATTGATTCTATGTGTGTAACTCATAACTATTGCTATTATGAATTCGCGGTAACTATATTTGCAGCATATATACAAGTACAGGACGTATCGTCTAAGCTTCAGAATCAGAATCAGAAATCATTTATTGATGCTGACTATATAATAATGATCCTAGGTCACATTGCAATTGTTGGTAATGTCAGTCTACCTACATCGGGCATTCAATATATTGTACAAAATTTTATGTTATTGGTACATTCTAATATATAGGCCTTCTGAGAAAACATGTGTGACATTATAAAACTCTTAGAATCGATGTCAAATTAAATTAAATATAGGTAGGTACACAAAATATCCGAATGTCAAAAAATTAAACTGCACTAAACTTCTTATTGCACAGTAATAGGAAGCTAATAATAACTGCTATAAGCTGTTATATGTACCCAGTAAATAAAAAGCATATAATTCTTCTAAAATGGTTGTTTAAACATCACTCGCAACGCATTGTTGAATGATACTTTAAATATAAAAGGAGATAAAGGATCTCCCTGTGCGTGACCTCTGTTGTTACAAATTGCAAAAAGATTTCAATTTTTTGGCTAAAGTGTGAATAGGCCCAACTAAATCTAGTCTTGCATTACAAATTGACATCTTTGATGGCAACACCTTGATTAAAGGTCAAAACAATTTCATACAAGTTATTGTTATTGCACATTGCAACATAAATTAATATCAATCGCGTATCATGGTCAGTGACAATCGATTGATAATAAAACTATTGCAATATCTAACTGATGGTGGAAATACAGTGTGAATGAAGTGGTGCGATTGAATGAATTATTAAATATGCAAGATTTCATTCGATTTGATGCAGCTGATAGGTACGGTATTTAGTTTTCATTCAATTTCATTCATTTATTGCCCATGCGGTTATCAATTTAGTACCTATACATACAAATACATCATTTCAAAATACAAGTTAATAAACAGCTCTTTGTTTACATAAGTGATGTATATAAATAGAAAATGCATAGAAGAAGCGAGTTATTAGGACTTTGTGTGTGAAGTGTATATAAATCAATTGATTTATGTTTTGACTGCTACGTAACAATGGGTCCGAAACTAGGGTTTGCCTGTATCTTGTATCTTTTTTATTAGTTTCTACACGACTGCCTAAAAGTAGGGTTTTTTTTTTCAAGTGTATATAATATCTACCTTATTATTAATATTTATGTGGAATATATATTTCGAGTGTGTATATGTATCTATGAAGGTCAATGTAGTTAAAACGGCTGCAAATAAAAAAATCTATTTACTGTTGGTAATTATATTATTACAAGATGAACCTGCAGCTTCACCCGTGTAAAAAGTATCCTGATACTATTCTAGCCATCTCTGTGCAAAATTTCAGCCATATCGGTCGAGCCGTTTCACCATGAAGAGGTCACAAACAAACAAATATACAAACTTACTTTCACATTTATAATATTACTAGATGTGCCCCGCGGCTTCGCCCGCATTTAAAAATATCCTATAGCCTAATCCATAACACTGGCTATCCCTATGCAAGATTTTAGCTAAATTCGGTACAGCCGTTTGACCGTGAAGAAGTCCCAAACAACCAAGAAATATTCAAACTAACTTTTGTATTTATAATATGAGTGTTGATTAGTGTTGATGGTATAGATGAGTGTTAATCGATATAGCAGATGACACATTTTTTATGGCTTACCCTATATAAGGTTGTACAATTTTTAGGCATGCCTAAGAACAAGAGGCATGATTTTTTGCTTAAACAATAAACTGCCTGATCTTAGTAGCCCATCCAAAAATAGCTAAGTTTGTATCTACTTTGTTCTCTCTTCTATAAATAAAAACACCTGCCTGCATTATGACGTCACAGCCTAAAGTGCTTTTAGAAAATTAATAAGATAATGGATATTAATGTCCTACCTTGAAAGCGTTATTGTGCCCTTAAATCACAAGCTAAAATAGTCGCTATTTCAAATACGTTAAGGTTTTAGGTATTAAATTTATGCTTTGTGGTCAGCAGGTACAAGTCAACGAGGGGATTTGAGTTTTATGGCGAAGTATTAGATGTTATATTTCTTTTTGTTTGTTGAATAAATCAGTAAGGAGCTTACCATAGGTTTCCCTAGTTGTTTCACGCGCAGGTGTTACCTGTGTTTCATAAATTGTTACACGAAAATCGTATGAAATTTTGACCTATTTATATACAGTAACATGAGGCGATGGACAACTGACATTTCAGAGCCCTTAGACAAAATCTAGTTTCTAATTCCATTCACGCAAACGCAACTTCAAAATGAATGGGAATAAAATCTTTGTTGCGGAAACATAAATGTCATTCCATACATTTTGGACTTGCGTTGGCGTGAATGGAAATAGAAATTGGATTTTGTCTAGGGGCTGATCCACTGAGAATATGATGTATTAGTTCGTGTAGTTAGGTAGCCAACTCTCCAAAATATATTTGACTAAAAGCGCCTCGTGGTTTCACCCGCGTAGTTCCTGTTACCGTTAGTATACAGGGATAAAATATAGCTTATGTTACTCGCTGATAATGTAGTTTTCCATTAATGAAAGAATTTTCAAAATCGGTCCAGCAGTTTTTGAGTTACATTGTAACAAACAAAAATCAAATTTTTACTCTTGACAATAATAGTTTATATAAAAATTGATAGACAAGTAACTTTGCGGTGATGCTCAAGGCTTTGGAATCCCTTGCTTATAAATTCGCCATCATTCGTTTAGCTTCTTAGCTCTCTTCACAATAGCCTCCAGCATTTCTAGTGGATATTTTACGAAAACGTCTCGGCGAACCAATTGACGACGTGTCTTTATCCGGTGGGTAGTTCGAGCCACAACTGAAATTTACCACCTGCGGTCACCCATTGTGAACCTTCTTAGAAACACGCGTAGAATAAAGGAGTAAGCCTACGCATGCAGGTGGGTAACTATTACCTTACCACGGTTGAGAATTACCCGTAGGAACTCGCAATGGGGGCGCCAGTGGACTACGAGGTCCGCAAAGACAAATATGATTTTTAGTTAGGGATATCTACCAATCAGCCATTGACATAACATTACATTTAATCATAAAAAGTATAACTTGACAGCTGTCATTAGGACCATTTCACTCAGTAGCGCCACTTGGTGAGCGTAAAAACGGTAGCCTCCATTGTATCGTCCTGGTATAACATTGTGCTCTATAGATCAATACTTACAATATTAATGTTCCTCGGTGCACGTACGCGAAAACGTTGAATCACATAAAAAACTGGCCAAGTGCAAGTTGGACTCGCACTCGTAGGGTTCCGTAACACAGTAGAGTATTTTATAACTATGATTTTTCACAACTACAAAAATAACTTTGTTTTTCATAGTGTTTTTCGTAATTTTCGTTGAAAGCTTTTATTGATATCTACAGAATATATTTTTTCTAGATTTTTCACTCCCTTACTTTAGAAATTAGAGGGGAGGGGGGGGACACACTTTTCACCACTTTAGACGCGCCTATCTCTTGAATGATTGATGACTTTGAGAAAAAATGATTTTAGGAACCTCAATATCATTTTTAAAGACCTATCCATAGATACCCCACACGTGTAGGTTTGAAGAAAAAAAATTGTTTTTTGTCCCAGTTCCATGTATGGGATGCCCCCCCTTAAACTTTTATATTTTTTATTTTTGTATAAAAATCGGAAAGCGGTTTACAGAATACATCTATCTACCAAGTTTCAATTCTGTAGTCTTAACAGCTTCGGAATAAAATGGCTGTGACATACGGACGGACAGACAGACAGACAGACATGGCGAATCTATAAGGGTTCCGTTTTTTGCCATTCGGCTACGGAACCCTAAAAAGGGTGTGTGTACTTATGTACACGCGTTAGAAGTTATACTTTTGTGGCGTATGGAAAAAAAATAACTAAAATGCAGTAGTGATTAACGATAAATATTAAAATTAATCAAAAAGATTTTATTTAAATAAAAAAGGTTTTATTAACGTAAAAATATGACGTTAAATATGACATATACAACTTGAACATAGTCATGCCACCTAGAACTAACTTCACGGTGTAGAATTTAGGTGTCGGTGTGCGCGCGTATCGTAAAAATTCACTCTCATCATTTTTCTCTATCGCGCCAAAAAAAAGAAGTATAACTTCAAAAAATTCAAGGATATTTTTGTTTGTATACAAATACACCTGTTGCCATCGTATCGCTAGAGATAGTCGTAGTAAGATTAATAGAAAATTATAATATTGCAGTTATTAAATTAATACAATGTAATATATTATCTTATTAAAATTTCTTAATTAACAAAATCAAAATATAATTTTAATATTGCATTAAAGAAATTACTAGCTACGCGCGCGACTTCACCCGCGTTAAAAGTATACTATGCCACATTTTTTATATTGGTTAGACCGGTGCAAAATTTTGGCCAAATCTGTCGAATAGGTGAGCAGTGAATAAAAGACAATTCAGCCATTATATATCGTAAATCTGGCAAGAAAGTTGTGGATTAGCAGGATCAAAAAGAAAATAAGATAAGGTACCACCAGGCTAATCCCGAATTTTGAATATATGACGCCAATCACTGCAGTGTGTTCCGTCACCTGATTCCATTCAATTCATTTATTCCATGAAACAAAAAAAATTTAGTCTCAACCATATCGTCCACCACTTACCAACAGATGCGATAGTGTTCAATCGCTAGCCTATAAACGAGGCCTTTACCCGTAGTAGTTTGATTTAGGGCATCAACATTATATTGCAAAAGATTATTGTGTTACTACTGCAAGTTATCTCAAAACTATCAAATCTCAGGTACATAATAAATGAGTACAGCAATGTTCCCAACCTAGACAAACACCTATCACTTACAATCAATTCAGCAGAACCTTTAATAGAAGTAATAATGTGGTTTTCGATACCGTACAAGGTGTAAGTATGTATACAGATACATATATAGTTTAATTCTACATTAGGTAATCATCGCCACAATGGCAAGGTCAGAGTATGGTAGGACCCATTACGTGTTGTTGTTTATGGTGGTCGGCCAACTGGAAATTATTTTTTAGATAGATTGCTTGATAGAATCTCACGTGAACGAAAGTGGTGGTATGGCTTTTATTATTTAGATTTATCAAAGTCATAGGTATCAAATTATACCATAATATTTGTATTCCAAAAGTGTTTGATGGGCAGACATGTCATGCCGCGCTAATCATTTTCAGGGCCAAGTTTGAGGTGTTTATCTCTATATCTCTGGAGATACTGTTCATATCTCGAAGAAATTAAAATGGGATCACCTAGAAGGTATACTTTTCAAACAAAAATAATTATCCAAATCAGTACAGGCGTCTTTGAGTAATCGGGAAACTTGCATAAAAATATTCCATCAAATTAAGAACTTCCTTTTATTTTTAAGTCGGTTAAAAATGCACAAATAGACACGTTAATAACATTTGATTGCGAATGCTACGAAATATTCCCTTTCTTTAACTACCATTAATTAACCTTAAATATAAGCAAGAGCAGTATTGAACTTTTCCATTTCGTAACTTTTTTATATCATGTCATAAATAATCAATACAGATGTTAATCCAAACAAGCCCGAAGATGATTGAACTAATAAAACTAAACTATTTCGGTGCATAAATGTAATAATACCAGTTTTGGCTACTGACATTTATGACGAGTTTACGATTTTGAGTTCATCGACTTCTATTTTGAGCACCTCCGTGTAATTTTAACATTTTTTGACTTTTTAGACTCGATATTGGGCGTAAACGATTGTTGCTTATCATAATCAGCCAGTGTCAGTCCACTGCTGGACGTAGGCCTCTCCCAAGATACACCACTGAGCCCGATGTTCGGCTCATTGGGAGGAATATGCCCTAATCGCCACGCTGGGCAGGTGGGTTGGCGATCTCAGGACGTAGCTCCTCGCACCGGTGACGCTGCTGCCTTTCCGGCCTGTAGTATTTAGCTATGCCAAAATTTGAAATGGTTATACCGCCTTTTGTAGGTCGCCAGAGTCTCGTTTGTTGGTCAGCAGGATGCACCACGGGCAGGTGAGGTTGGCTGTTGCTTATATCTGGGGTGATATCCATAAAATATAATATTATAATATATGAAGGTATATTAGGAAGAAGGCATGTATAACGTACAACCCAGCGTATGACGCTCAACAGCTAGGTCGTCATCATTAACATAACAGCTAGGTGGGGCTGCGATAATCGCAAGAAGGCTGGTGGTGAAGAACAGCCGAAGATCTTTCTCTATGTCCATCAGTAGATAAATACGTAATCATAGATACTAAAGAAAATCAACCTGAATGAACATTGTTAAAACCTCTTTCTTTTAGCTTTGATTAGCCAGTAGATTACAAATTCGTTGTATGTCTGTATTATGTACGCTGTAAAGGTACGGCCATACCGCGGCGTCCTGCGTGCGCAATCTAGGCGGCGATGAGATAGTGCAGTAGTATTTGTACCGACTGGTTCACACCAAACGCGATCTACGGCGATCAGAAAACGATTGAAAATCAGATCGCGAACGAGCACGCGGACGCAGGACGCCGCAATGTGGCCGCACCTTAATACATACCAAATTATATTCTGCTTCAAGGTTCTGCTTAACTTGAATTACAAGTGCTTTGCATGTCCAAACTATAAAAAAATAGCAGGAAAATTGCCGTTTCTTAACCCAACTGCCCGTTAGGTAAGGTTAATGATTTTACTTTCTAGCTAGTTTTTTTAGTTTAATTGCATACGTACATATAATCACATAATCAATCAATCATCAATCAAAGGTTAGATTATTCTTTCTTTTTTCAACCGGCTACCAATAATTTTGAGATTGTTTACAAACCGAAAAAAACCGACTTCATACGCCGCGATAGTGAAAATATCCACCAGTCATAACCATGTCCTCAAGGTATTAAATTTGTTTATATTGTTTATCTCCATATCTCCGGAGAACTTTATCATTTCTCGATAAAATTTGAATGCGACCAAACGGAAGGCATAATCTCTCAAACAATTTTCAAATTCAGTTTCATTCAATTCAAAGTTTTGACGTATTTCGTAGGTAAAAAACATTTTAAAAAAAACAGTCGAATTTAGAACCTCTTCCGTTTTTTTAAGTCGGTTAAAAATGAGCAGGTTCTCAATTTGTCTGTATTTTATGTACAATGTTACGCGATTACTCCGTCAATTGTGAACTGATTCGAATGACTATTTTTTTAATATCCAACGCAATTTTATCGCGATCTGCTGATAAGTATCTCTAAAGATATGGAAATAAACGTCTCAAACGTGCTACTGAAACTGACTCGCGCGGTATGGAAGTCGTTTGTTATTTATCATTATTTCTTTCTTTCGTTTAAATACAAGTAGGTTCGCGATCTCGTATCATCAAGAAATCGCTAAAATAGCCAGTGAGTCGTCGCCGCGTCGCTAAGAAATATATTATTCGCTATTTGGACATATAATCTACTTAAGTTCAACGTCCTTATCTCTGAGCCAAGTATTGAGTGACCTTCTGGTGGCAACTAGTTCTGAGGTTACGGACCTGTGTATGGACCAGTCAGATTACCTATTTAAAAATGAACACCTTAAGAATGAGCTTGTATACGGACAATGTCCTTACTATTACCCTCTAGTCTTGGAACCTTTAACACGCATCTCAGGCAACAAATATTACCTACGATGGAGGAAAAGTGTATGCGTTTAGGGCGAGAGATTGTTTTAACTACACAAAAACTATGTTCCCATTAATCTTCAAAACGGCTTAAATGATGAAAATAGAAGTATAAAAAAAGAAACAAAAGAACATTTATTAATAGTCACTAAAAATAAAAGAAAGAAAAATATGTTAAATAAAATATATGTTAAATAAAATGGTATGCTACGAAAAGGGCACATGGTCAGGATAATACACTGATTTTCAGCAGCACTTATTCTTTTACGTCAAGCAGTTAATGCTGTTTTCTTTTAACAGTCTTCCATTAATTGGCTTAGTATGGCGGTGTTAAAGACGTTAAGTCGTATCGTGGGAGTTTTTAAATTTTCAATATTGTAACTTGAATGATTTTAACATTCAAGTAATTTCATCATTAAAACAATAAGCACACAAGCCGTGATGGCAAGCAAGGGCTGCCCATTAAGGAATAATTACACACAAGCCAATGGGTTTGTGTGTAATTATTTATTACATATTAGGTATACGAGTAACAATTGTAATAACCGTGGAAGTAGGAAATAGTGTGTGTCGAGACAATCCACTGTTTAAGATTATCCTTTCATACACAAAGCCAAAATGCCTTTTTTGTTTCTTGTAAACGTTTAATTGCAGTAGCTACTGTTAATTTTATGAATGCTCGTATTTTTTTTTGTCATTATTAGTTTATGTTGGCTATAAATATTCAACATATATTTCTTAGTTTATTTATTTCTGTTTTTTACGATTTTTACAATTTCTGTACAATTTTTTAAAAATAAGTTTTTAACATTTCAATCGGCCTTTATGTATTTAGCATTTTCTAACGTTACTTTATAATCGGTAATGAAACCGGTTTGGGGGACATCGGTTGGACTGTTTCAAAGTCTATAAAAGACTTAAGTAAAAACAATGTTTGTGTTTTATAAAGATAGATAGATGGATAAATGATATGGTACCGGCTGCGCGATCAGGTAACTAACTTCATATGCCACACGAGTTATCTTTCAGTCAGTGTTTTTTTAATGTTTTTTTTTATTCCCCTAGGTATTGCCATGGAATAATAACTATATGAGACTACCCTGCAGTTAAACCAAAATGATCAATGCATATGCATTTAGCCAGTATAATGCGTTATAGCAGTATAATATTGTGAGCGCTGTAAGTGACATAATTAGCTTTTTTTTTTTTTTTTAGTTTCTTTATGGTTCCACACAATTAGTGTATTTAGCCAGTGTCAAGTATTGATATTTTTCAAGTTTTTATGAATTTTAGTCGTAGAGATGGGTCAAAGTCACATTTCAGGTCAGTTTTCAAGTAAAAGTCTAGTCTAAGTCATACCTTCAGTAAAGATGTGGTGTTTACTGAAGATTTTCAGTGGAATTTTGGTGAGAACGCAAATAGCATGTTTTTCAACATTGTGCTGTTTCCCTACACTCGCACACATTCACCGGCACTTAATGGTTAATAATCCACATTTATTACATGTTAACACGCAACACAAGTTTTAGGAAAAAATAGAATGAGATCACACACACTTTTCCACGTTCCCGCCAAAACCAATTATCTACTGCGATGTGTTTACGCCATTCAACATGACACAATGGGCGTAGAGTAGCTTGTCGCTTAGTAAGAAGGATGTACTTAGGCTTTTTACTAGGTATTAATAGTATGTTAGCGTGAAACTTTAGTGTTGAAACTTAAAGTGTTAGAAAGTTTTTTGAGCTTTGACGCTAGATTTACCGAGTTCAATCCCCACCGTGCACCATTGGATTTTTCTACCATAAAATGTACGTTTTTCACAGTGGCCTTCAGGTGAAGGTAACATTTCGTTAAGAAACCCCCAGTGTGGTAGGTATAGTGGTAGGACACTATATAATGTCCGCCTGGCCAGCTACCACTGTCAAGTTAGAAAATCTATGGCTGCAAACATCTAATGTGTTCCGGCAGCTTGAGCACCCTTGAGAGCCAGTTCCCATTCTAGTCCTAGTGTGCTACCATCCTCGACCGCATCTTTACGTACCAACAGGGGCCTTATTCAGTATGAACAATGAGATAACGCGTTCCTTGACGCGCCACGTTACGTTATTGAAAAATTGTATTCTGTATGCCACACGATAGGTAAATTATACAAAACGCGCGCGTTACACGTCCTCATATGTCACGATATTTTGACATCTCAAAACGTGCTCATAACCTTACCCTACGGCGTTTTAATTGGCATAGAGAATACCATAACGCGGAGATAACGTAACATGGCACGGTAAGACTTTAAATTGGTCATACTGAATAAGGGCCCAGCTGAGATTGTAGTCAAACGCTTGCATATAAGATATAAAAAAATTAAACCAAATATGTTTTTTTGTGTAATTCCATGAAAAATAAACAAAGATTTCCTACTTCAAAGTATGAGCATACACTTGTACATATTTACAATACTTAAGTACAGGAGTTAATACTACGTAAAAGTAAATTGTCTTATTCGGAGATAATACGTGGCACAACGCAATTATTGGGCAAAAGATAGTCTCAACCCTTTATACGTCGCAGCTAAAATATCGTAAGAAATCTTTACCAATGATTGTAAAACTGTGTCTTTACTGTGTATTATAGAGCTGTTTCTATTATGTACCTACCTACTCGTATATCATGTGCCTACAGTACTAAAGGCTCGTATATGCATGCAAGTCGCGATTCGTGCAATTACGTACTCGTGTGTGACTGATGTTCTGCAAATATTTAGATCCGTGCACATATAGTCTGTGGTCACAGTTGAGCAATATGCAAACAAATGTGTAACTGACCTACAGACGTTTGGGAGTTACGAAAATACGTGTTGGTTAAAGTGGTACATTGACATTATTTAGGACCCATTACAGATAATTAAGTATGCTAGTTGCAAACAGATGCTAGTAGTTACCACCTAGACCAAACATAGCCAAATTTAAAAACCGATTTGCTGTTCATATAAAAATATTATTTTCATATGACTGAAGGTACGATCACACCGCAGCGGCCTGCGCCGCGTGCGCGTTCGCGATCTGATTTTCAATCGTTTTCTGATCGTCGTAGACCGCGTTTTGTGTGAACCAGTCGGTACAATTACTACTGCGCTATCTGATCGCCGCCTAGATCGAGCACGCAGGACGCTGCGGTGTGGCCGTACCTTGAGATATATGTGATGTCTCTTAAGTCAGTTATATCAATATTCCGCCTGACTTGCCACGAAAAAGTAGTTTAACACCATCAAGGAGAATCAAATCTAACGCCTTACGGTGTTATAGCGCTCACAGCCCTTGAGAGTCAGAATATTTTACAATACTAGGCCTAGGCCTCTAGCGTATTCGTTATATTTGACCACATCATCATTTACCACCAGGCCAGATATAGGTCACAAACGCTAGCATATAAGTCATACAAAAAATAAAGGGCTTATTGATTTATATGATTTTTTGCCAACCGTACCAAAACGCATCGCAATACAACGTAAAATATTATAATATACAGAAAACTAGTATTTTAGAGACAAATTGCATCATTCAAAAATAGACTATCAGACTGGTTGACCATCAGAAGCCAAAATATTCGGATAACATAAAACTGTAATAGATAATAATCATAAAAATAATCGTTAATTCTACAAACAATACCAAGAACATTCAGCCAAATCCTACACAGCTTTAATACCGCGCCAGCTAGCAGCCCTTCGATAAACAAGCGTTATCATTGCCATTAATAAGAATTACAAGTAAGCCCTGAAAGGTAAAACGTTTTGTGCCTGAAACTGCTGAATGTTGCCATTTTATCTGTGGCCGTTATTGAAAAGGCGGGAAAAACGTATTTCCGGCTCGCACCTTCACGATGCGAGAATATCTTTATTGTTTCCACTCGCTCTGATTTCAGATATCCCCTTTCATCTGAGTCTATTTTGGTCCTTTTATGCGTGTGTCCATTCATCCTAAGAATCCAACCGCTTTTGTTTTCTGACTCAATGCTGAACTTTTTTCTTATTCTTTTTTTGACATGATACTTCGTGTCGATTGCAATCGGAATTTAAAATTTCTTCAGAGCGTGCAATCAGTTCTATTTTTAAAAATGTTCACTTGGGACTTGATTTTGTCTGTTCTATTTCCGGAGTTAACAGTTTCCGTTCGAATTAATTAAATGGGATTCGGAAATATCAGTATGAGGAATCATCTTTAATACATGATTTAGATAAATCTATGCACATAATACAGCCTTGATGTAAATGATTTAGCTAAGGAACGTATAATACCGCTAAATGGTTTGAAATAAAATAACCTATGCTTTAAATTTAAAGGATAGATTATTATGTTTTTATTTGTTACATTCTCTGAAGGTATTTATTTGCTACAAAAAATATTTCATTTATTTAAAAGTGAACTTTTATCACATCGCCTCAAATTGTTTCGTCCATCTATCGTATGTCGCCGGTGCTTTGGCTTGATTGGTGGATATCATGTATAACATATAGGTCTAGTTGTGATTTGCGGACGCTTTCGCAAGCATATTTGTTTTTTTATTTTATTTATTTATTATGTTTCATTATTTCACAATTTTTTGGATAAAAATTGTCTGAAGTACTGAAACATGCACTGGGTTGCGGGTGCACGTAATATTACGGTTGGCAACCCTACATTAATAAGGGGAATTAAACATGTGTTTTAAGTGTGACGTTCGACGTCTAGATGAAAGCTAAATGGCTCAATACCTTTGTTTTTTTTTTGTAAATTCAAAGCAATAAGTTATGTATCTGGTATATCTATAATATTTTTATTGAATATGATCTGTTTAATGTAATTTGACGTGTGTAAGTGCAAATTTTTAATTTGCCCATATACTGAATAAATGCTTTGACTTTTGACTTTTGACTTTTGTATACATGCTATTAATATGTCATGGTAACTGCTGTCAAAGTAGGTAGCTACCATAGCTACACATTCACAAAAAGTTTCACTTGTTGTATTATACATTTTATTTTAATTTTATAATGTTATTGACTATAATGAAAATGTATGACGGGTAATGAAAATTATTAATAAATCTAATACTATAAGAATCTTTGTCCTGACATACTGACTGACTGACTGACTCACTGACTAACTGACTGACTGACTGACTGACTGACAGACAATGCACAGCCTAAACCGTTGGTCGTAGAGACTTGGAAAGTATATTTATCTTAGTACGTAAGGGTGTACTAAGAAAGGATTTTCCAAAATTCACCCCTCAAGAGGGTGAAATGGGAGTTCAAAGTTTGTATTAGTCTTTTCTATCCGAAACTTCAAACAAGTGCTTCAGTAAAAAAATAAGTAAATACGTGTCTCAGTTTTTTTTTTAAATACCACCTCTAAGAGGGTGAAATGGGGTAACAGTGTGAAAATCAATATTGTTTCGGATTGCGCTGAAATTTGGCATGCAAATAGTTATTTTGACTTAGGTATTCGCTAAAAAAGAATTTTTCAAAATTCACTCATCAAGGGGATGAACCGGGGGTTCAAAGTTTGGATAGTCATTTTATTCGACATTTCACAAGTACTTCTGTAAATAAATAAGAAAATACGACTTTTTCAAAATGCCAAAAAAGAGGATAAACTGATGTAACAAAGTCTAAAAATCAATATTGTTTCGGATTGCGCCGAGAATATAGATAGTTATTATGACGTAAGTATCCGCTCAGAAAGGATTTTCTAAAAATTCCTCCCGGATACGGAACGGGGATTCAAAGTTTGTATGTTTGTATCGCGAAACAAGATGAGATAAAGTACGTGTTGTAGGAACTTTAGAAATGGGGTAGGTAACAAAGTCTGAAAATTTGGGTTTTTCGGGTTTTATAAATATGAATCCCGAATTGCCTTAGTCATGCGATAACATGAAAACGGGTGAACCGATTTGGCTAATTCTTATTTGATGTCTTTATGATAGAATCGTTTTTACAAAAGAAATTTTTTAAGTAAATAAAAGAAGTTTTTAACGCGGGCGAAGCCGCGGAGCACTTCTAGTATATGAATATGAATAAAACCACTCCACACTTCTATTTTGTCTGTGTGGATGCTGGATTGCTGTAAGCATTTTGATATGTCCGTTTTCCAACAAACGAACTTAAATGCAATTTTCTAGAATTTTTCCATTAATATGTTTAAACATTTTGTGGTTATACTGTACATAATACGAGATCGGTAGGTACCATAAAGCAATCAACAACCGTAATTACAATGTTCTGTTATTAAAAAGATAAAAGTTGATTGCGTCCGCTATCATCATTATATTATATTTTTGATATCAGAGTAACGATGTGTATAATGTACTCGTCGTGAGCAACATTATCAAAAATTGTCAATCACACATAATGTGTAACTGATTATATCGTTTATTATGCGTCTATGCGTTCCTGAGAAAAAGGCGGGCAGACAGACAGACAGACAAACGGACAATAAAGTGATCTTAAAAGGCTTCCTTTTTTCTTTTGATGTACGAAACTTCAAAAAGCTCAATTTTAAACTGGCTGAACGAATTTTCATGAATCAAAACTGAGAACACTCTTTTTAAGATACCTATCCAAACAAAAACAACTAAATCACAATTGGTCCATCCATATATCCACTACGATGCCACAGACAGACACACACATACACAGATACACACGTCAAACTTATATCATCCCCTATTTTTGCGTCGAGGGGTAAAAACAGGGTTTACGCCAGTTACTGGTTATACGTTGATAATGCATGTAAACGTAATGTCTCTGTCTGACTACTTTCCGTGGTAGTTTTGATTTTGATGATACTGTTTTAGTAACAAACACTAACTGTTATACCTTTTTGGAAATCTTAATAAACTAGGAAGTTTTATTAGTAATATGTCATTATATTAGCCTAATGTCATAGTGTTTTTTTAAGAAAAATTACATTGTTTAGCACTAATCGTAAAAAAATTTAAAAATTTAAAAACGTTATAAGTATTTTTGGAAATTTTATTGCTTCTTAAACTTTATCGCAAAGTTCTCTCCGAATAAAAAAAATGAATAACATTTAATAAGTATTTTTTTAAATTTTGTTTAAGGGAGGGGTCTGGGTTTCAGCGTAAAAACAAACACTTTTTTTGTGATTTTTTATCTCAAATATCGATTGAGCAATTTTATTCAAACCTTCTATACATTATTGAGCATAGTTTTGACTATGTTCTGTAAATTTTTCATGTAAAAATATTGAACGACTAGCCCGTAACAGAGCTTCCCCCAGAACGCCTTGAAAAAAAAACTATTTGCGGTGTTCACTGTAACTCGGCTGGAAATTATCTGAAAATTAAAATCCATAAAAATTTAGTCAAATTATAATCAAATCTTCCCCCCAACGTTCTCTGATTATTTATTTTTTAATTAAAAAATTTTTGGCAGCCATCTAAAGTGTGAACCGTTATTTTCCACGAAAATTTCCGCCATTTTGTGGGTGGGAAACACCCTTAATGTAAAAAAAAAAATTTTACTAAACGTAGGGGGGAGGTATTTTATATGTAGAAAATGTGTACAAAGTTTGAAATCAATCGGTCCAGTAGTTTTTAAATGGCAGTGAACACCGCAAATAGTTTTTTTTTTCAAGGCGTTCTGGGGGAAGCTCTGTTACGGGCTAGTCGTTCAACATTTTTACATGAAAAATTTACAGAACATAGTCAAAACTATGCTCAATAATGTATAGAAGGTTTGAATAAAATTGCTCAATCGATATTTGAGATAAAAAATCACAAAAAAGTGTTTTTTTTTACGCTGAAACCCAGACCCCACTCTTAATACCTTCAAAATTGGGGTTTTTCAAAAAATTTCTAATTTCCAAATATCTCGTAAACTATTAATTTTCGGCCATATATTGCAGGGACTAAAAATGTTGCATTTTAGCCCCCCTATCTGCTCCTGCCGAGAATACGTCGAATTACCAATAACCCTGTATATAACTAATTATATAATATCGATAGCAACTGCATTGCTAGTTTGTATTGTGACTGGTAGTAAATACAACAACTCTTTATTTTATTACCAAGAATATACAAAACTTAAACTATTACAGAAAATGCAATTAACTATAGTAGGGTCAATTTAATAGATCACATTTGACACTTCATCAAAATTCAATAACGTGACCTTGTAATGAGGGGCACATAAAATTATTAATTATTTCAAAGTCAGAACTGCATAATTACTTAACATTTTTCAGTAACTAATACACATTTATTCTAACAATTACAAACGAAAGCGTTTTTACGATTTACGTTGACTAATAATTTATTTTAAACATAATAAACAATTTTTGTTCTAAAAAACTAAACGTCAGTACAAGGTTACGTCAGTGAATACTTTTTCTTTATATACACTAGGGATGCTACCCAAAAAATCAAAAGATTGATCAGTCGATAGGTTGAAACGAATGCAATGATTACTTGTGAAGGATGTTTAACTATAAAAAGAACTACAGTGATTGTAATTAACACATAATATGATTCTTTGACTAAAACAATACAAAAATAATTGAATAGGAACTAAAATCAATAATTTGGGTTAAAAAAATTAACGATATAC
Source organism: Cabera pusaria (assembly GCA_954871355.1). NCBI lineage: Eukaryota > Metazoa > Arthropoda > Insecta > Lepidoptera > Geometridae > Cabera > Cabera pusaria. The sequence continues at coordinate 23,406,216 of OX940901.1, read as the reverse complement.
TACTAAACGTTAGATCCATAGGTACATTTGAGTATGGTTTTTTATTTTATTAGGCCTTTTTCTTTGGAGCTACTTTCTAATCTATAAATACATATAAAATCGTTTAAATATGTACAATTTCTGATTTTTATAATTTGTTTTAGCGTTGTCTTATCAATTTCATATTAACGCAAAACAAACAAGTAAATGACACTGAATAATATAAATACTAATTGTATTTCTCATTCAGAGGTGCCGGCAAATGGGTTATTTCGAATAACATCAAACTAACATCATTCTTGTTTGTATTGATGCGTATCGATTCATCAATTGAATCGATGATTTTAAGCAAGTCACCTTACTATAAAGCTAAGAATGACAAATGTCAAATGTGATCTATTAAATGGACCCTATTATAATTTAGGTAACACCACAGAATAATTAATAGTAATTTGTAGTAAGATAAATAAAACTCCCGTTCAAACACTATTTAACTTTTAGACACTGCCTAACTAAACAGGTGTCGAAATGTTGTTTAAAAATATTTTTGTGGTAAGAATGTATTAGTTTAAGTACCGTTTATAAGTAAAAACATCATCACACTAAATTAAATATAAAAGGCGCAATATTTAACTTTATATGACGTCACATATCATATTACAAGACTTTTCCAACGAACGACACCACATTTATCTAATTCTGATAAGTAGTTTCATAGTTATGAGGGAATAGATGAACATACATACATATATTATGCAAATACCGGTCAAAACATAACCATCTCTTTTACTTCACCGTAGTTGGGTAAAACATCTACTTCACTAACCTGACAAATTATTCATCCTCTCCAAAAAGTTTTCACACATTTTCACGTGAAATTAGACGCTAAAATATTGAGTAATTTTTTACTAGCGCTGGCGTAAAAATTAGTTAAATTTGTAAGAAAACAATTGCTGGGGCCGAGCCAGCTTCTATACCGCCGGAGATTTGTAAAAATGAAATACGTAGAGGTTTGTAGAGCAAGACGTGTGTTATAATAAATGTGGTACAGAATTTGATAAATCCTGTGGTATGCTTACCAGTTTATTTGGACCTTTTGTAAATATTTATTTGACCAGGGCCGGTAGTCTCTACATGCATAGCGATTAATTTCTAGCGATAATCGTCGATACGAAAGAGATGCAGATAACAACTATCTAGCTGCATCTCCTTCTAGCAGACGTTTGCGATGACAAGACGCATCGCTATCAATGTAGAGACTTCCACCCCTATTTAGTAAAACAGTTAACGACATTCGTTTAGGCATCTATCAAAATACCATATATACTCGTAGATACGTAGTTTTTGTAGTATTTATAGTGTCGCAGAACATCCTGTCATCGCAAGCGTCTGTAATATTTTTGAATATAGTTTTTTTTATAATATAAAGAAATAGGACCAGCACGGCGCTCGCCTGATGGTAAGCGATCACGTAACTGCACTGCTCCTGTGACCTCAAAGATGTTAAACACATTGCCATAGTCGTGTTAGCGCCACAGGCGGACTAGCAGAAGTTCTACCACTAGATAAATTATAAAATATGTACAGTTAGATCTCTTTCTTTAATAATCACAAATTTCAAAGACGAACCACAAATTAATCTTCTGACTTTTTATATATACTATTTTAGATTTACCACTTTACATAGCAGTATGGTAACTCGTACTGTACAAACTGTTAATAATATGTAGTTAATTTATCATACAATTTGTTATTGTTCAGGAATAAATGAATAGAATTGAATTGAAACAAATTCGGTAGAATTGCTATCGATAATAGTATACAAACTGCTGAGGGGACATCGCAAAGGAAATTAGGAAGAACTTAGCCCAACAGCAAGCTACAACAAGCTATATCGCCATAATAATATATTCTTATGCAATCAAAAGTTAATAAAAACCCATCTCTGCACTTCAATATTAAATTGTGGTACCCACTTTATTTTTGTAAACAGGAAGCTGCATTGTATTTCAACTTGTAAAAATGAGAATTAGTTCGGTTCCTGAAAACAATAGCTCCAGGAGCTTTGGAACTTTTCCAGAGTTGGGAAAGTAAAATGAAATATGCAATGTTATGAATTCGGGAACTGAATTTAATGGAGCGCACCGCAGTGTTTTGTTTCGTTTTCTTTTTGAAATCTTTATTTATTGTTACCTGCCTGTTACTACGTTCGAAAACGGTAGTGATAGAGTAAGTTTGTATTAAAAAGTGGTTTTATGAGTGTAAAAGCCGCTTCGGAAGGATTCTAAAATCTTGCCAGATGAGTGCTGTTCTAAAATATGTAACCGAAACGTGTCATCTAATCCACATTTACATTTTACAATACCTTTTACTATAGTATAAAAGGACTACTTGAAATAATATCAAAATGTATTAAGCCATAATGTTGATATAACCGGTCTTGGAGCTAGATAAATAGAACTAAAGATGTAAGGATAAGGCCGAAAATAAAGCCGAAAATTCGGGATTATTTAGTTTACCAATTGCGGTTTGGAGCTTGCATTTTAATGCTATTTACAATTAATTGTATGACAAAATTTTATTTTTCATTCACTAATTGCGTTTTGTGCGTTCACTCGCATTGGAAGCACTCCGTGTTATAGAACACGGAGTGCTTCCAATGTAATGGAAATTAGAATAGTCTAATTTCCATTACATTGGATATCTCATTCAAAATTTAGGACAAATCGATTAACTTTCATGTTTAATATGATTGTGATATAACCCTTACTGCTCCATCCATATCTATCATCCGCTATTATGTATTAAAGTTTCTATTATGTAAATAGGACGTAATTTTGTTTTATAATGCATGCGAGTTAATCTTTAGGGAGCAGCTAGAATTAAAAATTTATAGTAATAAAGGCTAACCGCTGGGTCTGAAAGCATGAACTTTTAGCACAGGATTTTCATATAGGAGCTTAGTATCTTAGTACCACTAACAAAGAGTTTTCCAATTAATTTGAAATAGAAACACTAAATTGGGAATTATATTTTCGATCACCCCATCGACTACGACTTGTGAAGTGATAAAATAAATGACTTACTCTCTAAATATTTCAATGAAATGCTCTTCCAATTAAGTAAGTAAACCTCAATGCTCTAGCCCGGTTAGTTGACCTATCTGTGTGTGTACCGTGCTTCAAAGTACACGTTAGGCTTGTTTGCTCTGACAGCTGACTTAGATCACAAAGGTCAGGACAGGATTTAGGCGGATACGAGGCAAATTCGTGTTAGTTAACATTGTGCACCTTTTGCTATCTACTAAAGTAGCAGTCTTTTTTTGAAATCGTATATGCTAGTTTTGAGCACTATCTCACCTATTGGTAAGTGAACCATCACTTACTAATAGGTGTTACCGCTCCAACGTTTCAGGATAGTTGCACGCTAAGCATAGAATAGTAGCCTAGTCTATTTGTGCTGCATTGTACTGAATATTAAACGTAACTAAATGTTAGCTTCACAAAAGGAGAACATCTCTACGCTTTCGTATTTTATATTTTGTTTGTTGCCTCCGAACTCAGTCCTTTTAAAGTTTTTTTTTTTGTTTGAAAGGCTATACTTTCTGTTTGGTCCCATTGTACAATTCATCGAGATCTGATGAGTATTTCTTGAGATATGCCGGTAAATACCTCAAACTTGCTGCTGAAAATGACTTGCTCAGCATGTAGTGGGTTTTATTTTATATTCATATGATATTGCGTGATCTTTTTAAAATACTCTGTAAACTCTGCCTTTATAAAATGTAGTGCACCCACAAATGTGAGCATCGGTGGGTACCATACATTTTATAAGGCATCCATTAGACTAGATAGGCGGAGTGACAGAGTGGCAGTGACTGCAAAAGAAGAGCCGAAGATCGGGCTCAGTGGCGTATCTTGGGAGAGGCCTACGTCCAGCAGTGGAACGGCACCGGCTGATCATGATAATGATGATGATGATTAGACTAGACTGTGATTTGGACATAATTAATTTGATAATTACTTTAATGACACGGCTAAATACTGTAATGCCGATAAACTCTTAAACTCACCAATGGTGTTTAAGTTTCATCGGCATTTAGTATCTTATTTTAAACACAATAACTTGTAAGTCTGAGCTAATTTTAGAGAAATTCAACATTCTGATATCTCATAATGGACGTTAGTGCAGGTAAACGCAAAATTCTGGAATTTCAGAGTTTTACGCACTAAGATGTTCGTAACATTCTGACTTATTCACTTACTATCGGTCAAACGCCTTAATCATATTACATAATACTATAAAAGTCAACATTTCATCCCAAACTCTAACTCCAAACACAACCCAATATTAATCTAAATTTCTTGCTCAGAAGTAAACCGAAAGAAACCGAATTTTCGGCTTTACGCATTTTCCCCTCCCTTTTGAAAGACGTGAGATCTAAAGCGTGCATCTGACACGGACCCTCATCAGAACTAAACTTAGTACGAATAACTTGCTCTGCTAGTTTAAGTCTCGGTTTAAACAAATAACACTGTTAAATTAAATTAGAATGTAACTGTAAGTAAGCAGTGTAACTTGAAGCGTTTTCGTCTTAGTGTTTTGCTAAAATGCATATTGAGTTTTGGCAAAACTCTTTGGGAGAACTATTTTTAAGTATTATAAATACAGTTTGAGACATACAACTCGACCAAGCTAAGTTGCACGGAGAATAGCCTAGGATATCCGTGCTAAGTTGCATCTCGCGTTGATTACGTCACACTGACGCTTGGGTCACGGTCTGCAAAAAAGGATTCGCTATGACTTTAAAAAAGTAAACAAATGTTTGTTAGATTATACTTTGCATTTATTGTTTTTAACATTATAATAATATCATACATACGTACATTAAAATATACACAAAAAAATGCGAGGCATTCCAGCGAATCGCAAACTTAGCTTGGTGGAGTTGTAAGATGTTTAGTCTTACATGGCCTCGGCTAAAATCTCACTGGATACTTTACGCTTCAACCCAAAAAACATTTCTATTTCACAATTAGATGATAGACAAAGTGGTGGTACCGCCCCAGGCGAGTAAGCAGAAGTCCCACTATATTTGAGCTGTATAGACCTAGCAACTCCGTCTTTTCATAGCTTAAAACTGAATAATACACACACAACACCTTGAATTTTATCGGATTAAAAATAGTTCGGACATAAAGTTTCGTCTAAAGTCGTATAGTCGTGTATAAGGGTCACAAAAAAAATTGTGACTTTTCGAAATGGCTGAAATGTGACTTTTTTACGTTTTCTACCCCCATATTAAAATTACAAAAACTGAGTCGGAAAAAAATATAATTATCGAACATATTGCAAACTTTCACGAGAATCGATTGAGAAATGCAACCGTAGAGGAGAACAACCGGACATCCGAACATCCGCCGGAAATAAGAAAGCATTTTTGCCCAAGCTGAAACGGAGACGCCTCGCTCGCAATTCGCGCTCGCTTGGTCAAAACATGTGATGAGATGACTCCCCCAGCCAATATTCTCACCCAGAAACGCGAGAATGAAAATTCCAACAACAACCCTAAGAATGCCTTTGCATTTGCGCAATCGAGTATTGCGGGGAAGCTGACCGAAAAGGTCCGCAAAGATTTTCTAATAAAACTTTCACACTTTCACCGGGCACTTTCCTCTATCCCGACAAGAAATAAATGGCGATCCAGAGTTCACGGTGACAGTGTTGCTAGAAACCCACGGGAATCATTTTTCACGATTTATCGACGCCAGCTTATGCCCGACTCTTGTGTGAATATTTTATGCACGAAATCGAGTTCCGATGTACAGTTTAAAAGCCTTTTAGCGCTATTTATTAATTAAGTGCCTCTATTTAAAGTTAGTGCCGCGGTGTTCCATCATCTATCTTTTGAAACGTAATAAGTAGGATACTTGACATTTTCACACAGTGTGCATTACTATTGCCGTTATACCAATAAAAATTAAAGGAATACACACCCACACAAGAAAAGTGTTTTTTTTTTCTAGCGCTTTAAGCTCGATTTATGAACTATCTATTATAGATACTTGACATATTACTATTGCCGCTATAATAATAAAAATTAAAGGAATACACCCACACAAGAAAAGTGTTTTTTTTTTCTAGCGCTTTAAGCTCGATTTATGAACTATCTATTATAGATACTTGACATATTACTATTGCCGCTATAATAATAAAAATTAAAGGAATACACCCACACAAGAAAAGTGTTTTTTTTTTTCTAGCGCTTTAAGCTCGATTTATGAACTATCTATTATAGATACTTGACATTTTCATAGTGTTTATTACTATGGTTGCTATGACAATAAATAATAATTACATTAAAATGTTAATACAAGGAAATAAAAGGTGTGTATACAAGAAACGTGTTTTCTTCAGCACTTTTTGGTCTATAATATGGTACGGTACGGAACTCGGAACTCTTTTTGTGAGGTTTGGACTCGCACTTAGCCGGTTTATTCATATATATTTATACAAAAGTCGATTTTACAGAAGCGCCTAAACTTCTCATTAGCAATTTAAAAAGGTTTTTTCTATTTAAATAGCGCTTCTAAAAATTGAATAACACTAAAATAACATTTTCCAGAGCAATGATTTAGTTTTCTATGATTTAACTTTTCAACACAAAAGCCTTTGCAGTTCTCTCTAAACTATATTGAACAAAAATCCCACATGTTTCCCCAGCACTAAAAGTTGTAGAACCTCTGTGCCCCTTATCATCCGGGTCTCACCAGGCCCGCTCTGGACCGGGTTTATTTACAACCAAGGGGTTAACACAAGGTCTGAAACATTCTTACTTCAGTTTTACTACGCCTGAGAGAGTGAGAGCTATACAGCAGCTGTATAGCAGCGTCTCACTCTCCCTAGCGTAGTAACATAAAAATGTTTAAAACTTGTGATAGAGGTTTCCCTAAGGTATTATGGACGTAGCAAGTACTGTGTTTACAATCGTTACACTGTGTTTTATAAATCCAGTCTAATTTATAGATGCATTATAATGGGCATCGTTGCATATTAGTCTGTTTTATAGGATTTTTATAAAGGTTTCGGGACTGTAATTTTGCTTACAATTTGTACCTGGGGTTTATGCACGTAATTTAGTCCTGCATGATCCTATGGATGATTTTTTCTTGTGGCTTGACACACATGCAGAACAAAGATATCACCTATCAGCTTACCAAGTTCTGGCAGAAAGAATATAGACGGGAATAAAAGAGACGGGAAATGGCTTTTTAATGTAATAATGGGCAAACCGGCCAGCCTGATGGAAAGCTGTCATCGTCACCTAACAACAACAGCATGAGTGTGGTTGATGCGTTGCCGACCATTGAAGAATATAAGAAAACCCTTTTTAAAAGATCCAATTCCATAGCTAGGTGAAAAGATCGTGGCAGGCAAGTCATTCCACATCTTACTGAACTTGTATAATATTGAACCTTGTCCATTTCGGTCATATTCCTGAATGTTCCTACTGTACCGTCCATGTGCCGCAGTACCCTATACTTCCCTTGCGACCCGTATTTTAGTACTTCATCTTGTTGTTTGGTGGACATTTTATAGCCTTTCCTGGGGAATGCAATAGAAATATTCTCGGCAATGCGAATGAATTTGCTTTCTGATGAGCTATCCTAGAAGAACACGACTTCAAGGCAATAATTTCAGTATGCCCGTCCTATAGCCAATTTACCTATTACCTTACCTTTATAAAACGATATGTAGCCGATGCAAATTACTAGATAGACAAATACAGATTGTGTGCTATAAGTAAACAGAGTGTGCGAAATTCGTTATGATTTTTTTGATTGGTTATCATTTAATTTGTTCAAACGTCCATTGAACGGAAACTACTATGGTTATTTAGACTTCCAAGTAAGAAGACAAAATTTGCATTAAAATATATTTTTCTACATTTCTATGGAGCTTATTACTTTAGATAGGTAATATATTTTGTTTAGGCCATTTTACTATATATTCAAATTCATTATCAAGCGCGGTAAGATAAAGGTAACATGATGCACAATGCATTCCCATCCTTTTCCCGCCTACGCCTGATTCCTATCTTCCGTCCTTGTCTGACAGCTCACAAGAAGACGTTTCGCGCGGATTGTCAAAGTGACAGTGAGTGTGTGCATGGCCGCCGACCGATGCCTAATCATCGTTTCGGAGTGTTCATATTTATTAGTTATTCCGGCTATTCTACAAATCATATATATATAGTGACTATTGTGATAGTAGTTTCATGATCTGCATCATAAAAGGAAGCACCCGGGTACCCTGGGCCTGGACACTAGCCGCCGAGGAAGCTGCGCGTGAGTACCTTGTCTTTTCCTTACCAATTTCTACTGTCGTTCCCTGCATTTGTGTTTTGTGTTGCCTAGCTATTGGATTAAGTACAAAAATAAAAGTAAATTTGAATTTAGAACAGCGCATACATAGTTTTGGTCACTTCGGCCGCATAAATAAATTCGAGTTTGTTTCATTGTACTTGTAACGGACTTTAGTGCCGTGTGCAAAATTTTCGTAACCGCCATTTATTGCACTCAAAATAATTACCGTTTGCCTAGCTTCACTAAATAAGTATTAGGATAGTGTAATTAGTAGTGATTAATAATGGCTAAATCACAAATATCTTGCGATAGGGAATTATTTAGAATTCAAAATAAATTGTCAACTTTATTCGAACATGTACAATCGATCTATGACTTATCGAAGACGCTTAATTTTGAGGACCCGGCTTCTGTTGACAAGTTTCGCGCTAGTAGCTTCACTATCGATTCAATACATAAGAGATATGTCGAAACGTTAGAGGAATTATGCTGTTATGAAGCTGGTTCAGATGAAAGAAGTACGCCGTTGTACAAGTCATTAATAGCCTTTGAAGAACTTTATGCACAAGTTAAATATAAAATAAGCCAGTTAACTATAGATAATATCGCCACTAAATGCGATAAAAGGCGTAGTAATTTTAAATTGCCTTCCTTGGAAATAATTCCATTTGGAGGGGAGTTTGAAAACTGGCCGATATTTTATGAGACATTCCGAACGGTCATCCACGAAAACTCAGATCTAACCGACAGCGAAAAAATACAGTATCTGGTAGGTAGATTAAAGGGTAACGCACTCTCAGTTTGCCAAGGTATAATACCGTCTGCCGAAAATTACCAGGTTGTCTGGAATGCTTTGTTAGCTAAATATCATGACAAACGTTTAATTGCCTCTTCGTATATCGAAAAATTACTGACTTTGCCGATCGTCGACTCCAGTTCGCCTGTTAATTTAGAGGAATTTATTGATAAATTCTCCTCCATTATTGCCGCTTTGCACCAACTTAATATAAAAAGCTTGGAGGATTTATTATTCGTGCATATAGGGTGCAAGAGATTAAGTGCAGATACGGTCAAGGCGTTCGAAATGTCGTTAAATGAGGGTAGTTCTAATGAGATGCCATCGTGCACTCAATTTATAGATTTCGTTCGAAGATACGCCCACATTATGCAACGTGCAAATAGTGCTGCTAATAATAATACTAATAATTATACGAAGTCGGCTTATCAGTCTCGCAATAATACGGATTTTAATACCGTCAAATCGTCAGGTAAGTCTTCCGGGTCACGATCTAATAATGTCAAAACTTTCGTGAGTGTTAACGAAAATCAAGATAGCAGTAATTGCGTTTGTTGTGGCAAAAATGATCACACTAAATTGATCCAATGTCCGACATTTTTGTCTACGTCTCCTCACGAACGATTCGCGTTAATTAAACGCAGTAAACTATGCGTCAATTGTTTTAGTGATAAACATTCGCTACTCGATTGTAAATCAACGAGTAGATGCAATACGTGCTCGCGTGGTCATCATAGTTTGCTGCATTTCAATAATAATAATAAACTTTCATTAAATAACAATAATATTTCTGTTACTAATCAGAATGCAAACACAGAAGGTGATATAGGTTCGCAGTCGATCGAGCGTGTCATGAATACACGTCTCATCGGTTCACACGAAAGGTGCCACAACAATGGACATAGCAGCGCCGTGGAGCCTATTTCGCTGTGCGCCGTAGGTATAAAGTGCGACATCGCTAACGGCGTCGCCGCTGATCAATCTTCTACCACCGTTTTGTTAGGAACGGTCTTGTGTCACGTAATTGATTCATTCGGAAATATAAATATAGTCCGTGCGCTCGTCGATAGTGCGTCGCAGCGCGATTTAATCACTACATCTTGTTGTGAGCGTTTAAAATTACCTTTGCTTCCGACTGAGAGTAAATATGTGTCGGGTGTTGGTGACGTTACGAATCCCATTAATGGAATAACCCGCCTGACACTCAGATCGCGACATAAGGACGAAGACACGCTCAGCATACAACCACTAGTGGTGAATCGTATCACGGACACCCTGCCCGTGTCAAAAATTGACACGACGCAGTTGGGATACTTGCGCGATCTACATCTAGCCGACAGTAGATATGACGTACCCGCCGCTGTGGACCTTATCTTAGGCGCTGATGCATTTGCGCGGATATTGCGTCCTAATACGGTAACTCGCGGCCCCGGCGAGCCGGTCGCCATAGATACAATGTTGGGCTATATAGTTGTAGGGCAAGCCCCCGTGGTAAATGTCACATGTGCTGTTGTTCGATCATTTTTCACGACAGATTTGTCGCTCAGTCATGTTTCCGAATTCAAGGAAGTAATCTCATTGGATTCTATGACTCCCAACGGTAAAGAAACAGAATCGTCTCATAAAAATCCCACGCTTCGTTACGACAAGATCCGCCGTAGTGAATCTTTGCCGATTCAAAATGAAAGATGTGATTCTGAGATTGTGGATAGTCGAAATAATTACGCGCTAGCTAAGTTAACTTGCGGTGGTTTAGACGTAGACCAGTATTATTATGATAATAATTCTGGGAGTAGTGATACGAATGAATTGCATTATTCAATATCTCACCATCGCAGCGGCGCGTGCCAAGATAAGGATTTTGTTTGTTTACGTGAGGGTTTAGAGGCGAGTAATAAAACCATAACTTGTAAGTTAAAGGACATTTTGCAAATGGGTCCGAGCCAACAAAATGATTTGTTTGAGATATTATTGCGGTCTAATTGGATAGCTATTGCCACCAGTCCCAATAATACACACGAAAAGTATTTAGCAATATTATGTAGCTATAGCAACAGACCTTTATTAACTTACCCGTGTGATCAATATGATCGATTTCAAATGGTCAAGATCACAAGGATTCTATTAGCTGATAGTTCAGTTCTGCTTGTAATACTGACTTACTTGTTAAATTTAGGTGAAAATGCTCGATGTTCGATTGCCGTTTGTAATACGGAACTACGTATTTTCAGTGAAAATCTGTTCAAATATTGCCTATCAATCATGGACCGTGTCACATTATCAATTCACTGTATTATGGATATTGATGTTGTCAAATCTAACTACTCGCCCTTCCTAATGGAAAGCATCCAAACGAAGCACGTAATGTCAGTAAGCGAAAAATGTTATCTTGAGAAACCAATAAACATATTGCCTGCCAATAACATTCTTGAATATAATGCTAGGCCTGAATGTCACGCATGTAATAAACGGATCATCGTTTCCGTCATCGTAAAACTAATGGTGAGAGTTCATAGGAACAAAATACTTGGAAATGGATTCCAGTTAAGTTTTAATGCTACCACAGCTCTTTCCTCTGAAGGTTTACAGAATGGTGACATACTAGTGCATAGCGTCAGGCATTACTTTGCAATGATTCTGTTGTATAAGGATCTGTTGACGGTGCTTACTTCAATAGAAGCCCGATCAACATTTCGCTGTCAGCTAACGTCAAATAGTGGCCTTGCGGATATATTATTAACGTTTGCGATTTTTGTTACGTCCCCTCTTAAATGGCCATCTATAAATGAACTAGCTCGCGAAAATATGAGTCCTCTGAGTATTCATTGCATAGCTGATACGGTACGTTTTTCATTCCAGAACCATTTGAAGGTTAAATCTTTTATCAATCTGGTAATATTTAATAAAGGGATGAAGTCTAATACTTTATCCCACCCGATAACTATTGTTCTTTTCGAGTCCAACAGCAGTGCTCCTTTAAATTGCTGGCCAATTGGAGTGGTCAAACGGAAGTTTCGGATAAATTACTATGACGTTAGTATCGTGGATGTCCGTACGGAAACTGCCCTCGATAAACTTTTTCTTTGGTATTCAAGTTGCCAAATTAATTATAATTAACTAAAATAATATACAGTCCACAAAATCGAATTTAATTTATGTAAATATAATTCAATATTATTTCTAAATTATTAATCTAAAATATCTATAATAGATTGTTTTATATTTGTAAACAAATATAAAACAATCTATTGTTAACTGCCCAATTGCGGTCTATGTGACTCTTCTGTGAAAGTGCCTTGTATTATTGAAGGACTTTCGTCCTGTCAAGCCGGGGGGGATGTTTAGGCCATTTTACTATATATTCAAATTCATTATCAAGCGCGGTAAGATAAAGGTAACATGATGCACAATGCATTCCCATCCTTTTCCCGCCTACGCCTGATTCCTATCTTCCGTCCTTGTCTGACAGCTCACAAGAAGACGTTTCGCGCGGATTGTCAAAGTGACAGTGAGTGTGTGCATGGCCGCCGACCGATGCCTAATCATCGTTTCGGAGTGTTCATATTTATTAGTTATTCCGGCTATTCTACAAATCATATATATATAGTGACTATTGTGATAGTAGTTTCATGATCTGCATCATAAAAGGAAGCACCCGGGTACCCTGGGCCTGGACACTAGCCGCCGAGGAAGCTGCGCGTGAGTACCTTGTCTTTTCCTTACCAATTTCTACTGTCGTTCCCTGCATTTGTGTTTTGTGTTGCCTAGCTATTGGATTAAGTACAAAAATAAAAGTAAATTTGAATTTAGAACAGCGCATACATATTTTCTTTGTTAAAGTCTAGACAAGTTCACAGTCCTTACACAATATCCATTTACATCTTAAGATCCCTTTACATCAGTAATGCAAGTCAACGTTTGTCCTAGCACGCCTCTAAGTGCAGTTGTCGTTCCGCCAACTATAAGCAAATTAGATTTGAAAATAAAATTTCATTTTATTTCGCGCAAGTTGAAATTTCTGTCGCAAAGCTTGCTGGATAACTTGCGATACTTAATGCTTTTTCTTCTTCTTCTTCTTCACTTCATTATGTCTAAAGTGCAGTGCGTGCAAATGTGAAGCGAATTTCAGAAGTATTTATCATATTTTAACAAAACTGTGCCTATAAAATTGGTAGAAGTGACATGAGTTTGTCTTAACCAAAATTTAAAAAAATTATAATATTATAATTTTTTATTTAGCAAAAAAAAGCCCGCTATTTAGCGGAAAAACCAGGGTCCCCCTTTCACTACCCCACCACTCTCGTTAGAAGGTAATGCATAGTTTTTGAGTATCGTACTTTTGTAAAATAATAAACCTCACTAGGTAAAAATTTAGAATCGTTTGGCACAAAAAGGGGGGAAGAGGATGTGAGGGTAATGGTGGGTCCCCCCCCCTTCCTTTTCCCACCACTTTTATTACAAAATAATGCATAGTTTTAAAGTTATGCCTATTTTAGTAAAACCATAACCTCACTTTTTTGTAACACTTCGCTGATCAATATCACTGTTTTGTTGGATGTTTAACAGACTTTTTAACGCTTCGCCAGCCGCTGCCGCGGCACAAAAAACCCAACAAAAATAGGCATAACTCAAAAACTGTGCATTCCCTTGTAATGAGAGTGGTGGGGTAGTGAGTGGGGGACCCTCCCCTTCCCATTCCATCCCTCCCCCCCCCCCCCTCCTTTTCGTGCCAAACTATTCTAAATCCAACCTGTCCGCATGGCCAGCAACCTTGAGTGTGGTCGTTGGAAAATCTGTCCAAACATTTGATGATAACATCAAATATTTGGACAGATTTTCCAAATTTTTTCCAATTTTCCAATTTTCCATTCTTGACGTAGCATGTTACCATCCATTTACGCATGATATTCACAAGCACGATAGGTGGAACAATGCTGACAATAATGAAGATAAATATTCACATCAGGGGTCGAAGTTTCTTCATTGATATCGATGTGTCCTGTCATCGTCATCATCTAATAGGAGATGCAGCTAGACAGTTGTCATATTTGCATCTCTTTTCAAAGTGCCGATCTTAGTTATAAATATTAAAATGCGGGCCTGATCGCGCTTAAAACATAAATGTTTATCTAACTTGACGTTTCGACCAAGTTGCATTGATTGTGATCACGAGACGACAGTCAGTCGTATTTTAATATTTATTGTTTACAAAAACGAAGATCATCGCAAAAATCGTAAAAAATATGCACGTAGATAGAGACTACCAGCCCAGGCCTACGCAATGAAACACAAAGGAGTACTTAAAACATGTCAGTTCCAGTAGCTTTAATTCACCTGAGTGGCATATTTTTGAACCGAATATATCCCTGTTTTCCAGCACAAAAATACTTGTTAACTGTGCACGGACTACAGAATGAATTTGTTTTATTTTAAAACTCTATTTGTGTTTACTCGGACTGTACTGTTGGCTTCTCATGTGATTTTACCTGTACTACTTTATTTTAACTCATATATTAAGTTACATGTGCAGTAGGCAGTTTTAATCAGTACCTAAGTAATTAAGTTTTGTTATTTGACAGACTAAGGGCCAGTTCCACCGGTTTCTGATAGCGCTGATATGAAGAAATCAGATAGATTTTTGACAACTTTTATAAGGCGATAATCTATTTATTCGTAGATACCTAAAACCAGACAATATAAAATAGATACGCAATACAAAAAAGGCATAATCTTCAAAAATGCAAATATTTTCAATTCCCGGCCATTACCACTCGTAAACGATAGCGATCTACCGCTTACCCTCGCCAAAGAAAATTTATAAAAAATATTTTCTCTATGCTCTCACATTTGCTTCAACAGGTATTCCCGTATAAGCAACCTTGTCACAATGTGATAACATAACATTTTGTTTTGTAAATCTTACCTTAGGTTTCGGACAATATCATTTGATCATCATAAGCAATACGGCGTTTGATGATAATGTATTATTTTCTTGCCAAAACTTTATTGTTTACCGTTATTACGTCATTACAATAACCCTTAATGGTACTGATAATTTTTAACCCTCGACACAAAAACAAGGATGTTTTAAGAATATAAGAATAAAGAAATATAAGGCGTTCATTACACGATAGGTTTTGCGGTCAGTTTGCTCACAGTCACGGCTGTGACTGATGGAAAACTGATCGTCTAATGGGGTGATTGACGGTGACTGACCGATATTTACATACATTGATTTGATGCATCAGCAACCAAAAGTCACGACTAAAAATAAGAGTTTTGAATGACAGATAACCGTGTAATGAAAGCCTAAACAATATAAAACAAAAGTGCATGCATCTTTATCCAGACTGATGATCTAAACATTTCAACTCATTGCGACAAGGTTCCATCTCACGTAGGGCTACTGAAAAGTGTTGTACATGAGTAATACGGTGAATTTAGGTCCTCGGCGTTTAATTTTCGTGCAAATGTGTTTCAATTTTGGGTAGGAGGGCGAGAGCCAAGGGTCACGGTGACCGCACCTCGAAAGGGTTAGATATGCGACCGATTTATTTCTATTACCGTTGACCGCGGCTCGTGGGATACTGGGAGAGATATCAGATAATAGTAAAGCAGCAATAGCCCAATGGATAAGGTGTCGGTCTGGCGATCAAGAGGTTGTGAATTTGATCCTTATCCCCACCATTCCACATTGCACTATTGACGCGAACCCACTTCAGACACAAGCATATTTAGCTTGGTTGGAGGGGTACAAGAATTCTAGTAATGTGCAATCCACATTGCTAGTAAGCTTTTAAAAAGAAAAACAAAATCTGTGGATTGGACTATAGACAAGCAAGGTTTGTATCTTAGACATAAAAGTCATGTGCTTACTTATATGTTTTGAATTTTTTTATGATGTCCCGTATATAAGATACGCTGTACATAAATTATTTTTTCTATCGAAAAAATGATGCGCGCATTTTACAGTGACTCTCTGGTGAAGGAAAAACTTAATGAAGAACTCCCGGCATGGTGGTAGGACAGTCCAGTGTCCGCTTGGCCAGCTACCAACCTCAAGTTAGATCTAATATTATGGATGGAAGTTGGTTGTTTTAGTTTTTAAACTATCTTATTTATATTTAAAAAAAAAAACAAATCCGTATATTTTTGGTGTTTATATTTTTTTTCTTTTAATAGCGAAAGTTGATTTCGGGCCACATCAGTTTGCACATAATAAAACTATCACATCTTCATAGTGTTACCAGCCTAATATCTCAAGTCCGGCTCAAGCGGTCGGGGTCAAGGCGCGATTGGATTTTTCCCAGATTAAACCCGCTCTTTGAGCCCGTGTAAGGGAGATATAAGCCGCAGGCAACACCGGTACTTGAGGATACCAATAGCTGCCGGGTTTAGCTTTGTGGACTTAACTTCTTTTGCCAATTTTGGCGGCCTACTTCGGTCGGGGAGATCAAAGTCGATCGCCAACAATGATTGGCTTCTTATGCAATCGGGTTTGATGGGAAGAATAGGGTAAGAATTATGTTTCATCACTTTTCAGACGTTTCTACGTTGATGTGTTTGAAGTATAAACTGAAACTTAAGCAAGTAGGTTGATAGCGCCACTTTTTACAAAAATGTATGTTTGTGTAGGTCAAATCTTTGAAGCTATATGAGAACAACTTCTTGACGTTCCGACCGATGGTCCCAAAAAAATAAAGTTAAATAAAGTTGGTTAAAAATATATTTATTTCTCTACGTAGTCTCCCTCCAGCTCGATACATTTTTTCCAGCGATGTTCAATGGCTAATAAGAAGTGTAAAGCTCCTCGAAGTAGCCATCGACCGCACACTTCACCTCGTCATTGTTGGCAAATATTTTACCCCCAACCATTTTTTCATGTTTGGGAAAAGAAAATAGTCTGAAGGAGCTAGATCTGGCGAATAGAGAGCATGGGGAAGTATTTCAAAATGTAACTCATTGATTTTGGCCATCGCAATTACAGATTCGTGAACTGGCGCGTTGTCTAGATAATTTTTTTTTTTTCGCTAAAGCGGTCGTTTGTCTTGATTTCATCACTTAAAACGCCGCAATAGTAATAACCATTGAATTTCAAAATAAAGCTGTATAATAATTGGTACTTTTTTTTTAGTTTTATTATGGCTCCACACGATAAGTGTATTTAGCCAGTGTCAAGTATTAAAATTCTTCAAGTTTTTAGGAATTTTAGTCGTAGAGATGGGTCAAAGTCACATTTCAGGTCAGTTTTCAAGTAAACGTCTAGTGTATGTCATACCTTCAGTAAAGATGTGGGGTTTACTGAAGATTTTCAGTGGAATTTTGGTGAGAACGCAAATAGCATGTTTTTCAACATTGTGCTGTTTTCCTACACTCGCACACATTCACAGGCACTTAATGGTTAATATAATTCATATTTATTACACAATAACTCGCGGAAGAACACAAGTTTTAGGAAAAAATACAATGCGATCACACACACTTTTCCACGTTCCCGCCAAAAACTGAGGTTGGTACTTACTACCACAGAAAATATTTTTAGGCAGCAACGCCATCTATACTCCTGGCCGGGTACTTGTGGGGCTACCTGGTACTTGCTTATCTTTGGTGACAATGCGGTAGTCTTTGACACGGTAATATTATAATTTTATAATATTTATTATATTACCGTGTCTTTGGTCTTGGTTTACACACGAATAGAGATGTCACCGATCATGCAAAATGCTGCAAGATTCTATTCAAGAGGAGTGGTAACGTCTTCTTCCCAATACTCGTGTATCTATCGTCTTAATACAGCACTTTCCAGTCTTCTTTATCTTAATTTACCTATCTTGATTTATTCTTATTGAATCATAAAATATTCATGAATAATTTGATGCTGAGACGAACTATAGTTACTGTATTACGGCAACATCACTATATTTGTGCGCCTGAATATAGCAAACATTATTACACAATAACACAATTCAATTCAACTTTCCAGGAATTCTTGTAAATGTGAATATGTTAAGGCAAATACATGATTCTTTATCATTATCTTACATCATAGTAGGATCATAGTCAAGTACTTGCCAGTCGCCAGCGTGACAACACGCACAGCGTTAAATATCGTGGTAAGTATCATTTATCATCCAATTTCCAAAAAGAAGGAGGTTCTCAATTCGTCTGTATGTTTTTTTTATGTGTCTTACGCGATTACTCCGTCGATTTTGAGCTGATTCAAATTATTCTTTTTATAATTTAGGATACATTTCCGGTGTGGTCCCATTGTAATTTCATCGAGATCTGGTAAGTATCTCCAGAGATATGACATCTCTGACTATCAGATAAACGTCTCAAACTTGCTACTGAAATTGACTCACGGGGCATGGAATGGTTGTTTAGTTTTTAAACTATCTTAATTATTACTCTACGCAAACATGTTTTGACGCATTAATGTAAGCTTTGAAACAATAAGCCTCACTCACTGACAGTCTCAATTCAACATACACAAAAGTCCATTATAAGTTCGAGCTCACGCGATGTGTACCTTCTATACAATCTATATAAAGTTTGGGTCTCACTTCCCCTATCGGTATCGAAACCGCACATAAATACTACCTACACCGATAAGTTTACACTACAAGTCGGGTAATCCATTGAAATGCTACACAAGAGAGTTCATTTTGGTTAGGAAATAAATTAAGTTGCAGCCACGTACGAACATTTTTCAAAAGTTTAAATAAAATTTACTTGTTTAAGAATAAGAATGATAACAGAAATTTGAATGGAAAGGAACAGAATGATTTATAGTTTGTTAACAAAGTTCAAAATGCACTGTTACTTGCAGATATCACATTCAAATCTTTTGACAGTCTTACGGTAATTTTTAATCTAGAGGAGCTGAAAAACTTAACGACTAAAGATTGAAGATGGCAATTATAGCACGTCTGAGAAATCAAAATGACCCAGGGCACAAGACGTGGTCCGAAGACGTGCAACTTTTTTGACAATCCACAGTTGTGTGATTCACAGTAAATCTCTTGCCATCAGGCAATTGTATTGGCCGTCATAATTAGCACAGAAGAGATTAGGCACAGAAAAGATAATAAATAGTCCTACGCTCTAGCCCAACACAATATAGCAAAGTCGTATTTCAACGGACTGCCAAAGTTTCTCTAGCAGTTGACAGCTCCCTCATAGGGGTTAAATTCCAGGGTACTTTCACGCCTTTGCGACCCAAGACTTGCGAGTTGCGGACTTTTTCTGAAACTCGAAACTCAAAAAGTGTGAGGAAATTTTATTAAGAATGTTTAGCAATAAATACGGTAAACTTTAAGACGTCCGATTAAGTTTTCATTTCTTTCGTTTCAGATCTCGTATGCTAGCATAGTAGCCGGGTGCGAAGGGAGGGGTCCTAACCCATTACCAAAGGTAAGTTTATTTACAATCAAACAATACTGCTCATTATTAAAAGTCAGAAAATCCCACCAACTGATAGTGTAATATCAATAAATAATAATATTTAATTATATAATGATATATATCATCATAGCTCAACGGATTAGCAAACTGAAGTGGCAGTGGGCTGGTCATATCTGCCGTAAGACCGATAACCGTCAGGGTAGACTGGTTTTAGAGTGGACACCGCGAATCAGTAAACGTAGCGTAGGACGCCCTTTGACTAGGTGGAGCGACGACATTTGCAAAGCGACTGGAAACAAACAGCCGAAGATCGGGCTCAGTGGCATAACATGATTATGATGATGATGATAATATAATATTAACTTTTAGAGCCCCATTGGCATAAAGGTTAGATGGTCTTCTAATCGAGAGGTGGCCGATTCAAATCGTAGCACGGATGTTCGTTCACAGGTGCTAGGAGCATAGGTATTATATTGATGTTCCGCCTGATTTGCTACCAAAAAGTAGCTTACCGCCACCAAGGAGAAAATCTGCCGCCATATCTTTACGGAGTTCCAGCAGTACACGGCCCTTAGGTCGTTTTCTTTTAGGTCATTAATTTATCTAGAAATTTCATAATCTCGTTTATTAGAATGAAAAAAAATGTACGAGCGTGCGTAACGTGCAATCTGTTTGCTCCGCTATGAATTTCGAATTCAGTGTTTAAAATAAATGTTTTCCTTGTAATTTGTGTTAATTTTTCGCTTAAATGAACAGTGGACGTTTTGGTGATATAAACGGTGTTTTTATCTGTAGTTTCGTGGAGATATAAACCTATTTTGCTCGGATAGCGGAAGGTCAACAAACATATTTTTTCACGCCTACCTGATACTGGTGTAAAAATAGAGTGTATCGTGTCTGTCAGTGTTGCCACAGCCAGCTGGCCAAAAAATTTTGCGCTACAAAGCGCCATCTAGTGCAAAGTAGAAAAAGTTGTAACAATATCATCTAGCGCTGAGCAATTGTAGCTCGGTATAGCGCCATCTATCGCTGCACGCCAACACTTTTAAAACCCTCGTGACCATGGTAAAGTGTGGGGGATGTGGTAAGTTCTTATCATCGCTGGAGGGCGCTAAATGCACGAAATGCCCAGGAGTTTACCACCGTGCCTGTGTGAATATCCCTGACAAGGTTCTGGTGTCCCCGAAGTGGACATGCCCTATCTGTATGGCTTCCACACCGCGTGATAACAAGCCCTCAACTCCGGTCAGGGGTACAGCAATGCAATATGTGGATGAAAATATAGAAGATGATGTGGTTAATCAAATCTCGGTAGAGCAGCAAGATTCACTCCTATCAGACCTACAAAAACTTCAGACAGCTGCGTCTGACAACCAGGACATAGCTCGGCAGTTAATTCTTGTTGTTGAGGAACTGAAGACGGAGATAAGTATCCTAAATCAGAACGAAAGTCAACTGAAGGAGGAGATTTCTTCATTAAGAACTACTCTCCGTGAAAATAGCACGAAGTTAGAAAAAATTGAATCTCTTGAGTTGGAAGTGAAATCACTTCGTGCTGAATTACAAGAGACTCGAAAAATTCCTATGTGTAGCGAGATTGTTATTTCCAAAAGTAAGACGGCGGAATCAAAAAGGCAGCATATGCTGAAAGGAGTGAAGCCGTCGCTATCTCAAGGGACTGCAGAAACTTTGCCTGAATCTTACCCCCAAAATAGTATTTGTAGCTCGAAGAGCGCTGATACCATTGCTTCTTCAATTCAAACTCGAAACGCGCAAGTGGCAACAGTAGCCCATACATCAACAGTAGTATCAAGAGATAAAAGTCCGACTTCAGTCCTTTTGGCCCCAGAAACTCAACCAGAATGCGAATTGGTGGCTACAGCGTGGACGAAAGTTACCAGCAAGAGGCGTAACCATCGTGAAACGATATACGGCAAAGGCGAAATTGATGATGAGTTGCAAACTGTAGAGAAGCGCAAAATGATACATCTGTGGTCGTTAAAGGAAGATACAACTACTGGACAAGTTATAAATTACATGTCTCGAAAAAAATCTTCAGGTAAAGATAAATATGTTGTAGAAAAATTGAAGTTAGAACATTCCTACTATGCATCATTTGTGATTACAGTACCAGAAACATTGTTCAATTTTTTCATGGCTGGAGAAAATTGGCCTCTTAACGCAAAAGTCAACGAGTGGTTTCGTGGAAGAGGTAAACAGTTCCAAGAAAACAGAGTCAAGAAGTCGACGTTGCACACCCAACAATAAAATAATCAGAGCATACTATCAGAATGTGAGAGGGTTACGCACAAAATTGCACGAATTTTCTACCGCAATCACAACCTCACAGGCTGATATATTTTTTATAACAGAGACCTGGTTAAATGATAGCATAGCAGACGAGGAATTAATACCGAAAGGTTATTCTATAGTTCGAGCGGACAGACCGGGTGAACGACGCGGTGGAGGAGTCGCTGTGGTTGTAGCCCCTGGATACCAGCTTAGAGAAATTCATTCCCGTGTGGGGATGTTAGGTTGTGGCTGTGAATTAGTCATCGCCGGAGTTTACCGCGGCAATAATATAATGTGTATAGCTGTTTGTGTTTATATACCGCCAAATATAAATGAGAATGCCTATGAGGTAATATTCGAGGTTTTAGAGTCAGCTTGTATTGAGTACGATTGTATTATGATTTGTGGTGACTTTAATTTAACGTCGACCTCTACTAATGTCAGCTGTCGGTTGGAATACTTGTTATCGTTTTGCGAACTCACTCAGGTAAATGCGATTAAAAATAGCAAAGGGAATATCC
The DNA here is from genome assembly GCA_954871355.1 of Cabera pusaria. Lineage (NCBI taxonomy): Eukaryota > Metazoa > Arthropoda > Insecta > Lepidoptera > Geometridae > Cabera > Cabera pusaria. Next base: position 23,383,858 of record OX940901.1, on the reverse strand, counting down.
TGGACTTGGTCTTGGTAAGCGCAGTATTGCATCACGTCTCAGTACAGAAAGACGATGAATGGTTAGTCTTCCCTGACAACTACCATCCGCCACTATCTATAGAGATACAACCTCAGTATGCAACTGCATTGCAAAATCAAATATCCAAAACCAGCGAGTTAACTTGGAATTTCAAAAAAGCAGATTTTCTCGGTCTGTACCGTAATCTCATGTTTAATGACTGGGAGAAGTTGTATAACATAGATTATCCACAAGAGGCAGTCGATTGTTTTTATAACATTCTAAATACATCTATTAATCAATTTGTGCCTATGAAATCACGCACTGTCGTACGACCGAGGTACGTATATCCAGAGTGGTATTCTGCCCGCACTATTGCTCACATTAAAAAAAAATCTTATTATCATCGCACTTTTAAGGCTACCGGTACTTCATCTAGCAGGCAGGACTTCATGGAGTGGAGAGCAAGGGTTAAACTAAACATAAAAGAAGACTATACATGTTACAAAGATCGGATGGAAAGAGATTTTAAGCGCGATCCTTTGACTTTTTGGGGATATATGGCGTCGAAAAGGTCTTCAAAAAAAACCTCCAAAAAACTAATGTACGAAGGTCAGGTAATAGCAGAAGATAAAGCTGCTGATTCTTTTGCTAAATATTTTCAAACCGTATATTCGCAACACCCACCGAAGTTAGACGTAGAGGAGGCGATGAGGGCTGGTAATAGCGATAGTGGTCGCGTGCACATCGAGGCTATCTCAGAGGAGGACGTGATACAGGCGGTCAAGTCGCTGAAACCAAAACACTCTGCAGGCCCTGATGGAGTCCCTCCATACTTAGTCAAAGATTGCGGGGCGGTGCTAGCATCACCCATACATCACTTACTGCAAGTATGTTACAAAAACTCTTTTTACCCAGAGCAATGGAAAGTATCACGTGTAGTCCCAGTTCCAAAAGGTTCCGGCTCAGATATAAGCGACTACAGACCTATAGCTGTTTTGTCAGTTTTCGGCAAGTTGTTTGAGTCGGTGTTACATTGTCACATTAGTAGGCAAGTAGAAAGTCAACTGGCTGACGAACAGCATGGATTTAGATCTGGTCGTTCTACCTCTTCAAACCTCCTATCCTTTTGGTCGTACGCAGTTGATGCCGTAGACTCAGGAGTGCAAGTAGACGCAGCCTATTTTGACTTCCGAAAAGCATTCGATACTGTGGACAATGATATTCTCCTGCGTAAACTCTCTATGGCCGGATTCACTCCACACTTGCTGCGCTTTTTCAGCTCATACTTACGTAACCGTAGACAATACGTACAGTACAATGGTTACATATCGGAGCCTTACTACACATATTCAGGCGTGAGTCAAGGGAGTAATCTGGGGCCGCTAGAGTTTTTGCTAATGATAAATGACTTGCCGAGAGTTATCAACACGGCTCGGTGTTTGCTGTTTGCGGATGATTTGAAGGTCTTCCTGAAAATTAGAGACCTCGAAGACACTGATCTTCTGCAGCGCGACATAGATGGCATAATGCGGTGGAGCGTAGATAACAACCTCTCTTTTAACGAAAATAAATGTAATGTCATAACCTTCAGTAGATCAGATAACCAACTAGCAGCTGATTATCACCTTAATCACACGGCGATAGAGAGGGCAAATACTGTGCGGGATCTCGGGGTCACGATGAGTGCAGACTTATCATTTCGAGTGCACATAGTTAAAATATGTGCCCAAGCTTTTAGAATGCTTGGTTTTGTGCTTCGGCAAGCGCGACTACTAGATAGCGTACCGGCTATTAAAGCCCTGTATAACGCCTTGGTCCGAAGCAAGTTGGAAAGCAACGCCATCATATGGAGCCCTTATGAACTCAAGTACACCCAAATGGTGGAAAAGCTGCAGAAAAAGTTCATAAGATGGCTTTATATGAAACAGTACGGATATTATGTTGGCTATCCTTTCCTGTACCCAAGCGAGTATCTCCTCGGAATGACGGGCTATAACACTCTGGAAGTGAGGCGCACGCTCTCACTGATAATAGGTATAGCTCGAATTATTGTTGGGGAAGTGAGCAACCCTTACATCTTGGGAATGATAGAATTCGCCGTCCCAGACAACTACAGTAGGGTACGCCGACGTAAGTTGTTCGCCAGCTCACGCTGCAGGACTAAGTTAGGCAGTTATGCGCCTTTACCACGAGCTGTGCAACTACTCAATGCTGTGCTGTACCGAGACCAAGAACTAGATTTATTTAACAGTTCAATGAGTGACCTTCGAAAGTCAATATTAATTTTTATGTCGGTAGTCGGATTGCCCAAATAGTTTTATTATTATTAGTATTATTTTTGTGTTGTTTCCGTTTTTGTTGAAATGTATTGTTTTTTCTAGTTAATTTAGCTGTGTAATGTGTTTTTTATCTTTAACAGGTAACTGGAAAGGCGATTTGGTGAAATACTGTAATGCCTCTCTAGTATAATATTTAAATAAATAAATAAATAAAATAAATAAATTAGCTGTCCGTGACCTTAAAACCAAGCTTAAAACCTTTTTAACATTAATTCTCTGGCCCGTAATTCTTTACCCCTAACATTACAAACCCATTTAACTCTGAACAATAAAATAAAACCGCTTGTAACGTTTTTAATTTCCCCATTCGGCTCAACAACCGCCAAAATAATGACAGAACAGTGACATGCGAAAACCCGCGCATTCGTAAGATTTATATTTGAACGCTTTGCACTTGTAAACAAATAAATATCCCAAATCTAAGACACGAGAAACTGAGCCGCGCATCTACCGAGCCCCGTATAAATCCGTCACAGAGGCTCAGTGACGAAGGCTCCCTTCAAATATAAATTCCCCTTAAAAAAGAGAGAAATAGAAAATTTCGGGGTGAATCGTATTTATTTAACCCTTAGACTGCGGCCACCATATTTCACCCTGATACATCCACACAACTTCTGAATTATTTATACTATCGCGTGAGATATAAATATATTTTTGTTATCTTATAGGCGGGGAGGTTGCATTCAATTTGCGATGTAATGGCGTGGCAGACCATTGACTTGATTGTACGATAACATTTGATTGTAACTTAAGATTAATGTATTATTTGGAATGCTTTTATAAGGTTACTGAAGGGCACTAATGTTTTTATACAAGCTCTATTTTCAAATTGATTTATACCCTGATAACATCAAGATTTTATTTTATTATCACCTTTTTTATGGTACAAAATTATGTGGAAAGTTACGCCCGATACGATTCCCTTGGCCACGTTTCAGTTTATCAGCCTAATACTAACACAACTTTCTCCAACAAAGTTGTAAGACGCGTCGTCAGCTCCCGACCTAACTTCACCTATTTATGTTATCGCACTTCGACCACCTTATTAAGCTTTGCGTTCACTACACTTGACTATAGTCGACGTGTTAATTAGTCATAGTCTGTGCAATGGTGTTGTGGGTTGTGCCTCTGGCACAATCTTTGAATCTCTTTCTGTAGTCGTTAATAATATTTGAGCTAAAATATTAACTTTTCAACCGACTTCTAAAAAGGAGGAGGATCGCAATTCGTCAATATGTTTTTTTTTGTACGTATGTTACGCAATTACTCCGTCAATTGTGTACCGATTCAAATGATTATTTTTTTAATCAGTAGGGTACATTCCCGAGGTGGTCCCATTGTAATTTCATCGAGATTTCATGATATCTCCAGAGATATGACGATAACGTCTCATACTTGCTACTGAAACCGACTCGCGCAGCATGGAAGTCGGTTGTTCTAGTTTTTAAACTATCTTAAATATCTTTACACCGAATTATCTATGATTTTACTGTATCAGATTTGAACAAGTTAACAAGGCGTACTTAACTAAATTGCCAACAAGATTTTGGATATTTTTAAATCGTCTAATCAGTATTCCTTTATTAAGTATTTAATATTTATAAATATAATGCACGATGTCTAGTACGAAACATAATTATTAACCTCACTAAAATTAATTTAAATGAATCCTCTTTACGCCCTTATGTAACCAATACATAAATATTGCGTCGGCAATATTAGAATAGTTGAACTTTGCTTATGCATTTTATTTTGACGACTTATTACTTTAACGTTGAACACAATATATAAAGAAGTGGAAATCTGTGGTGAACCGCGAATCATTTCTGGGTAAAATGTCAAAACCTAATAAGGTACGCCTGTCAAATTAGCAACCCTAAAATTGCTGCTATATAAAGCGCTCCTATCAAAAATCCCTATCTTTAAAAATATATTTAGGATGGCATTATTATTTTGGTTAAATAATATAGCAATCTTTTTTTACTATAAAAACGGACATTCATTTAAAATGTGGCTTTAATATTCTATAAATTGGATATCTATGTCAAAGCACTCAATCGGGCTGCATGGACTTCTTGCAGTGGACGCAAGGCTTTACTCTATTGGTTAGATAGCACTTCGTTAGCAGCCAACGTGGCAAGAATACTCGATGTAACTTTTTCTCTGCGGTTATAAAAATAAATTGGGTATTAAATAAGTGCCCGTATTTATTGGATCGGGCAGGTTGCTCTGCGAGATTACATTTTTATATTTTTGTTTTTCTTCGGTTGAGTTTTTTGTATATTTTCACTTGTAGAACCTGAGGGTTACATTTTCGCGATGAACTGTAATCGTGCATAACATAAAAAATAAATAATAAAATACATATATTTTTATGTAGCCCGATATTATATCCAACGCAACACGTAATTATAATATTGATGTGAAAAGAAGACAAACCGCCAATTATTTATTTAAATTTGAAATTTGAATTACTGTTATTGGAATTGTTCGATAGGGTCGCTTGAAAACACGACCACGGTGTGTTTGACACACGACAACTGACAACTGACTTCCAAAAAGGAGGAGGTTCTCAATTCATCTGTATGATGTGTTTTTTGTATGTATGTTACGCGATTACTCCGTCAGTTGTGAACCGATTCGAATGATTCTGTTTTTAAATGGCAGGGTACATTTCCAAGGTAGTCCCATTGAAATTTTATTGAGATTTGTTTAGAGAGATATCTCTAGAGATCTCTAGAGATATGACGATAAACGTCTTAAACTTGCTACTGGAACTGAATTTCGCGGCATGGAAGTCGGTTGTAAGGAATGATAATCCTCAGAACTCGCAACTAATAATATCGTTTAAAAACTAAAAAAGAACCGACTTCAATGCCGCGCTATTCATTTTCAGTACCAATTTTGAGATGTTTATCTCAATATCTCTGGAGATACTTATCAGACCTCAATAAAATTACCATAGTACCACACTTGGGATATCTCTTTTCGAACAAAAAAAATAATCAAAATCGGTTTATAAACGACGAAGTTATCCGCGAACAAACGTAAAAAAAAAAACATATTTACGGTCGAATTGAGAAACCTCCTCCTTTTTTTGAAGTCGGTTAAAAATAGCTCGTATGGCAAATGATGTTTGTGTTTTTAAGCTCTTAAATCTTATTATCATCAATAGCAATCTTTAATACTTTGCAAGTTAGAAATCTTCACTCTGAGAACGTTAGTCGACATCAGAAGCTTATTCCTGACGTATCTATACATTGCTGGTTATATTCAATTGAATCGTAATAGAAAGCGAAACAAAGCGCTCTTGGATCGTATTTACACAAACGGAATTGAGTTTGCTTTTGATTTTCAGCCGCTTATTGTGCTCCTATGTTTTTCATTTTACGTGAGTTTTTGAGGATTAATATATTGAATGACCAACGTATTTTAATATTGGATTTAGTACACACATGATTATTCGTTTACATTCCATTTCGTATGTATTTATTTATTTAGTATTTTGAATAAAAATAACTTTTTGTTGTTAACTTTTTTTATATATGTCTTTAAGGCTAGCGTTTGACCACTATCTCACCTGTTGGTAAGTGATGATTCGGTCGAAGATGGTAAGCACGCTAGGCCTATATTGGGAACTGGCTCTCAAGGGTAGCTGCCGGAACACATTAGATGTTTGGCGACAGATTTTCTAACTTGAGGGTGGTAGCTCGTCAGGCGGACACTAGATAATGTCCTACCACCATGCGGGGTAAACTGACTACAAAAAAGGAGGAAGTTCTATGTTCACCGATTACTCGAAGACGCCTGAACCGATTTGAAAATTATTTTTTTATTTGTAAGAGTACTTCACAGGTAGTCTCATTGAAATTTCATCGAGATATATTCAGTATCTGAAGAGATATGAAGATAAACACATCAAACTTAGTAATGAAAATTACTAACGTGACGTTTGAAGTCGGTTCTTTTAGTTTTTTAAACGATCTTAAATTTTCTACATTTGTCTTGATAACACAGCTTAGTTTATGTTTAGTTTTATACCAAACCTAGTAGAACACCCCTAGTGTTGCAAGTGTTAATAAGCAAAGGTGACCACTTCCCATCAGGTGGTTTAACTAACCCCACAAAAGAAGCAGGTACTTACAGTACCCGATGGTTAAAAATACATAATATATTTTTTGATATCCAAAGAATCTTAAAATAAATGTTATACGTCTCTATTTAAACAATTTTGTATATTCAATCCAGCAACAATAGTAGGTACCTATCTACAAATAAATAGATGATTGATTCGTAGGTACCTATAGACCAAAGATAGAGACGAATCTATCTTTACCACCTTTAAACCTATTTATACAAGCAGAACTAAAGACAATAAACTACACAACAAACTACAGCTTGAAATACCAAAATACATCAAAGTGCACCTCTGAAAATCCGCAACACTTAAAATAAGGAAAGTAGCAAGGAGAATTTAAAAAAGCCACCCTCGCTTACCATTCCTACATTTCGTTTCAGTGGCGTGACAGGTCCGTCGTATTTATTTGACATTCTAAGTCACGAGTAGCGTCGGCGGTGGCTAAATTTAGGAGCCGACAACAGACAGTTGGGTCGCACGACCATTTCCAGTGACAAATGATAAAATATTCATGGTAGCTCTAAAGCTCTAAAGCAAGGTTTACACGAAAACATTTTCTTCTAGGCAATATCATACTCAACCTAAATTTATTGGCAAATGGCAAATGCCACCTTTGATATAAAAGGCGGAAATAATTAAGCCAAACAGAATCAATTGCTGCCATCGTCGACGCTTTTGCAGTTTTCAACCAACTTCCAAAAAAGATGAGGTTTTCGATTCAACTGTATTTTTTTTATTAAGGTTACACGATTACTCCGTCAATTGAGAACCGATTGGAATGATTCTTTTTTTAATTGGTAGGTTACATTTTCAAGGTAGTCTCATTGTAATTTTATTAGAAGAAAAATGATGATAAACGTCTCAAACTTGCTTCTGAAACTGACTCGCGTGGCATGGAAATCGGTTGTTTTAGTTTTTAAACTATCTTAATTATGATTAAAGAACACAATATATGATTCACTCGACGTCACCATAATAATTATAAGTGTGGGTATCGAAGCCACGTCCCTCGGTTTCGCGGCCAGTGTCACTAACCAAAAGACTAGGTCAGTCGACTTGGCTTGCAATGTATGTTTTAATCAATTGTGACAAGGAGCATCACACGTGACATTCTGTACATATATCCTAATCACTACACGACGTGTGAATCTACCCTTTTTCAATCGACTTCCGAAAAGTAGGTAGTTTTTAATTCTTCTTTTTTTGTATTTTTTTAGGGTTCCGTACCTCAAAAGGTAAAAAAAGGAACCCTTATAAGATCACTTTTTTGTCCGTCTGTCTGTCTGTCTGTCCGTCTGTCTGTCCGTCTGTCTGTCCGTCTGTCCGTGTGTCACCACTGATTTTCTCAGGAACAGGATAAAAAGATATGGGCAAATTTAGATTTTCGCGAAATTTCTTAGTACCAAAATGTTCCTTAATTTTCAACTTTTTATTTTTCTGAATTTTTCCTTTACTTGTGCTGTAAGACCTTGCTTTTAACCAAAATTGACAATTCTAGGTCAATGGGAAGTACCCTATAGGTTTGGGGTCGAAAACCTATAGGGTACTTCCCATTGACCTAGAATCATGAAATTTGAAGGTCTTACAGCACAAATTAAGGAAAAAATCAGAAAAATAAAAAAATTGGAAAATTAAAGGGTGCCCCCATACAAATATAGTTTACCCCAATTAAGCTAGACCTCTGAGTTATATGAGCGCTGACACAATTTAGAGGTCTAGCTTAATTGGTACATACCAACGTTGGTACGGAAGCCTCGGTGGGCGAGTTCAACTTGGCCGGTTTTTATTTATACGATTATTCCGCCAATTGTGAACTAATTTAAATGATTATTTTTGTTTTAGGGGTATATCTCCAAAATGGGTTTATCTCCAAGGGTATATCTCCAAAATTGGCAGCTTTTAGTTTTTACCAGCAAGCTAGTAATGATCATCACTCTACCTTATCTAAAGGTTTGAGAGTGTTTTAGGCTACAAATAATAATTGACAGTCTTCAACACACGTTCTGAATTTAAAGTGTAGTTTAACTCAACCTTTATGTCTTTCCATACACAAGGTGAATACTAAGTCCCACGTGTTAGTAAGTGTAAATGTACCATTAAATATACACGGGAACCTGCAAATGCCGCCTGTCATCTTTCTTTTGTGAATGTATTTAATTTCCACTACATTTCTTCTCACCTTTGTTTAAGACAAGAAAATGCGCAATAGAAATGTGTCAAGGAAATTATTTGATATTTACCTACTGGAATTACAAGAATAAGGATAACATTGTGCTCATTTAAAAATAATATGATTTCAAAAGTCACAACGGATTTCAAAACATAAAAAGCTTTGAAAAAATCTTGTTTCATAGCTAAGAACACTTTCGATCAATTCATAATAAATTCGCCGAGAGGATACCGTGACTTTCGAATGGAAAAGAGATATGAATGTCGTAGCATCATCAACTAAAAAAAACTCATAGTCATAAATCAAAGATAACACTTTCAATTAAAACAGCTATCAATAAAAAAAAACTAATTCGAAATTGGTTCATCTAATTGAACACTACGATGATTCAGACAGACACACAGATACATATGTCAAACTAATATTTTATTTCACCACATATATTTGTGTCGGAGGTTAAGAACTTCTTATCAAAATCAATTCAGTCACGTGAGATCTTCAATGCCACAAACATGCAAACATACTTACACAGACGCACATTAAGGTACGACCACACCGCGGCGTCCTGCGTCCGCGATCTGATTTTCAATCGTTTTCTGACCGCCGTAGATCGCGTTTGATGTGAACCAGTCGGTGCAAATACTACTGCGCTATATGATCGCCGCCTAGATCGCGCACGCAGGACGCTGCGCTGTGGCCGTACCTGTACACCTAGAATTCTACTTACTTTCTGTCGGGGCTTAAAAGCTTTATGCATTGAGTATCTATAAATTTAAGAATAAATAATAAATTAAACAAGTAAATAATAAACTCTACAAGCAAGTGCGCTACCACATGAGTAAAGAAACGGGCGCTACATCGTGAAGTAAGCCAGTAACGATTTGTTGTTTTGTATATTGAGAGTAGAAAACATAACCTATGAGCGTAAATCCAATATAAATCATATATGGTATATTCCTGTCCGTCCTCTTAATCTGTCCCCTTAAGTGGACAAACTGGACAAAAAAGTTCGAGCTTTTCACTTGCTACGAGCGAAGTCAACTTGCTACTAGCAAAGGGACAGTGCGAACTTTTTTGTCTGATCTGTCCACTTGCTACGAGGAAGAGGACAGCTCGACCTTTTCTTGTCCGGATGTGTTAAGCACACAATCATTTCCATAAACAAAGACCAAACCTTACTATTACCAAAAAAAAACAAATTAACTTTTGTAATTGGCTATTTTGATAATATAATAAGTATAATGTATGCGTATCCAGTTTTTGGAGTTTTTTCATCTACTTTTTATTATTGCATCACAAAACGATCACCTCTCTTATAAAGTCTAACGCTAAAAATCCCAACACAAAATCAAGATGTTATTGTGATACACAATACACACTCAAATATTCAAAATGGCGCACAGTAAGTACCTAATTAAATTTTCTCTACCCGCACCAGTAATGAGGTCCTCTGAACTCCTCTCAATGGAAAATGTAGCCAATTTGTGAAATAACCATTCAATAGCGGGTTTCAAATGATCCGCAAACTAATATATTTTCTATGAGCGCTTGAATATAATGGAAATTATATATTACTATTTTAGTTTCTGTAGTATCTAACTTTGCTTTAATGTCAACATTATCTTAATAGATCGGTAGAGCGTCGAGAAGTTACAGAATTTTTGTTTAAATAAACTTCTTTACATAGTATAAAACAAAGGCGCTGTCTGTCTGTCTCTACGCGTAGATCTTTTAAAGTACGCTACAAGAAATATATAGAGTGGTTCAAGAGGAAGGTTTGTGACTAGAATAAAACGCGGCGGACAAAGCAGTGGGGCGCAGTTAGTATAGTATATTTGAGTTATGTTTATAACGGATTGACTCATATAACAAGACATCATATTTTAATAATTTAACATCGTTTACAAGACGAAAAAAACCAACTTAAAATGCCGTTCTAGTCATTTTCAGTGTCAAGTTTAAGGTGTTTATCTTCATATCTCTGGAGATACTCATCAGATCTCGCTTATAAATAAGTCATAAAATTATAATGGGACCATATGTATACCTTACATATCCAGCTGTTGAGCTTTAGGTAGTCAAATAGAAACTTACTGTACACATAGATATACATAAAGAAACATTACACTGTTTTTAGGTAGTTTGATGACAAAAGGGTTATGACGTCTTACTGGTTTCAAGTAATTTTATGTCTAGTGTACATCGGTAAGTCGACCCCTTCGTTATCTTCAAGCATAAGAATATTACCCATATTCGTTTAATAAGAATATACACTTACATCTTTTTATTAAAAATAAATACATGATCAACATTCAGAACGTATTAGAATCGTTACAGTAATTGGTAGGTTCCGAACGATCAACACCTATCGCATACAGACCTAACAACAGCTAATACAGACCCTACGGCCTTTTAAATGATGCTACGTAGCCAACGGCCTGTTAGATTTGATACCCAATAATAGTACGTCTTCCTTTCGCATAAAAGCTATTTTCTGAATTAACATATACGAGTATGTATTAACAATTATTTTGAACAAAAATGGTTATTCTTATAGTGTCACATTATGATCAAGATTTTTTTTTAAAGAAAATATATGCAAAAACGTATACCTACCGTATTGTTACAATTTAAGTCAACTTACAACAAAGAAACTTTACATTATAATCTTTCATAGGCAGCATTTTCAAGTGCTACAAGGTCTACAGGCGTTTATTTCGTAGCGCTACGAGACCGCTACAAGAGCGTAATTGCTACGAGGCAACGGGCTATTATTGCGTCCGCGCAGTAAATTTTTGGCGCAGTATTGTGAGAGACGGTACTTTTAATCGCTTTAAACTCTAAGTCATTGTATCTCTAAGTCATTGTCACTCATGGTATCGCAGCTTTGGTAACTGAATGTATTGCCATTGACTCCGATTAAACTTATGTTTTAAGTGTGACGTTCGACGTCTAGATGAAAGCTAAATGGCTCAATACCTTTGTTTTTTTTTGTAAATTCAAAGCAATAAGTTATGTTTCTGTTATATCTATAATATTTTTTATCGAATATGATCTATTTATTGTAATTTTACGAGTGTAAGTGCAAATTTTAAATTTGCCCATATACTGAATAAATGCTTTGACTTTGACTTTGACTTTGACCGATCTATTGTCATTATGTTTTCAAAAAGTTTTACATTACATATGTTGTAATATTTTGTGCTGTTTAAGTGTCTGACTCAAGGTGATGCATGAGGCTATTAAAACACAAAACTCATTAATTGAAACTTAAAAATATAATTATGAACAACAAAGGACAATAAAAATTTACTCTTGAAATATGTGTAGAAAAAATTTAGCATCTTCATCTAGTCATTATTTAAGTTCATATTTATAAGATGTATTTGATGATTTAATTATGTAACAAAGCTTATGACTACCTACTTAGCTTGTACATCAAAAGTGCAAAAGACACGGTACTGCACATTGTGGTTCCACTGTGCCGGTTTGAATTAATTGACTTCTTTGTTTTATTTCAATGGGCACTAACTTTTGAGCGCGGTTAAGCCTCGGTTAAAATTTCACGTAGACATGACAATGGCTGCTCGGCGTCTGTTTATTAAAATCTCGCTGGATGGGGATTTTTCGTCAGATCAATTTGTTGTCAATCATGTCGGGGTATAGAGGGTACTAGGTTTGAACCGCTTAATGGTTGTTGGAAAAATTAATGGTATGTATGGGGGTATGGGGCTATTTCTCGTAGGTAGTAGTAAGAAGTAGTCCCATTCGTAGCCCACGTAGAGGTCGTAGCATGGTCCAGTAGGTATAATTGAAATAAAAGAATCCCACCCGTAATACGAGTTTGGTTTGGGAATAAACGTTCTAATAACAGTTTATTTTGTTGCAGATGAGGACAGTGTCGTGGAGCATAGCGCTGTTGGCGCTCTTCGTAGTCACCTTGGCTGACTCCGCGGAAGGTAAGTCTTTACGTAATAGGTATTTCTGACGCCAAAAATATATGAATTAGTTAATAGAATTAGTATCTGCCTACCCCAATAGAAAAAAGGCGTGATTTTATGTAAAAATATTTGAGATCAGTTTATTACAAACAGAATATGCTAGCTGCCTCACAATTTCCTTCCTGAGTAGTTATGGATTATTATAAGTACATTGCGTTTACGGCGAGTCAAGGCAAACTGCAGATTTTAAAGCTGAAAATTACTATCTTATTTTGTTCAACCAAGATTCAATCGCTAAGAGTATTGCGGTATATTGAGTTTAGGTTCACAAATTTAGTACCTATCTGCCATAAATAAAATAAGAGTTGAGGATTCCATAATGATACATAAATAGGTACTTAATATGCTAATAGAATGCCAAGTCCAAGTAAAAGAAAAAAGAGAGTTTAAATGCAATCCCCGAATTTAAACTATTATTTTGTAACAACTAACTCCAAACCAGCAGAAAATATAATTTGAATATCTCCAAGACTTCACTTACAAAAATCTTCAATCCGATCAATGCTCCCACAAGAATCAAAGACAATCTTTTAAAACGAATGAAATAAAGTTCATCTCTCTATCCGCCTGAAAGAACTACAGTTTGATTCTACAATCTACATAATACAGTTATTTCAAACCCATCTCTGTGCATGTCCGGGACGTGAATACGAATTTTCATTTTATTCGAGCGTCGAGTGAATCGGAAAAATCTTTCGTCCTCCGTGCATTATTAAAGATACTTGCCAAAAGTAACGAATGGTCAGACTGGATAGGACGTTCGTGTATATTCTGGCTTTTATGCAGTACTATTTTAGGACAAAATTTATGGATTTTGGTATAAATTATTGAAAGGGGTTTTGAATAAATTAATTTGCTGTCTATATTTTATTTTTAGAATTATTATACTGGGATACGGTTAGGATTCTGGCTTGCTTATATAAATAAAAATACAAAATAAAGATCATTGCCTCAATCCTTCAATCCTACTGATATGGTTTACAGTTAAGTTGAAAGGAGAGAGGAATAGGCACAGCTCTATTCAAAATACACATAACTATTACGATCCAACTTCCAAATTGTTGACCATAAAACCAAACTGAAAATAATTTTTGGCTAAAGCATGCCAAAACTCGCGTTTTGTTTGACGATATGTCTTTGTTTACTGATAGAAGTAGACTTTTAGTTTCGTATTCTCTGCTTATATTACCACCCAGGTTATGACACAGAAAAGCAAACCCACGCAGGCCTATATAAATTATCCCTATAACTTTCGATTTTTTTAAAGCAATTTTCCACCAGTCAAGTCAGGACCTCGTCAAATATTCACAGCTACCCTAAGCCCATTGGTAACGCTGACAGTGTCCAGTGAATCTGCCAAATGGGCCATAATAGCATGGCACGAGTTATTCCTCGATAAGCTACCGAACTGTTAACGAGCGTTGTAATGAGTCGCTGGGTGCGACATTTGTCTTTTTGCCTCGTAAATCTTGGAACGTTTGTATACTTAATGTGGTGCGGGGTTTGGCTTGGTTCCTATACTTTTTAGGCCTATAATATCTATTACAACTTTCAGATCTATATAGTTTGATAGATCGATTCGTTCGACAAGCGATTGACCTCTATTGTAGTCTAAGATGTAGGCACGCTTGTCAAGAAGGAATTTATTAACCTAGTCTAAAATATTATTGATAAACGACTCTCGAAACAAGTAAGGATAGTTGCGCTCAGTGAATTAGACTAAATCCAGATCAGGGAAGGGACAGTATAATGTTGTAGTAACCAAATTATGAAACTTTCACAAAGTTTTTCGGGAGTTATCCGCCTCGCCTCATTAACGTCTTTCGTTTCCAGTTTCCATCTTGAACCGCATCGTCACTTAACATCAGGTTATATTACAATATTAGTTCCCAAAAGCAAAAAAAATACCATAAATTATTAAAAATGTTTGATTACGGAATAAAGAAAATAAAGAAAATATTTGAAAATAATACAATTTTGCGTAACCATTTTACCCAACACATTTTACAATCGAAGATAAAGTTTCAACCATTTAACCACCATAAGCATCATCGATGTAAATAGCTCTGGCCAGAACCGCAAATATGAATCGATTGTAAATCTCTCGGAGCACAATTTGAATGTCGCTCCAGCGTCAATGGAAGCTGATTATAGATAAACAACGGTCGTAATTCCGTCGATCACGGACGTTGTACGGAACGTGCCGAAATCCTCGGCAGGCTGAATGGAAACCGCTAAATTAAATCCGATGCGATTAATCGGTTCGTTTGTGTACTTTAATCGATTAATTTTAATTATGAAAGCAGCGCTGGAATTGCCACTTTTGATTTCAACGTGATTTTGGTATGCTTGGTTATTATAGGAATTAAATATTATATTTACGTAAAAATAATAATTATGCATTTTACTCATAATATTTCACGTATTTATGATATAATGAGAACTCCTGTGTTATGCATTATATTCTGGAAAATAATATCAGGTAAAATTAAATCTTTTTGACAAAATGACAATAATTATGAAGGGAAAATAAATGCAAAAATAAATTAGTGCATATGCATATATGCATTTTTAATGTGTATATATTGTAATATTTCCGAGCTATTCGCTCTATATACAATATTTATTCAAAAGTCAGAGCATTTATGAAGTATATGGGCAAATTAAAAATCTGCACTTATACACGTCAAATAACATTAAATAGATCCTATCAATAATTATTATTCTAAATATAACTCAAACATAACTTATTGCTTTAAATTAAAAAAAATATAAAACAAAAGTAAATGAGCCATTGAGCTTTTATCTAAACGTCGAACATCATACTAAAAAAAATGTTTAAGTCCCCTGGTATATGTAGGGTTACCAACCGTACTATTACGTGCACCGCCAATGCGTGTTTTAGTACTTCAGACAATTTTTATCCAAAAATTGTGAAATAATGAAACATAATAAATAGAGTCAGTCGCAAGACTCACCTCGTGAAAATCATTTAAATATTATTGAATATCGGCTAGTACTTCATTACGACAAGCTTACTGATAGTATTACTAAGGCTGAGCACACATTGGCTGCTAACCGAGCAACTGTTGCTTTGTTTTCTTCAGCAACTGTTCGAGTGACAGACCAACAGCTAATCGGCTTCTACATAGGTACTTGTATGCTTACGCGTCTTTATAGATGCGCTATTCAAACAACAGTATGGACATCATAGCGAGAGCAATAGTGCATTCATCCGGTCACCGGCTTCTCCTTTGTATCGATGTTTCCAAGTATGATTAAATTAAATGCTGAGTCCGGAACCATGACATTACTACTGCTCTGTGGTTGGTCTTAATGAGACCCTTTGTGGTGGAGGTTTCTGGACTCGAGGAATGATTGAGTATTTATCTGGAGACTCCGTCGCAGTCGCAGTCAGATTCTGCACTTCTGCATTGTAATGTAGCTAGCAACAGAACGGTGGTTTCAACAAGTATCGCTCGCACGCCAATGTGCGGTCAGCCTAAGCGTGAGCTAAGCTCTAGTAAACTAGGCTCACAGTTGACATATAGTGCCGCGTTCACCGCAACATCGCAAGTACCTTTGTTTCTATTGAAACAGGCCGCTTCGCATGCTCACCGCGTTTGTAATGTATGACAGTGAACTTACGTAGGACATCAATTTATGATTATGTTGTTTATAATGTCTTAATTGTCTAATGGCGAGTTGAACTCGCGCTCGTAAGAATTCGTACCACAGTACAATATTAAATAAGTTTGA
Organism: Cabera pusaria; assembly: GCA_954871355.1. Classification (NCBI taxonomy): domain Eukaryota; kingdom Metazoa; phylum Arthropoda; class Insecta; order Lepidoptera; family Geometridae; genus Cabera; species Cabera pusaria. The sequence continues at coordinate 23,367,448 of OX940901.1, read as the reverse complement.
AGAAAATTTGCCAAAAAACACGTTTCTTGTACGGTTGCAATTTTATTTTTATGAAAGTAATCATAGTAGTAGTACACACTATGAGCAAAGTTCAAATCCTAACTTATTACGGTTTAAAAGGACGAGCAAAAAATGACTAATAACACGTTTCTTGGCGACCCCCGTTAATTTTCAACTTTATTAGTTTTTTAGTTCCTACTCAAATGAAACAAAGTAAGATATCAGATTTACTTAGTATTTTCGTAACTATAAAATAAAAAAATGGAAGTTCTCAATTCAACGTACATATTTTTAAATAAGTAATATATTGCTCAATCAATACATATTAATAATAATAGGTTACAGCGTCTATTATTTCCTATTGTTTATTCGTAGTATAAATAAAATCTTAGTAAAATATAGTAAAAAGAAAATAAAAATCATATGTAATAATTATGAACTTACAACCAACTTATTTGTTTGAAATTGATCATAATGTAAACCCAAACGAGTAACATCCAAGTACGCCATCCCCTTACGAGTAGCGCCCGAGTGTACTCGGTCCAAGTCCGTGTCCCGTCTACTAATCCCAAACACTAAGCTAAAGCTCTCTAGCTAGTTTACTATTCACTAGTTCAGAATGAGCCTACAAACAAAGCGATAGGATTTGTTTACTTATTGAAGCACGCCTCTGTGCCGGATTTAGAATGAATAATCACATTTCAGTAGAATTATATTCCACTACATTCAGTAATAAAAATTATACATTCATAATTTCAGAGTGATGTTATTGTGTTGCTGTTTCGTATGTTTTTGTTAGTTAAACTATTATAAAGCGTATTATGTAAGTCAAAAGTCAAAGCATTTATTCAATATATGGGCAAATTATAAATTTGCACTGACATACGTCAAATAACATTAAATATATGATATCAATACAAGTTATTCTAAATTGTTAAACAGAATCAAAAATTTCATCGTACCGACTGGACTTGAACCCGCACCCCCTGGATAACATGTCTAGGTGCTCTGCCAATATAAAGCCACGGTTCGATCTATCGATACGACGAAATTAATAATTGTATTAAATTATTCTAAATATGAAAAAAGCATAACTTATTGCTTTGAATTTAAAAAAAAAACACAAAATTAATGAGCCACTCAGCCATAGTGTGGAATTTCAGGGTGCCCAAATGTTGGTTAATTTGTGTCCATATATATAACACTTAATGTAAAAACTAGTTTAATATTTTGGAAAATCAATCATTCATTTATTCAGCTTTCATCTAAACGTCGAACGTCACACTTAAAAAAATGTTTAATTCCCCTGATTAATGTAGGGTTGCCAACCGTACTATTACGTGCACCCCCAATGCATGTTGCAGTATTTCAGACAATTTTTATCTAAATAAATAATGAAACACAATATATAAATGAATAAAACGCAAGCTAAACGCAGTACAAATTATATTCCGAATGGAACCTATTGTCCGTCTATCAGCTACATAATACCGTCGTAATAGGCAACCCTAGATCTGCAACGAAAAGAGGAATACTGAATGACTATTGAATCTACTGATGTTTCCCATCAGAGAAGAAAACTCTATGGGGCTTGTCACAACAAATAATTATATTGTCTTACAATTTATTAACCGACTTCACAAAAAAGGAGGATTCGAGGTTCTCAATTCGTCGGAAACTTTTTTTTTATTTTCTTATTTTTTATGTATCTTCACCGATTACTCGAAGATGCCTGAACCGATTTGAAAAATTCTTTTTTTGGTTTCAAAGGGTACCCTTCCCAGGTAGTCCCATTTACATTTTAACAAAATCGGCCGAGCCGTTTTTAATATATCAAGATTTGTATTACGACGCATTTACTTATCTCGAAGATTTACTAGTTACTACTTACTACTGGCATAGATTATGTAATAGTTACATCGTCTACTGGCTAGGGGGCGTCCATAAATTACGTGAGGTGTTTTTTTTTATTTTCTGTACCTCCCTCCCCCCCTTGTGAGATGTCGTGAGATTTTATTCAACGCCCTCCCCCATCCCCCAATCTCACGTGAGATTTTTCAAAATGTGGGTTTCTTACGTAAACGCGTTAGATTGTTATTGTAAAAAGAAAAAAAATCATTTGTTTCGTGCTTTTCTTTACGACTAGTTAAGACTAGTAATCAATATTGCTGAGTGTTTAATTATAAGTGTATTATTTTTTTTGTTTCTATTAGAAAAAAAATTGCGTGATATTTGCCGAGACCCCCCCTCTCTTCAACGTAAGATTAGATGAGATTTGACTCGACCCCCTCCCCCCCTTAAACACCTCACGTAATTTATGGACGCCCCCCTACATTGACTAGCGCGGCGTTTCAAATCGGTTCTTTTAGTTTTTTAAACGATCTTAAATTATATTATAACTTGTAAGTTCTGGAAAGCTAATCAGGCGGTATTTGTTCATACTATCTATATCTACTGTAATATCTATTAAGTAAGTGACGTACCAACTCGCAGCTTTAAAACTCTTTGAACTTTGTCTGAATAACGATATTGTCGCATTCTGTCGTTATTTATGCTGCTCAAGTGCATGCTGCTTAAGATAAATTTACTGCCGAGACAAAACACGTTCATCACATAATTAATAATTAGAACACTTAGAAATAATACTCAGAATTGCTTATCGGAAAGCGGTGCCAGAAAAATATATTTTTTAGGAAATAACACAATGACGCACACACACTTTTTCACGTTCCCGCCAAAACTTCCTACCAGAAAATTATCTCATTCCACATGACCAACCTAGTCGCGGAGCTACCGGCAAAACCACACAAAATAATCAATTTGAAATTTCTCCCCTCCAGTCATCTACAGTAAACTGTCATTCTCCAAACGTCATTACGTAAAAGCTCACAGCAACAATGTAAAAAAGCTTGAAACGATTTTTGGCCGCGAAAATAGCAAGCAAATAAATATAAATAGATCCGTGGGCCATAGAATGGAACGTTGTACAATACATCATTCCAATCTGTCGATATCTGACCTCCGTGGCCAATGTCGGCAAATAAAGTTAATGGAAGCGCTGGGCTCGTGACACTCGGACAATTGAAATAGCACACAAATAGTACGCAGCAGCTGTGTATTGGGCCAGCATTGAAACTTCAGTTAAAAGAAATTCAAATTAAATTACGACTGACATACTGACAGCTATTAAATTACAAAAAACATGTTGCATTTAACCTTAATAAAGATTTTAGACTTAAGGTACGGCTACATCGCGGCGTCCTGCGTGCGCGATCTAGGCAGCGACCAGATAGCGCAGTAGTATTTGTACCGACTGGTTCACACCAAACGCGAAAAACTACAGCGATCAGAAAACGATTGAAAATCAGATCACGAACACGCACGCGGACGCAGGACGCCTGAACTCTCTCGAATAAATAATTATTTTGAATTCATAAAAACTATACTCTCCAGTAATTCGAATGTTGAATAAAAGCATACTATAATTATATCTATTTTACAAACACAAGCTAATTAAAGACGTTGAATTCTAGATTTCACATCGTAACTTTCTACTTAAACAAGCTGAAATGAAGAACTAATGTTTAATTTCAAACTACACCTGTTAAGTTGATTCCACATGTGCATAGTTAAGAAGCCTTACGCAGTAATCTATTATTTACATTCAGTTAACCATTATGACTTACACGTCTAGAGCACGCATAAAAGTTTGATTTTCACTCTAAGCGCTCGCTAAGCTGTAATTGCTTTCGAGTTAGGATCAAACATATTTATTTAACTTATAAAGAACAATATTCGAATATAAGGTTTATACTAGTTAAGGCTTACACTAGTTAATTACTTATTACTATAACTAGCTATATTTAATATTAAAAATTCTGGAGTTACATTTTAATATTAACTTATATACATTTTTTTGAATTTAGTTTTAAATAATGTAATATTTTCACATTCTTTAAGATCGTTAGTTAGGTTATTAAAGAGTTGTATTGTGCACCCACAAACGTTATATTTTTTGTGCCGTAGCGAGTTCTTGCAGACCGTAAATTTATTTATTGTATTTCTAAGGCTGTGTGTAAATGTTCTTTCAGTAAATGTGATTTGTTTGTAAATTTATATGATTGAGTTTTTTTATTAGCAGACAATTTTGAGGGCTCAGTGGTGTAGTGGAAGATTGTTCGGCTTTGACGCCAGAGGTTCCGAGTTCAATCCCCGCTGTGCACCAATGGATTTTTGACTGTGGCTTTCTGGTGAAGGAAAAACATCGTTAAGAAACCCCCAACCCCCGCATTGTGGTAGGACACTGTCTAGTGTCCGGTAGGCCAGCTAACACCCTCAAGTTGGAAAATCTGTCGCCAAACATCTAATGTTTTCCGACAGTAATTCTTGAGAGCCAGTGCCTATTCTAGGCCTAGCGTGCTACCATACTTACTTGCATCATCACTTACCAACCGGTGAGATAGTGGTCAAACGCTAGCCTATATGATATTTTTAATTATAGTGAATAGTTTGGTTTCATTAAAGATTGTAGTAGTGTTTGTCAAATACGCTACTATACATTTTTAGATTCGATCTAAGTGAGTAATCTGGGATAATATAAAATCCTACTGGTTGTTGATACATCACCACTCCGAACCAAAAGATGTTTCGAATCCGCCACGACCGTGTGTCTCCACAACGAAGAAAACATAGGAAGCTGCGTCAGTGCAGAAATCTTTCATTTCTTATCGCGACGACGACTCGCAATCTCGGAATAGTAGATATGAGTCTTTGTGGCGTCGAGTCGCGAGGCTCCCCACATCACAATGGAAATATTTCGACATTCATTACTGAGAAATGGACTTTTTAGCTATTTGTAAAGTTTTGTTTGCCATAAAATGTTTACACAATAATATGTTATCTCTAAAGTTTTTGAGTGTGTGTGATTGTTTGTTTGGAACTCCTTCACGTTAAAACAACTGGATGGATTTGGATAAAATTTGAAATAGAGACAGCTTTTACCCCGCGATTATACATAGTCTACCTTTTATTTCTGTAAACAGAGATTTCAATTAGGATTTGCCTTTAATTTGTATTTCAAATTTATGACAAATTGATTGATATCGAAAGCATAAAAATTCATTACAGCAGTTATTTTTTTAGAACAAAAACCTCATTCGCTTCGTAAAATTAATTTAAAAAAATCCCAGACAGTAATTTCTTATTTCATCTGGTTGAGTAAACCGGGGCGGAAACCGATTAAAAATGTACCAAAGTACCCAAACTCTACTAAAAATTTCAAACTCGCCAAACATTTCCTGAAGTTGAACACGATTTTACTTTAATTTGTAAGCGCGGATTCTAGAGCACGCCTTGTAAAAATGTTAGAGCAACGGGAGAGCACATATATGGAGAAAATTAGAGCAGTATCAGAGGAGATGACATTTTTGAAATCACTTTTTTTATTTTTAGGTACATATTCTCCGGTTCTGATAAAGTGACAGATAGTAATCAGGCAGATGTCACCAAATACATGTCTCAAAAATCTGTCAGATACGTTTCATATTAGCGCTATCAGGAACCGGTGAAACTGGCCCTTAATGTTTAGTCTTTATTAGTTACCAGCGACGAAGAAATAGTTTCGTTGTAAGCTTTAAATATGCAGGATAGGACTGGATAGCAGACGCAACTCGCGCTTAAAGTCAGATTCAGTAGCAACTTTGAGACGTTTATTGTCATATCTCTAGAGATACCAATCAGATCTTGATAAATGAGACCTTTGAGATGAACCCTATTACTATGAAAAAAGAATCATTGAAATCGGTTCACAATTGGTGATGTAATTGGTACACATATTTATTTATTTATTACATTGGTAACAACATATAAAAAAACATACAGACGAATTGAGAAACTCTTCCTTTTTGGAAGTCTGTTGAAAAGGCGAAATTTTAACTAACAGGGGCGAAGCTGTGGAACACAGCTAGTATCACATGTACGTTTGCCCATTGACCACGTGATAACATTGAAAAAAAAAACAACAGGTTGCACTCCAGGAGTGCCGGCAGAAGGGAAAATTGGACCCGTCATTTTGGAATGACTCCTCGCGCAAGCGCCCTGCGCTCCGTCTTACGATTTTTCGATCAGGACCTATCGTGACGCGAGTTAACATTTTTTTACCTAATCCAAGAAAAGTGCACAACGCCGCTAAAGAAGTTTTTTTCCCTTAAAAAAAACATACATATTTTTCACTATGTAAACCTCGCTTAGTCGCTCTAATACCTAGGTCTAGCGTAATGCCAGTTTTATTAAAGCATTTAATGAAAACCGTTGCTCTCTATAATTCACAAGCGGCATCCTAGAACCGGGGCCGCTAGATGTGGATTATGAGCTCACCTACATGTTTTGTTTGTGTAAAGTGACAACTTAAATAGAACATCAAAGGTAAACGTTTAATTAAAACGTATTCATGAAATATACATTAGTAGAGACGGTGAAATGTGTTTTAATGGGTACAGCGTTGTAATTTCGGTTCATAGTTCTGTATGTGCGATTTGTAAGGGCGTGCGCTTATTTGTACTTCTGTTTTGGTGTTCTTTTGTGAGGAATATGTATATAAGCGATTTTTGGGTTGCTTATTGAAAGAGTTTTTCTCCAACTCTTATAGAATGATTTCTTTAATTTGGAACCGTAAGGGCAGGTTTTTGTATTCTACTAGATACGCCCCGCGATTTTTCCCGCGTAGATATCGTTCCCGTAAGAATATCGGGATAACAAGTACTCTATGTGTTATTCCAAGGTCTAGGCTATCTAATACCAAATTTCAGCTCAATTGGTTGAGTAGTTTGAACATGAACGTAGTAGCAACGAACACGAAGTAGTAACAAACATACACAAACATCCGCCTTTATAAATATTTTGTAGGATAGGCTAGCAATTGACCACTATTTCGCTTGGTGTTAAACGATGATGTGGTCGAAGATGGTGAATACGTCTAAGTTTAGAATACTCTGATGTCAAGGTTCCCATTCCGTTATGATTTTAACAAACAGCCATCCATTCTGACAAACTTCCGCAATTATAATATAAGCATGTATATATCTAGCATAAGTGTTCATAATATTACCCTCCAGTATAATGTGAGTTTTAGCTTCAACGGTTGTCAAGTCAAGCTATTAAGGTAAACTTCACCTCAACCAATACCTAGGTAAAGATAAATACGAATTCCTCTGTACTAACACGCTTCTAGACTTACCCGTAATAAATTTCACGTCTTGCCATCACCGGTGCGTCTAAATAACTCTATCTCTTAGCTTTCAACGGTTCTGGAGTTTGATGCAGTGATGGGACTTTATACAATTTAGAGAGGTAGGCATTTATTGCAGTTACAATGATGCTATTGAAATAGATATATTATTCAAAATTAACTTCACATGTTTTAGCCACGGTCAATAAACATGAATTCTACAATTTAGATTTTTATATTTGCGGAAATGCTGTCCTGTTCATATTTTACAAAGATTTTTAGGGATTATTCACTAAAAATAGAAGATAAATTAAATAGAAGAGTTTCTATTAATCTTAAACGCTAACAAAAGTCAAATTTAGTGATTATATTGCTTCCAATTTCTATAGTTACTTACAGGATTAAAATAATTTAGTTGTTCGGGCTTATTTGCATAACATTAATGATAACCAATATATAACAATAATATATAAATACATAACAATAACATAACATTAATGACAACCTTAGATCCCACTTCAAGTTTTAATGTTTTATAACAATTTTTATAACAAAGATTTTCAATAAAAGTTTTACATGAGTTTTTCACCGTAATTACAACTATTTTTTGACAATGATTTTCCTCGCTCATATTATTCCCGCTTAAGTGGACACCGCACCATTATCGCGGTGATACTTAACAGAAGTGTCGGGATAATTACTCTATGTGCATTGTAGTTAAATAGATTTCCAGAACATCGTCTCACTACTATATATTCCATTTCAAGACTATCACGACTCCAATTCTAACCGTATCTAATACAAAAATAATACGTGTTTTTGAAGTTATAGTTCTTTTGGCGCGATAGAGAAAAATGATGAGAGTGAATTTTTACGATGCGCGCGCACACCGACACCTAAATTTAACATCGTGAAGTTAGTTCTAGGTGGTACGATGCGCGCGCACACCGACACCTAAATTCTACACCGTGAAGTTAGTTCTAGGTGGCATGACTATGTTCAAGTTGTATATGTCATTTCGTAAGAACGTCATATTTAACGTCATATTTTTACGTTAACAAAACCTTTTTTATTTAAATAAAATATTTTTGATTAATTTTAATACTTATCGTTAATCACTACTGCATTTTAGTTATTTTTTTTCCATACGCCACAGAAGTATAACTTCTAACGCGTGTACATAAGTACACACACGTTTTTTTTATATCTTACACGCTAGCGTAGTTCACCACTAACTCTCCTTGTGGAAAGCGATGATGTGGTCGATGACGATAAAAGGTCTAATCCTAGAAAACTTTGACTCTCAAGGGCTCTATGCTGCCCGAACACCGTAAGGTTATGGCGCCAGATTTTCTCCATGATGGTGGAAGGCTTAAATTGTGGTACCATTGATTTTTAACACAGGATATTTGAATAATAAGGTAAACATTAATATAATTGTTAGAGCGGATTTCAAAACGTTTAGTTACTTTGACACAGGAACCAGAAATAAACTGGCCAAGTGCAAGTCGGACTCGCACTAGCAGGGTTCCGTACCACACTACAGTATTTTATAAGATCGAGCAAAAAATACCACTATCATTTTTCGCCAGCAAAAAATAATAATTAATAAACATTTTATTTCTTATAACGCCATCTAACGTCTAACAAAGGTGTTAGGGATCGACATTTCAATATAACGCCATCTATGGGACGTTTACCTAACTAAGCGTACATAGATGGCGTGAAATGCCGAAAAAAACACGTTTCTTGTATAGGGACCCTCTATTACTTTTAACTTTATTCTGTTTTTAGTATTTGTTGTTATAGCGGCAACAGAAATACATCATTTGTGAAAATTTCAACTGTCTAACTATCACGGTTCATGAGATACAGCCTGGTGACAGACGGACAGACAGACAGACAGACAGACAGACAGACAGACAGACGGACGGACAGCGGAGTATTAGTAATAGGGTCCCGTTTTACCCTCTGGGTACGGAACCCTAAAAAAGGTAATATAAGCTACGTTTTGGTAGCAAGTCAGGCGGAACATCAATATAAATAGGCTCCTACAACCTGTTGTGTGTTCCAACAGTAAGATAATGCTTATAGGCTTGTGTGTAAAAATCGTCATCTCAGTAACTGTGTTTTCTTTCACCTGCAAGGGTTAATAAGCGCGGTATGCGCCCCGGAAGATTTACGAGCGGCTAAAGATTATCACCCACGATCGCAGGTAGCTTCGTGGTTATAGCTTTTATGGAAGCTTAACTGTATGTAAACCTTAAAAGTAGGATGCCGGGAGTCATGAAGTAAAACTGTGAGAATTGGGTTTAAACTGACTTCAAAACTATGACTAGGTGGAAACAAAGGGAGGGGATTAGTAACGTCATATTACGCTCGAGATTCCGTTTTTATTGTTTCCGTTTCTTAAGAAAAGTTCTTTGATTTTAAAATCAAAGAGACAATTGGTTGTCGTGTGATATAATAGTGGAATGTTTTTTAGACGTGTAAGTATTTGGCTAAGTTCTCTTATGGTCGAAGGTGCTCACAAGCGCTGGCTTTGCAGGTTCATTAAAGTATTTAATAATACTTAAATTAAAATTTTTAATCACCCGCGACTGATGTATATGTTAATGGTCGCCTACTTGACTAATGTAAACTACGCTAAACAGACGGCAACCGAATGATTGGTTTTTTCCTTGGAAGTAGTGCGCCAAAGCGCTTTTTGATTTTAAGAAACAAAGCTAAGAACGCTCTCGATGAAGACAACTATTAAACAAATAAAAACTAAATCAAAATCGGTTCATCTGTTTGGGCGCTATGATGCCACAGACAGACACATAGATACACAGACACACAGATACACACGTCAAGCTTACAACACAAGGGGTGTTGTAAGCTTATTTTTGCGTCGGGTATTAAAAAATATTTTTAATTGAATATTGAAACAATTTAAAATATAAAGCTTAACTCGTTCCTTCTTAAAAGCTTTTAGCAGTGGCAGTATGTATGTATGTATGTTGTGTGAGTTAAATCTTGGAAGCTAAATTAGAATCACATCACATTTTTTTAAAGCTTACTATCAATGTGTGATGCACATTGGTAGTAGTCTTGTTAACCCCCCCCCCCCCTAAACTAAGCTGAAGAAGCTTGCATCTGGAGTGGGTTCACGTCATTAGTGAAATGGGTGGGGCTCGAACTCATAACCTCTCGATCGCAAGTCCGACGCCTTAGCCATTGGGCTATTGCCGCTTTAAAACACAAAAATGCAATAATATGGTACCATCGAGCTGACCTGATGATGAAGCTGAGCCGATGATGTTGGGACTAAAACTCCATAAAGGCAAATAGTAGAATCGAGTCGAATTTGTGCTAGTATGTATTGTTACCATTAGTACTTTTTATTACACATGATAACGTCTTTACAATAAGCTTATGTCTAAAAAGGATTGTAACTTTTAATTTATTTATGCCTCCGTCTCAGTTTTATTAAAGTTATTGTAACCGAAGATCATTATGTAACTGTTTGATTACATAGTCGTTCATATATGAGTGGTATAGTTACACAGGTTGTAATCCGGATAATGTTGGTCATCATAATGTCCGGTGTACCTCTAATTAAAGCTGAAATGCTCAGTCCAATGAACACTTCTGGTGTAATTATGCCGATGGTTAATGAGACCATTATTTTAAGTTTCATATACGTTATTTGGAATATAGTCACTGGTATTAATCATAAAATTTAATTATCTGATTTAAATGTAAGTCTGAAAACTAAACACAGTGTTTGGTTATAGCGTGCATAATATGTCTAGTTTTGATGAAAACTCTCTTATTCTTATTTTACGTTCACTCACGAGTATTATGTTACAACTATTGAAATCCATTAGTGGCGTATGACTATGTGATGTGAATTACAATCAAAGCCTACAAATTTGAACTAATAGAAAGTGTAACGATGCTACGCAGTTTCGTAGCAATAGAACACGTAGCGGCGTAAATAAGATGCTCGGCCGTAGCACTCGTAGTCATCGTAGCATGATATTTATGGAGGTAATGTGAAATAATGCCTATTTATGGGCAAACATTATGAGTGAAAGAGTATGACTTAAATCTTTTAGATATGGACATTTTCCAATCAATCATTATCATCACCTGCGTGTGATTCGGCTAGGAATTTATATGTGTCAATAGATAATTTTGTGTAAGAGTTAATTTATACACTCAATTGGGCTGATATAGTCATTAAGCGACTCAAAGCCCTTACAAAAAATGATGAGTGAAAGGGATAAAAAACATGTATGATGATGACTAACATTTTGTAGTACGACCATGCACGTGCTAAAATATTTCTTTTTGTGGTGATTAAACAAAACGTTCCACTTTGTCATAAATATTCGAACAACCCGCCAACTTTGATTCACAAACAAACGTTACTAACTAAAATTTTAATCCCACTTCACGTAATATTGTTGACATTGGGTGTAGTCGCGGAGCTGGAAAGTAATTTAGTGAACGTTATTTAGCTCGGGTACACATAAACTTGGTCGATCCGGTTCGGGGATGTGATGTGAAAATATTACCAGTGACGGAACTTTGGACTATTCTATTTGAATTTAAAAAATGGTGAGGTGATCTTAAAATGGAATAATATTTACTGCCTTTAGGCACGTAATTGCAACCCAAGATCATTTTAAAATTATCTTAGTTAACAATGTATGTACCAAGAATTTACAATTAAAGTTACAATTACAATTACAATGCTGCAGTGAACTTTGAAATATATATATTTATTTATGCATATAAGCATACATACTATGCAATTATCCCGATAAGAAGGACATTGATTTTATTTAATAAATACTAAATAACGCTTTAAATTGTTGATTATAGACTGAAATCGTTACATAATGGGGTTTTATTTGAATTAGAAAATGTTTGAAAGTACCTTGCCGTAAAAGAAATGAATACATATACAAGATGGTAAATAGGAGATAGATTAATACAAGTTACATAACAAACTGTAAACAATATTATAATCTTACTCTTTAAACCTGTATTATCATAATCATCAATTAATATTGTTCATTACGTTAAAACAAACAATTTAATATTAAATCATGTGTTAATAAATCTACTAGAATGGTGTTGTATTAACTTCTGTTACTGACTCCATCGTTTGCGAAGGTAATATAGTGTAGGAGCTCACACACAATTTGCTTAACTTATTCGCGATATGAACAAGGCAGGGTCTTATTGCGAGATTTATTAATGGAGGAAGGATGTACGAGATCACTTTGCTGAGATAATAACTTAATATATTATTTTTTTATTTGATTATGAACATCGCTTGTACGCTAATAAAAAATATTGAAGAAATTAGTATTCTATTGAAAAATGCTTTTATTATATCGTTTTTTTACGCAACTTTGGATAATGTAAAAGAAAGGGTTATGTTTGAAACGATGTATGTATGTTTCGTTTTGTACGTAGTTGTAAATTATGTACTTAACTTATCATCTGATTTTGTAATTTTTATGTTTTCAGATTTTTGCAATGTGGCAACTTTTTCGCCTTATTTTTTTGAGAGTTGTCTTAATAAAAGAATATGTAGATATAATAACGTGTTATATCGTAATAACACTTTCTATTGGACACTATTGGATCGAAAAGTTTGTTTTTATTATTTATTTATGTTTTACGACTGGAAAACGTAACCCTTTAATTTTTTGTGTATTATATTGAGTAATATATTAAGTTAGGGTAATTCTAACGAATTGTTAATATTGCCTAAATATGGATCACACAAAAAGACGGTTTGGCTAACCTGTATGCATTATGAATACATTATTAATTCGTAAACTTTACAGTAATAAAGAAACTGTGCTGATTAGTATTAAATAGTTTAATTCAAATAACCACAGAAAACTCTCAGAAGTTTTGAAAATACGAGGTTGAATCTAACCTATTATAAACAAAATATATTAGCACACGTACCTATACAAAATCTATTTTCATAACTCCCAACATGAGTTCTCAATGAGTTTATGTTTTTCAATTTCTAAAACGTTGAGTACCTAGATATGCGCAGAATAGAGATTTTTATAACAATAATTTGAGCAAGATTTAACTTACACATCTCATAACTATCACAGACCAGTATATACTGGGGCCTTATTCAGTATGATCATTTTAAAGTCTTACCGTGCCTTGTTACGTCATCTCCGCGTTATGGTATTCTCTATGCCAATTAAAACGCGGTAGGGTAAGGTTATGAGCGCGTTTTGAACTGTCAAAATATCGTGACATATGAGGACTTGTAATGCGCGCGTTTTGTATAAAATACCTATCGTGTGGCATACAGAATACAATTTTTCAATAATGTAACGTGGCGCGTTAAGGAACGCGTTATCTCATTGGTCATACTGAATAAGGCCCCTGGTCTGTGACTCTATATTGAATTTCAATTCGTGATGCTGGCTCTAAACTAGTACGATATTATTCAAATTACGAGTATTTGGAAGGAGTGATACTGGTCTTCCGAGGGCCGATACAGTAAAATATCCGGGCTAGTGTTCGACATGACCGAGAGTTGATAGCTATGAACAAAAATACGAGTACGTGCTTTCATTTTTATTTTGAACGAGATAGGCTATAAACTGAATAGGATGTGGTCGACAGTGAAGCACGTTTGCCTAGAAGGCTAGTCTTTCACGATATGGAAATCCCGGATTATGCTATTGTAACGGGAATCACAAGCATCAGCAACAAATTCATTTTGTTATGCAGTAAGAAAGTTAATAATTATTCTAATTTAATAGTAGTAATTAGTAACACAATGCAGTGGTCTTTGAAAATGTTCTCAATTGCCATTGTAATACAGTCCCAAGTCTAATAAATAGTATAGTATGATATATAATGACCCGCAATAAAGTATAATATCACCCCACTTCAGAACTAAAACTAATCTAAGGACTTTTTAATGAGTCCTCGGCTCGCCTCAGCGGGAATTACCGGGAATAATTCCACCGCGATGAAAATATTCCCGGGCAAGGTGCAGATTAAATTTCATTACTTTGAAATTGAGTTTTTTAACTGGAAGTGTGCTATTTCGCTTATGAAACTAGGATTGTGCACGCGCGACGCGAATACGGGAAGATATAACTAAGTTAATTTCGAATGCTGAATGCCTTTTTGCTAACAGGTAGGGGTTTTTGGATATCATGAGTTTGCAGTTCACTATTCAGGATCGACAGTAATATAGCTTTAGTATTTTGTAGATGGTAAATTACAGTCAAAGTACCTACATATATATATTTTTTTATAACTTATCGGCTAGCGTTTGATCACCATCTCACCTGTTGGTAAGTGATGATACGGTCGAAGATGGTAAGCAAGCTAGGCCTAGAATAGGAACTGGCTCTCAAGGATAGTGCCGGAACACATTAGATGTTTAGCGACAGATTCTCTTGAGGAGCTTGAGGGTGGTAGCTGGCCAGGCGGACAATGTATAGTGTCCTACCACCATGCGGGGGTGTTGGTTTACTTAACGATGTTTTCCTTCACCGGAGGGCCACTGTGAAATGCGCACTTAAATTTTTCTTTTTAAAAATCCATTGGTACACGGCGGGGATTGAACTCGGTACCTCTGGCATCAAAGCTGACCGTGCTCCCACGTACACCACCGGGCCCTCAAATATATGTATTTCACATGTAATAGGATCAATTATATCGCTATTTCCGCCTGATTTGCTGCCAAGAAGTGATAACATCATCAAGGACAAAACCTGCCGCCATAACCTTGCAGCAAACAGCCTTTGAGATGCAGATCGTTCTATGTCTAGCTTGCTTATCATCTTTAAACAAATTATCGCTTCCTACCAGGCGAGATAGTGGTCAAACGCTAGTTTATTAGATATTAAAAAAATATATGGAAGAGAGAATAGATACACTCTCGTATGTAGATTACATAAAGGTCGATTGTACAGTGCCTCATCCCGCTACCGTCTTCCATTGCTAAGAAAAACACTTCATCTTAGAGACCAACATAACTTATTAAGGTATTTATGAACTGAAGTTAAACAAACTTTTATCAGGATCAATTTGAGTTTGCGATATTCCAGAGTTAGAGAATAACACCATAGCGACGTTTGCTGATGATACTGCGATAATGGCTGTAGGAAGTACCTATAAAGAAGCATCAGAAAAGTTCCAGCAAGCGGTCGATCGAGTATACGACTGGACAAGACAATGGAAAATCCAACTCAACGAATCTAAATCCATACATATAGATTTTAGTAACAAAAACAATCAACATTGCCCAGTTCTTATTAATGGGAACCAAATCCCCTACCACAATACGGCCAAATATCTTGGTATGACACTTGACGTCAAGCTTCGCTGGAAAGCACACGTCAAGAAAAAAGAGAAGAATTGGAGCTACGGTACAAATGAATGTATTGGTTACTTGGAAAACATTGTAAGTTGTGAGTACAAAACAAATTATTATTATACAAGCAAGTCCTAATGCCAGTAATGGACCTATGGTATACAATTATGGGGCTGTACCAAAAAAAGCAATTTATCAATTATACAGCGGTTCCAGAATAAGGTACTGAGAGAAATCGCTATGGTTCCTTGGTACATTAGAAATGACGATCTACATCGGGACCTGAAAATTGAGACCGTCGTCCAAATTGTCCACAAGCATGCAAAAGCTCATGAAAAAAGACTTCATCATGTCAATGTCGAGGCAATCCAGCTCCTTGACCATACAAATATAATAAGAAGACTTAAGCGAACAAAACCGTTCGAACTAGTGTATAAAAATAAAGTTAAGTGATAAAGTGCTAAAAGTGCTATAGGTATAAACACTTGAACAATGTGTATACATCTTTATTAGAGACAATAAGAAAAGTGTTAATGCACACATTCTTAGAATAGTTTGCGTATTAAGTTTAGGCTAAAGTAAAACTGCTTATTAGCCGAAAAGGCTAGATTGTAGTGACAATAGGGACATATTAATAAGTAGTATGCTCTATAATCATAAAAAAATAAAATAAAATTGAGTTTGGTGAAGAATGAAGATACTTTATATTGTTTGTTTCTACCTTGAATGTTTTCTCAACTTCTCTCTTACGGAATTTGTTGAACGTGAGAACGAGACATATTTAAATGGCATTTACGGAAGGTTTATAAATAAGGCATCACCACCATTTCCCACAATCCAGGCAATACATTAACACCCCGATTACTATTCACAGACCTACTTCTGGATCGAACCCCGGACACCCTCCGGATTCCATTAAACCTAAATTCACTTTCAACCCTTGTGGCAAGCCGAAAAACCTTCACATAAATATTTACTACCCCTTAGATCAGGGCTGCTGGTTTATTTTAGTAACGTAGGAGGAGTATTTTTATGGATAAGCAAGAAGACTATAATAGGCTTTGAGTTGGAAAATAAAGCCATGGAACCTATCTGCAGGTGTGTGGTTCTAGGACTTCTAGGAATACTTATGCAAGACAAGAGCAAACACTACAAGAGCTTAAATCTACGAGATAGGGAAAGAGGCAGGCGTAACTAAAATAATTTGCTTTGACATTATTATCTATCATTAATATACCATCTTCTGCTAGTGTTATACCAGCGACCCCAAGTTTACCTCCGTTTTTAGGGTTAGTAGTCCGTAGTCCTGACAAGGAACCCTTATAGTTTCGTCATGTCCGTCTGTCTGTCTGTCTGTCTGTCCGAGGTTTTGCTAAGAGACAGTTAATACTAGAAAGCTGTAATTTTGTGGAGGTATGTATATATATTATGCCCACAAAGTGCTGAAATAAAATTGTGAAAAATATTTTTTTTTTACGGGTAGCTCCCCTATATGAGAAGTGGGGATGTTATTTTTTTTCATTTTCTACCCCATCGTGTGGGGTATCGTTAAATAGGTCTTTCAAAATGACTTAAGAGTTGCTAATACCATTTTTCGATTGAATGCTCCATTAATGAAATATTAAACTTTAAAGTGCACATTTTTGTTCCAGTCCCCCCCCCCCCCCCCTCTAAAAGCTAAACTGCAGGCTTGCTTATAGCGGTTGAGATAACTTTAGTAGTTTAGCAGTAATAGTTGTTGATCTAGTTGCTTGTTTATAACGGGTAAAGACTTGCATTGAATAACAGGCTACTACGGAACCCTACACTGCGCTTGGCCCGACACGCACTTGGCCGGTTATATAAATGTTGGTGAGTTACTATTAGGTGAAAAATGCATAATCATAAAATTCTGGCTATCCAGAATCTTGAATGATAAATGCTTTTACAAGTGTTGTTACATAGCATCGTATTATAAAGAATCTGTCCATAAGGAATTACGCGATATTAATAACGGTATTTTCTTATTATTTTACTTTGCATATTAAAAAACAGTTCCTGTATTCAAACCCAGTTAGATAAATTTAGAGCAAGGACAGCTAACTGCAAACTTTGTTATTTTATATTGGTTGGCAAACTCGATATTTAATTCTTAGAAAAATATTTATTGATGTTACATCTCAGTGTGTTTGTGGTATTGTAACTTACGTTTAAAATATTAGCGAGCTGGGTTGTCTTTAAAATCGAGCTGCTTCTTCATCGTGAGGGAGCGAGTAAGCGGCCCCGGAATTAAATAATTATTAAGCTTCCCCTACTTATACAAAAAAAAGCCTTCAGGTCAGGTCAGGGTCAGGGTTAGAAATTAATATTCTAATTTGACCGATTTTGAGATATGAAAACTTGAATCTTACAGTTTCTTGTATTTGATTTATATACCTAAGGACAAATCTTACAATGGCAGGCTCTTGTTCTAACGCCCAAATTACCCAAAAGTTTTATCAAACAAAATTATACTTTACAATTCGTGCACCCTAGTTTGTTTTATTTCTATAGTTTTTTAGTCTTTTTCCGTGTGAGAATGGTTTATGTATCACCACGCAGTCACGAACGGATGTCACAACAGTTTAGATACTGAATGGTTCTAAATATATTTATACTGAACCTTTTTAAAGCATTTGATGGTAGATTAATAGATTTATGGTTGTATACAAAAGTACCTACGATGTAAATGAGTAGATTTAATTGGAAATGTAAATGACAATTAAGGCAATATGTAATAACGAGTTTTTTTAATTATCAGATTAGCTAGCGTTTGACCAATTTATCACCTGTTGGTAAGTGATGATGCGGTTGAAGATGGTAAGCACGCTACGCCTAGAATGGAAACTGGCTCTCAAGGATAGCTGTTAATTATTATTTATGAGAAATCATTCTTAACGCATTGCCTCAAAAATATATTAATTGTAGCAAGTAAGAGCTTAACTGTCATATAGGAGTATACTTACCGCCTCTTCACATCAGTCGTGTGTAGGATCCGATGTTTTGTCGGGTTGTCTTGTTAAAGCAAACGACATAATCGGGCCGAAAAGTAGGTATAGCTTCATATAAAATGTTCTACCACTGGAACATCCGATTAAAAATCGGATCCGACACATGACAGATGTGACGAGGCGGTAAGTATATACTTATATTAGTTATAATTAATTTATATTTACTAGGCAATGCAGTATGAATAATTTGTTATAAATATTAATTAACAACAGAATCAAGATATTTTATTAATATAACAGTAATAAAGTGCTTTTAGTATAAAATAATGATATAGCGATTATTTGCCAAAAAAAATTTCAGTCAGTAAACTTGTTTTTGTTTCATTTCAAAAACAATTAATGTATACAGTGTGAACAGGCAGTTAGTGAGTTTTTATCTCAAACATATAAATGCTTAAATTTCCGAGTTTTATAAGAATAATAAGTAAGAGTAATAATAAGTCACCCTTACCAATATCATAATATAAAAAAAAACATCCATTTAAAAAACGAGTAGATCTTGCTCGAATATCAAAATAAAACATTCAATTTAATCCTATTTACGTTGTCTAATTTACTTCCTACATTATTAAATTCAAAAAGAAATAAGTCTTAAGAAAAAAGTCTGCCGAGTTGAGAGAGTTGATATACATTTTAATAACGTCGTCGAGGGCTTGAGACAATCGGCTTAGAAATAATAAATATATACAAACGAGTAATAATATAAGGTAACGTTCATACCAACAATAAATTTTACGCATGAATCAGCTTGCTCGTTTTTATTTACAAGCTTTATCTCTACTTAACGGCGAATTTATTTGTCCGTCAAAAATCTTGCGATTGATTTTAGAGCGACCTCCAGGAGTTCGAATGAGCTGAAATTTTGCATACATATGTAAATCGCGTGACAATGCAATATTATGAAGACATGGTGCTGATCTGATGATGGAGCTGGAAGGTGGCCAAAGGAACTACTAAACTACACATGTTATAGCCGTCGTGTTAGGGCTCGTGGGATTTGTCTTGACTTTCTCTGGTACTAGGTTATGTAAAAGCTTGTGTTTAAAAAGGTTTTTTAAGATATTACTTGCAAATATTCTAGTCTGTGATATTCTTATGTTACAGCATATTTAAAAACCGCGTTGTCACTAGTCAGCATCAAAAACAAACCGGCTACCAGTATTCAGTATTCAGTATTTTATTGCGTCTATAAAAGTATTTACAAGGTCTTAAATAAAATGTACAGTATGTACAGTAAGCAAGTTATAGTATTATAATTTCCTCTTTACTTCACCAAATAGTGCAAGCGATTAGATGAAATTGTAGACATTAAGTACAACCAACTTTATGTAGTAGAATATAATTTTTGTGAGCGCAGTAATAAGATGACGCGATGACGTATAAAAATAATTTCTACATTGGTATACAAAGTTAATTTATTCATCATTATCAGCCTATCTCTGTCCACTTCTGGGCATTGGCCTCTCCTATGGCACGCCACTGGGCTCGATTTTCAGCTATTTGTTTCGAGCCGCTGCCAGCCAGCTTGCGTATATCATCGCTCCATAGAGCATATAGCTGAAGGGAGCCCTACGTTTTATTAATTAATTATTTTTTATTCGATTGAGCCAAATTTTCAAATGTGGTTACAAATTAGACACATTTGAATATATTTTAAAAAGCATTTTTCAACATTGAGTTATGTTGAGTTACCACAATAGCCCTGATATTAGAAAGGGCGAACGTAAACGGGCGTACCACAGATTCACCGCTCGGTGTGAAAGCTTCCTAAAACTTGATTGACATGCCGCCCTTTCTACTTTGATTATGACCCGCTCAGAAATAATGAGTTTCTTTCTTCAATAAAAGAAAGGATGATTAGCGATCTTCTGAAAGGTAGAAATACGACCTTAGGGTAAAAATTATGAAAATATTGCTCGCATTTTTAACTTGAGTTGAAATTATGGTCAGAATTTTTTGCGAATAATGCCGAGGGTTATCTTCAGTCATTACAAATGCAATTGTGTTATGTAATTAAATATTTGCTTATGGTCTTTGTTATGCTATTGATATTACATAAGCAAATATTGTCTCTATGAACCGCGTCTCTAATGCACTGGGCAGCCAAACAGTAACCTGTAACTTATTGCAGAAATAATGGATGTTGTAATAATGCAGCGTCCCCATAATGCAGAAGAGGCGAAGATTGCATTTTGTTAGTCCCAGGTCCAGTACAAATTATGACATCAATTACTTTATTATTTTTATATATACATTTTAATTATTTCTTGTGTTTGTATAGAATGTGATGTGTCTACTGTGATATGATATTAATAATGAAGTCTGATATATATAAATTATTTCAATGTTATGGTAGTCTCAATCTTCTTACCTCTTAATTATCTGTGTGCTTCGTTGTCAAAGGAAAAAAGTGGATACTTACATTTCAGTCTAATATTTGGTAAAAATCATCATTATCAACAAAAACAGATTTATGAGACGAGTGTGAATGGCCGGAGGCGAACGTATCACGACCAGATTGGAGACGTTTTAAAGAAAGGCCAAGTCAAAAGTACTTATATCCGGCGAGCATGTATGAAGGCGCTCATGAATGTGGAAGAAGCGAAAGATGTATGTCAGGATCGTAGCATGTGGAAAGAAGTAGTCTCTGCCTACCCCAACGGGAAAAAGGCGTGATTGTATGTATGTATTTACAAAAACTTTAAAGGTACGGCCACACCGCGGCGTCCTGCAATCTGCGGGTGCGATCTCAGTACTTTTCAATCGTTTTCTGATCGCCTTTGGCGTGAACAAGTCGGTACAAATACTACTGCGCTATCTGATCGCCGCCTAGATCGCGCACGTAGGACGCTGCGACGTGTCCGTACCTTGAGCGGTAATAGCAATCTTTAAAATATTTACTAGAAAATTACATACAAACATAATAATTACTCTCGTTTTAAATGAATACCTATACAATAATAATCTAGATGTTCAGTAGGTAAATCTCGCTCATGAGATGATTAATTAATTAAGGTTTCAATTTACGGCCACCTTGATCTATATATATAAAAGAAAGTCGTGTTAGTTACTACACTTATAACTCAAGAACTTTTATGTTTTTGGAATTGTCTTTGTCAGGAATAGGATCATAAATATTAGAATATGATATTCATCAAAAAAAAATACCAATAAAAAAAACATAAGGGTAGCCATTCATTTGATCTTCCCCGGCCGATTTCGGCAATGGTGACTGTATATAAACTTCTTTTCATTTTTTTTTATTTTAAACTCCTTTTTAATAAACGCAACTGATAGCTCACCTTGAAAAACATGAAAACAAAAAAATAATGTAACCAAAATTGGCAGGATTTTTAGTTTTTTTTAAATTATATAGCTTCTATGGTATACCACCATTTAGCCAGCGAGTAGGCACTTTCAGCAACATTTATTTATTTTTTGTACATAATTCGTCTTTCGTGATTGTTCCAAATTTAAAATGTTTTTTATTGCTATCTGCTTTCAATGAATTAAATGCTCTTTTTCGAGTAGCAATTATGTGGCATATTTTTCCGGCAAATATTGTTCAATCGGAACCCTGCGTGTGCGGGTCTGACACGCACGTGGACAGTTTATTTATATTCGCTACGAAGTTCGCCGGGTCAGCTAGTTAAGAAATAAAACAAAACACGGGCAATTTTTGTTAACTACGTTACTAATGCAGAGACTTACCATCATCCTATGATATAGGTATTTTCTTATCGTTAAACCTATTTCAGAATATATTTATTCGTGAACAAAAAATCATTATTAAAAATACAACAACTTCTATCTGACCATGATATTTATTTTCTGTGGTTGAGACCGTTTCCCAGAGTTACCTTTGTAAAACGCTCACCACTTCAACCTGACACCGAGACGCCCTAAGAGATCCGACAGCTCTCGCACGGATATCCTTACCTTGCACCGAGGACCACACTTTACGTCGACCTTACGGTGTTCGTTCTATAGCACTTGATACACACACACGGCTCTTGGATTTGTCGATCATCATTTAAATACATTTTTTTCGAATAGGCTAGCGTTTGACCACTATATCACCTGTTGGTAAGTGATGATGCGGTCGAAGATGGTAAGCACGCTAGACTTAGAATGGGAACTGGCTCTCAAGGATAACTGCCGGAACACATTAGACGTTTGGCGACAGATTTTCTAACTTTATATGTTTAGCTAACGATTGTTGAGTGTGCGCAGGATTCACTACGTTAAATCCAAGGTCTGTGAGTGTGCGTGTATTGAATGGTAGTGCTAAAGAGGCACAGAAAAATATGCTTTAGTCATTTATCTGAGTAAAGAGGACTATCCAGTGGAAGGCTTTGGCTGTAGTTCACTTTTCACTTTTATGAATACTGAATAGCTTATTACTTTTTTGTTTTTTAATTCAAAGCAATAAGTTACCTATGTTTTTGTTATATATAGAATCATTATTATTGATATGATCTATTTAAAGTTATTTGACGTGTTTAAGTGCAGATTTTTTATTTGCCCATTAAATGTTTAGACTTTTGACTTTTGAATGCAGTCTAAAAACTAAAAGCCCATACAAGAGCCATAGTCACAACACACGCATTTCTGAAATAAACTTTTTCCCTTTCCAATCTTGGGATTTGGTCTGAAATAAGCTTACATGTCGCCAATCAATTTTCTGAGTGCTGCCAGCATGATTTTGGATGTTAGCCAATTCAAAATTCGTACTGGAATAGTTGCTCTATGTAGATTTTACAAAAGTCAAATCTAGTCAAGTTCTTGTCTCAATGCCATTTTCTCTACTACATGAAGACTAACACGGTTACACCTTCGATCAAACGGTTATTTAACATCTGGCTACTATTATATATCCTGTGCGTCAGTGAGATAACTCTTGTGTTTTGTCGACGAGATAGTAGACAAGCGCGTGTCTGTTGTCGCATAATAAAACATTCTTGCACGATATTTTGGGCTTCAAATAGTTGGAAAGTCGCATTGTCTTCCATTGAGAACACAAACCATGCCGGGTATGTACCGAACGAACGAAAACAGAACAGGACAAATGAAACATTGTTACCCGTATGTCCCGTATCTGCCATGGCTATGATATGTCTCGTACAAGTATGTCCTACTGTTTCCTGACACGTCTTTGTGTGAGATGACACTTCGCACTTTTTGTACAGTTGCGGTCTAAACTAAGTATATAAATGAATACGATGAATATTAAAGGGTATTTCAGAGCGCTTGAACTTTGACGGTAAATAGCGGCCATCTGACTGAACCGTAAAATAACCTAAGAATCCTCAGATTTAAAAACGATGTAAACATGTACAGGCTCGATTCTCAGCAATTCTCTTCTCAGGTATAGAATTTGGGCACCCAAGATACAGGCATAGCCTGGTTTGAGGCCCAATGACATATTAATTTACTTACTACTTCTGTCTAATGCATCTATAATTACAGTCATCTATATCTAATACTAATAAGTTTATTACAACTCCTCTAGACGTAAAAATTGTATCAGTTTAATGTGATATATTGTATAAGAAAATATATGTACTACTGTTATAAATCTGAAATAAATATCTTTATGTTTATCTATATTAATTTACTACGCAGTGAGTAGCGAATAAAATGATGTGTAGAAATTACAAAAAATGTAATATCTATATCTGTATCTGTAAGTCTTCCTTTTTCATTCACTTTAACTAATTCTAACTGATCGTTACAATATTTATTTTTTACTAGCTGCGTCCCGCGGTTGTGTTCGCTTTTATAAAAATTATATGATGTCCTATACTAATCTGCTGACTATGACGTCTGCCCTCACGCGTCAGCACGTGTTTTTTGTATATAATATAGGCTACCGTTTGACCACTATCTCACATGTTGGTAAGTAATGATGCGGTCTAAGATAGTAGCACCTTGTTCGCACGCTACGTGCTATGAATATGTGCTATATGCTGTAGAATAGCCTAGAGAACTGAGAACTGGCTCTTAAGGATAGCTGCCTGAACTCATTAGATGTGTTTTACTAAACGCAACGCAACATCGTAACTTTTAAACTATAGTACACTGAACATAATAACATAATGATTGAACATTGAACATAATTACATCGAAAAAAATTGAACATAGTACACATACATGTGTACTTTGTTCAATTTTAATGTAGCTAAGTTTCATCAAAATACAAATATCTTTATCTTTACAATTTTTTGCGTGTAGAAGTTACAAACATCCGCCTTCATATCCATGCATCCTCACAACTTTCACATTTACAATATTAAGTCAAAAGTAGAAAGACTAGGAAATTAAATTACTAGGATAGAATTAAAATCTATTTTTGCCTTAATTTAATACGAATCTTACCAGGTATTGCTGGTAACACGCTTTAACACGATTCAATTAAGTATTTATCCTTCAATGAACACTAATTCTGCACGACTGTACACGTAATTTCTTAGCGCGTTATTGCCACAACCACATGAGTAAAGCTTCATCGTAATTAAATCCTCCTTCAAGTAAACATTACCTGCTTTTTTATTTTTCAAACTTCATCATTGTCGACAAAGATGTATGTCGATCATGATCATGAGATGTCACGAAATGTCATTTAATGTCATGATATGTCATGAAATGTCATTTTATGTCACTAAATGCCACGAAATGTCACAAAATATCATGACATGTCACAAAATGTCATGAAATGTCACGAAATTTCATAAAATGTCACTTTATGTCATGAAATGTCACGAAATTTCATAAAATGTCACTTTATGTCATGAAATGTCACGAAATTTCATGAAATGTCACGAAATTTCATGAAATGTCATATAATGTCAAGGAATTTCATTGAACCTCCTTAGACAGGGCACTATAAAAGAACATTCATAAACCAAAAAATAAAAAAAACTGGCCAAGTGCAAGTCGGACTCGCATTCGTAGGGTTCCGTAACACAGTAGAGTATTCTATAACTTTGATTTTTCGCAACTACAAAATTAACTTTGTTTTTCATAGTGTTTGTATGAAAAACAAAGTTATCTTTGCGGTCGCCATATCTCAAAAACTGCTGACTGTATCTCGTTCAAACCAATTTTCGTTGTTAGTTTTTATTAAGATCTACAGCATATATTTTTTTTAGATTTTTCACTCCCATACTTTAAAAGCTAGAGGGGGGGGACACACATTTTACCACTTTAGGCGCGCCTATCTTTCAAATGATTGACTTTAATAAAAAATGATTTTAGGAACCTCAATATCATTTTTAAAGACCTATCCATAGACGTACCCCTCACGTATAGATTTGAAGAAAATTTTTTTTTATTGTTTCAGTTCTATGTATGGGATAAACTTTTATATTTTTTATTTTTGTATAAAAATCGGAAAGCGGTTCACAGAATACATCTACCTACCAAGTTCCAATTCTTTAGTCCTAACAGTTTCGGAATAAAATGGTTGTGACATACGGACGGACAGACAGACAGACAGACAGACAGACAGACATGACGAATCTATAAGGGTTCCGTTTTTTGCCATTCGGCTACGGAACCCTAAAAATCGCTTTCCCACACTAGGGCGGAAAAGACCTACTTTGCGCGCAATTATCGAGGAACCAACCATCACTTTTCGAATAGATGGGATGAAAAATAATATAATATAACGTGACGCATCGCAAGTGACAGCCCTGAGTTAAAGCACCAGCCGAGCCACTATAAACCGGTTTCACTCCGTACGTGACAGGCGGCACACAGGCCGCTGGTGCTCACGCACTCACGCGCGTCTACGTCATCATCACAGCGCAGTTGTATGAAGCTTTGTCTCTGTACCTTCTTTACTCATATGCCACGACTGAGTACCTGCTGAAATAAAACCTTTTGTCACATTTAAATATTTGTAAGGACGTTGCTTACTCCAAATCTGTATAAAAACTGTTAAAGTACGTTTGTACGTATTTACCTACTGTATTAGTAATAGTCTGAAAAACATAGTGCTTGTAGATTAACTAGAGCGGATCTAGCGATTGAGTTGAAATTAAGTAACACCACAGATTATCTTCAACGTTCAACAAGCGAACAAATCATTTATCGTTGTATGAACCTTTTCAAAAAATGTATTTCTTGCATACAATGGTCCAAAGATAGGTTGGGCCACTACATACTTGACGCACGCAGTCGTAAAATTTCTCATAAACTGGTAAAACCTCAAGTGTTAACGTGTTGTTTATAGTTCTTTGTAACCATAGTCACATAGCGTCTTCAATCCAAGGCCGAGAACTGACACCGACTGAATCACTCCGAAGTGGTTAGATTCGTTCCAGCCAGTACCCAGCTTGTGTTTACCGCCAAACCACAATTTTGCATTTTAACCGCATAAATACTCCGCAGTGCTAATTGCTTTCGAACACGTCAATGCGCAGTATTTGAGGTTTGGAGCAGGCATGTGGTCAAGGTCACAGAAAATACTTTACCGAAAGATGGTGACTTTGTAGGTGTAAAGTACAGTTACATTATTTTATACAATCGTACCGACGGGAGTCAAACTCGCGCCTCCGGGAAACATACTCTATATAGTAGTATAGGTATGACTCTCGGAGATTATAGAAACGTTTGAGTAGGAAAGGCTTATACCCTAAGGATAGTAGGCGATGTATGTACCGAATATTTAGATTCTAGTAGACTAAAATAAATCGATCTTCGGAAAATATACCTACATTATACTGGAAAACCCATAAGTACTGTACTACAGATATGTCATTTTTTCAAATTTGGTGGCAAGCGATGAGGTGAACGCGTTACGCCTAAAATACTCTGACCCTCAAGGGCTCTGCTGCCGGAACACCGTAAGGCAGCATTTTCTGTTTGATGGTGGTTAGCCTACTTTTTGGTAGTAAGTCAGGCGGAACATCGATATAATGCGCTCCTAGTACCTGTGGAAAATTTCCTTATACACCAATATCCCTGCGATACCGTATTACCTTAAATTAAGTGAGTAATAATTTTACACTCCTTTACGGAAATCAAAACTGTTCACATGGGACTTCAACATTAAATAGGGCAACTTTGTTAATTCAATGTTTCACTGATTACCTTTGAACGTGAAATCAAAAGAGGAAAACAGAAGCGAGCAATCACGTTTCGCCAATCGCTCGTTAGAGAAAAAAATAAGCGCTCATCCATTTCGCTAAATAACGGTACAATTTCAGCTCCGACCCTCCATTGTTTTTATTTATATTAAAATTCTCATCATGCTTACACTTCAGCCCGAAGTTTGCATTATTCTTGAACCTCGTCCTGGGTACAGATGACCTTTTTATCAGGGCTCCAGAGGTGGCCAGGTCAAAATTACCTTCCAAATCGCATTGAGGCTCAGCGACCCTTTGAGGTATGATATAGTTTGATACTTTTTAAACAGCTTAGGCGATGATTTTGTCCGGGAGTTTTAACTTTTGAACTTCTATTTAGCCTTTTGAGGGTTTTAATTGGGTATTGATGAGATAGGGGTGGGATAATTTGTCTATGTTAGCTTTCAAATTGAGGTTCATTGAACCTTAATTAACGTTTAAATTGGTTGATATGCTGATATGATAAAATTAGTGCGACTGTTCTTTTCAATTGGCTTTTCGTTATGTATTTGTTAAACTTAGAAATATTAATTTACAAATACGATTAAAAAAAATATTTTTAGATATGTTTTTTTTCAGTTTACCTATGTTACCGCCTGTTCACATCTGTCGTGTGTCGGATCCGATTTTTAATCAGATGTTCCAGTGGCAGTACCTTTTTTATGCTATTCACACTTGCCGGCCCGATTTTGTCGTTTATTTTGACAATCCGATAAAAAATCGGATCCGACATACGACAGATGTGAACAGGCGGTTAGTGTTATATCTTATGAGAACGCAATTTTTCATAAAATACCAAGGTTGCCTAGGTGCTAAACAAATAATTTTAAACTAACCTGATCGATGACCTACCATCATCGCATTTACCATCAACTATAAACAAAACACTACCACTCTTTGCCAACAGAATTGCGAAGCGATTCAGGAGAGAGCGCGAGCGCAGCTATCGGTTCACAAGAAGAGGAAGAGCCGAAAGAGGAAGGAAAGGAGGCATGGATGAAAGCACCAGCTGGAGGAGTGGCAGTGAGGTCCGGAGAGGATGCACTCCTGACCTGCGTGGTGCTGGGGGCGAGGGGGCGGCCGGTGCTGTGGAGGAGGGCCAAGGATCTGCAGCTGCTGACTGCAGGTGGAGTCAGGGTCACCAGGGATGATAGGGTTTATGTACTGCACGATGACAGTAAGTACTTATTTTAAACTTTTTAGGTACTTGTTTTTGAAGTTATACTTCTTTTGGCGCGATAGAGAAAAATGATGAGAGTGAATTTTTACGATGCGCGCGCACACCGACACCTAAATTTAACATCGTGAAGTTAGTTCTAGGTGGTACGATGCGCGCGCACACCGTCACCTAAATTCTACACCGTGAAGTTAGTTCTAGGTGGCATGACTATGTTCAAGTTGTATATTCGTATTCGTTGTGTTTCGTAAGAACGTCATATTTTTACGTTAATAAAACCTTTTATATTTAAATAAAATCTTTTTGATTAATTTTAATATTTATCGTTAATCACTACTGCATTTTAGTTATTTTTTTTCCATACGCCACAGAAGTATAACTTCTAACGCGTGTACATAAGTACACACAAGATTTTTTATGAACTTGTCAGTTATACCTGTGGAAAGGTGTTCTCATT
Organism: Cabera pusaria; assembly: GCA_954871355.1. Classification (NCBI taxonomy): domain Eukaryota; kingdom Metazoa; phylum Arthropoda; class Insecta; order Lepidoptera; family Geometridae; genus Cabera; species Cabera pusaria. The sequence goes on along the minus strand of OX940901.1, from coordinate 23,338,058 downwards.
AAATAATTGATTTTATTGAATTGCTTTACGACTTTTTCAAACTTTATTTATTTAAAGTACCACCAGTACTTTCTCCGATAAAAAAAAAATTGCGTTATCTTTTCACTATCACAGTCAGTCTTAAAATCTAGATTTATATGAGCTTAAAATATCATATGCATGGCTGTAATCATAGGTTATTGCCATTCACCCAAATTTGCCGAGATGTTTGATCGTAAAGAAGTCATAAACATTAAGTTTTTTATTATAAATACAAGTATTGTATTGGCTGGCATAGACTGGATAGTCAATGATGGCAGACTGTAATAGCACATTGATTCATAAATATACTCGATAATGTTAATTCTTACCCTCCCTTCCAAGGTCAAGAGCCCCTCCAAGGTCCTGGCATCAGGAAGGGCGGTGACGTGTGGGCGCTGGTCATCAAAAAGGTGAAGGAGTCAGACGCTGGTCTGTACATGTGTGAGCTCAACACGGAACCGCCGGTCAGAAGCTTCCATAGACTTACTGGTAAGTTCATCACCAAAACGTCTTATAAACTGTACTACCAAATATTATATTTTTCACACTAAACAGCCTCTGCTGGACATAGGCCTCTCCAATAGCAAGCCATTGAGCACGATTCTCAGCTACTGTCAACTTGTTCTTGCCAGCCACCTTGCGAATATCGTCGCATCAAATCATCGCGCAATACACCAAAGCATTGAACGTCGTACTGGAATTCACCAATTTGATCGACAACCAGTCTATTTTCGGTGGATGGTTGGAGCCTTGTCCGTAACCTACCACTACTGTTCATTCATTTATCAGTTCACAGGGCTTAACATATCTGAATATTTCCTTACAGTGATATCAAGAGGGCTAACACCCCCAGATAACGTAAACACCACCGATAGTTACTCGGCCAACACGCCAGCGTTGTCGGCGATGGCGTTGTCTCATAACTACACTGATTGCTGCATTGGGTCGAACGTCAGCAAAGCTTGCCTGGGCTTCTGCAGCATTCAGACTATATTGGAGGGAACTGGGCAGGACCCAGAGACTTGCCAGCCTGACTTTCCTGCTATTGTCAAGTAAGTACAAACGTTATTGTAAATCATTGATGTTATATAAACTTATCATATGTTTTGCAAACTAAAATAAGGGTATTAAGAATAGTTTCGGTGTTATCGCGAAGGCTTCTTCAGAATGGAAATGCGGAGTATTGAATTGAACAACGGTACCTGTAACTACGTTAACGTTAGACTGATAGACATTTTATTTCACTGTAAAGACGGACTTTAGACTTTAGACGCTGGATTATAGTGTACGAGTCACATCACTACTCATAGTTTCTGTCACCATAGGTTATTCCTGTGTTTTGATATTTTAAGCTAACCCGTTCCAGCTGTTGCGCTTTGAAAAGGTGACAAACAAAGCAAAATATTCAATTTTTTCCTTTAAAATATGAAGTCGATAAATTTTAGGCTACTATTTATTAATTACATCCCTTATCTTTCTCTAGATGTATGGCTGACGGTCGTAACCACGTTCCCTGCTGCGTACAAGAGCAGGTTCCGACAATCTGTCAAGATGTCTGTCGTGGAGAGTTCACGCCAGTCACCGACAATATCAAGACGCACTACTCCTGTGCTACCTATATGGAAAAGACACTAGCTTGCATTGTTGAGGGAATAGGTGAGTTAAGAAGATGTTTTCATAATAATATAATGTTTTATAGTAGAATAAAAAGACAAAGCGATACCACTGTGAGGACCGTCAAAAAGTTGTTGGGCATATGAATTTTGCTTTAGATTGTTACGTAGACCATTTTATTATGAATTGCAAAACTTATTTTATTCCAGAACTTCTACCAAGTCAACCGGATGACGTTGAAGTGGAACCTCTGAACGAAAAACAACTCAATGTAACATGGGATCCGCCAACGGAAAACGCAGATAGTATCACAGAATACGTCGTCAACGTAACCACATTGAGATCTTTCGACGCCCACCTTATAGACCCTTCAGAAAGCTCAATGAAGAGTAACGAATCCATGGCAGTAACCATGTCGATTACGTACAAAGTGCAGCCAAATAAGACGTTCTTAGTTGTTAATGATTTGCTACCGTTTACCATGTATCAGATCACTGTGACTAGTTTCAATATACATGGATCTAGTTTACCTAGCTACGCTGTAAGGTAAGACAACATTTGGAACATGTTTCTTGTAGAGAATTTAAAGGAACTATTCTTTGTTAAAATTTTAAGGTTCTGTTTGAAAATTCTTTGTGCCCAAATTCTTCAGCAACTTTTGCCTTTTTCGTTTCTGAGTTCTATTCTCAGTGATGTAATTTCCCTAGGTCGTTAACGCTGACTCCTGGTAAGATGAAGCCCAAAGATGTGGCAGCGGCTCCCAAGCTTCCAGATGTGAAAGCCTGCTGCACGGCAGGTGGGGTTAACCACTACGGATGCGTTGAAAAGTTGTGCGACCCCACAAAGACTTTCGAGATTGTTGTAAGTTGTCATCATAGGCAGTGGTTTTATGTTGTATCTGCAGTTCAGTCATGAAATATTTTAGTTATGCTTGATTCATTTCATACCTATTTTGACGTCTGCTGTAAGTTTCACTTTCGAATTTCAATAGTAAATTTATGAAAACAGTAGTTTCATAGTAACAGTAAAATACATAGATGCAATTATGGCTATGTATCCACCACATTCAGAATGTCCATATCCATTCCACTTACTACTGTATCAAATGAACTATATCAAATCCATCGTGTTTCAAATTTTAAGTATTTTTCATACTCATCGTTTGTGACCAGTAACAAATCAAAAATCATCTACATATCAAAACCACAAAGCAAAAACAAACACCTACCCAAAATTCAGCTCCACAGCATACGCTATATATAATTTATGTGTCCAAAATCACCCCCAACCATTTGTGACTAACGCACAATCATTCCAAAAGAGCCGTGTTAACCGTTTAGTTGCAGGTGACGGACCTGATGATATGCGCACCTTGGGCCGGCGTTACATTTGGCTGTTTGGCCAACGGGATGGACCATACGCCTTGCTGTCGGTCACGAGGCCTGCCCGAATCTTGTTTGCCGTTGTGCAGCGGAAATATCACTTCGCTGGATTTTAATCACTTCAAGTAAGTAGTTAGAATCCTAGATTGATTTCAGCTATGGCTACTTTTATGACTGATATTATAAACGCTATCAAAACTAATTTTGATTAATGATTTAAACAAATATAAAGTAATTATTGTTGCATGTTCTTATCTCTAAAGTTACGTTTTCAAGAATTTAAATTTGTAACAAGGTTCATCATCATCATCATCAATAGCCAGTATTCGTCCACAATGTTCAATTACTCAAAATAACTAAAACATATATAAATAAAATACGCGCGTTTGCTATTCGAACATATCATACCCCGCATGGTGGTAGCTCACTATCTAATGTCCGCCTGGCCAGCTACCACCCTCAAGTTAGAAAATCTGTCACCAAACATCTAATGTGTTCCGGCAGCTATCCTTGAGAGCCAGTTCCCATTCTAGGCCTAGCGTGCTTACCATCTTCGACCGCATCATCACTTACCAACAGGTGAGATAGATGGTCAAACGCTAGCCTATAAAATATTTCAAAAAAAAATAACATATCTCAGCTCTGATATTTATGGATGAGCAACTCAGAACAGGGTTTTTTTAATTATACAACCAAATATATATTTATTACATTAATTATAGGTTAATAATATTTCCCAATAATTTTCACAAATATTCTTAAAGGATATGTACTATACATTTGAAAATTATCTTATCCAGGTGTCTTCGCTTCATGAACTCGTACACTAACTGTCTCCTACAAGGATACGGAGTCCTTCCAGGCGAACCATCCAAGCTGTACCTGACCAACATCGACACAGATTACACAGTAGTGCACTGGTCTCCTCCCAACACACTGGCCGATACTGTGCAATTCTACAATCTGCATTATAAGACTCTGCAGGCTGGAGATGAATACAGAGCTCTTGAAAGGGTAAGCAATTGGCTTAAGGGTCAATTTATACTACAGCAGAGTCGAAGCGCATCGAAGCGTCAAATTCTTTATAATTCAACTTACAACCAATCAGCGTTGGTCACGCGCAGACGCGCATTCTTCCGAATTAGCGTCTTTTTAAAATCTCAGAAATAATGTGTGCGTTACGCTGTGGAATTTTTAAAATTATTATTAATTAACATACAATAAAAATATATACAAAAATAAAACAGTTAATTAAAACAACTACAAGTTACATTAAAATCTTACTGCAAAAACATTTAAACAATACAACAATATTATAATTCATTTCAATTTTATATCCTGCTCCTTTTTTTTCAGCCTTTCTCAATTAGTCTTATAATTTTGCATGTGCCCAACAGGGTCCATAATGATCTCATGTACCTAGATAATATCTAGAGAACTTTATGTACAACAACTATGGAAGCAATAAAGTATTGAGTATTGAGTATTGAATTAAGGTTGAATTTGTTATGTTCAGTTTTGGATCGACGCTTCGATGCGCTTCGACTCTGCTCTAGTATAAATTCACCCTAAAACGAAGCCACACTTTTTTTTTGGTTCTATTATTTTTTAAAGACAGTTCGGGTAAGTTAGGCTATGTTGTTGTTATCGCCAAGTGCCACGACTCACTAGACGCTTTCCCATCTGAGACCATACTTTTATTGGTCATCAGTTGAGATCCTAGCCAAGTGCTTGTGTGTTTACAATAAAAACTTATTATCCTTAAATCAGGTTAAATAAATAAATAAATAAAATAAATAAAAAATAGTTTATTGCCGGAATACACAGAACAATACAATACACATACAAACAGTTAATTTAAGAATTAAAAAGGCAACAGGATTAAATTCAGCGTGTGCTGCGTGTGCAATTGCTTGCACACGCAGCGCTGGTTTTCAATTCAACCCTTTGTTCGGGCTGGGGTCTTCGCCGAAATGTTGTGTACGCAACGGGCTTAAAATAATGCACTATTTACAATTTAAAATAAACATCAGCTTTTTCCATTAACTATCTACTAAATATCTAAATTTAAAAAAAAGTTCAATAATAATGAAATTTACAACTATGGTATGTGAGGTGTGTGTGTGTGTGTGTGTGCGTGTGTGTGTGTGTGTGTGTGTGTGTGTGTGTGCGCGCGTGTGTGTGTGTGCATGTGTGTGTGTATGTGTGTGTGTGTGCGTGTGTGGAATTGCTTAATCTTGTTTTTTTTATATTATTTATTTAAAGGCTGTTTCAGTAATATGCTTCTGCCTTTGCATTAATAGTATCTTAAGTTTTGTCTTAAAAGTGTTGCTACAAATTTTTTTCCTCAGAGGAGGTGGCAGGTCATTCCAAATCTTTGAAGCACTATATTTGAAACATCCTTTATAGCCGGTAGTTTTATGTGAATGAATGAACAGACGGTTGGAAAGTGTAGAACGTGTGTTAAAAGCGTATATATCTTTAGACCAGGTGAATTTTTCAAAGAGATATTCCGGTTTATTATTCCAAATAACTTTTTGTGCAGTGCAAGCTATATGAAGCTCACGTCGTGATTTAATATTTAATATAGATTTCTCGGCTAAGTAGGGACTAACATGATCTCTCCGTGGTATCTTGTAGCAGAAACGGGCGCAAGCATTTTGCACGCGTTGGATAGCTTTTTCGGTTTTAACCCATAACCTAGGTTAGCTTTTCTGATATCAGTAAAAGCATTATAATATTAGCATATTTAATTTGAATTAAAAGTAAAAAGTGTAGTTAAAATGTAGTAAATCATTTGTTTTGTCATATCTTGCGATTGAACGATACAACTGACTAAACTTGATTGCTCACGTACTCATATTTATTCGATACTTTTACTTATCCAGAGCAGAATAATATAGAATTATTCTGTAATTCAATTCAATTCAATGTGATTTATTTTCAGACAAGATACATCCACTTGGTAGTAATTAATTGGCTTAGGAATTGGTTAGTACAAATTTATACGAATAAAATGAAATATGTAATAACCAACGGTGACCAACATTTCAATTGTATATTTTCTGTCAGATACAATTAAAGAATGTTATTGTTTAAAAACTAAAAGAACTGACTTCAAACGTAGCGCTAGTCAAAGTAGCCAGTAGACGTTGTAACTATTATATAATCTGTGTCAGTAGTTAGTAGTATGTCGTCGAGATTAGTAAATGCATCGTAATACAAATGTCGATATATTAAAAACGGCTCGGCTGATTTCGTTAAAAATTAAATGGGACCACCTGGAAAGGGTACCCTTTAAAACAAAAAAATAATTTTCCAAATCAGGTTCAGGTATCTTTGAGTAATCGGTGAACATACATAATATTTTTTTATTTAATATTCTGACGAATTGAGAACCTCCTCATTTTTTGTGAAGTCGGTTATAAAGAGGAGAACAAACCACTCACCACAGCGCACCCTTGCACCCTTCACACACACTGATCGCTTTCTATCAACCATTATATGCACAAAGCACACCATGACAGGTGAATTGTATCTCTCCGCTACTGTTCTTAAAATGCTGTTATAATGTACACCAAATAAATAACAGAAAATATTTCATAAGAAAACAATAGTAAGACATGGGTGGTCTAATATTGCTTGGAGAGGTCTCTACCAGACCTTTAGATGGACAGGTTTTCACATATAAATTTGACAGGAAGGGTGTTGTAGTAAGTGCCGCTATGGTTTAGAAAACACATTTGTCTACTTAATACACGTGTTACACGTCTAAGTAAGCATTAAGGGCGGGGTAAGGTTAATTCGGTAAAAAAAAGGCATGTTTTCAAGATTTTTTTTGGCAATACAGATGGTGTTAGTTTATTCAGTCGATCCATACATGATAATGTAACATTAGAACAATATTCTCCTAAATTTTCATTGCAAAATATCAAAAATTGAGCGAGTGACAGTGAATCTCCGGAGGCGCCTCGAGAAAAAGTTGTTTTGCGGTGCCCATCATAACTCGCAACGAAATCATCTGAAACAAAAAAATCAAAATGCATTCGTTAAAGGAGATGTTTGTCGAGGTATTCACGAGAGGATTTTTTTTTTTTTTTTCGATTTTTCGATTTTTCGATTTTTCGTAGCACTTGGAAGCCAAAAACCAGATTTTCGCTAAAAAAACGGCTAATTTGTTGTTGTAAAATTGATAATTATTGAAAAAAAAAAAAAACTCTCGACAATACCTTGCACAGTGTTTTTTCACATAATTTGTGAAAAAACACTGTGCAAAATTTCAAAACGATTGGTCCAGTAGATTTTTAGTTATGGTGGGCACGGACTTCAAAAATGACAAGTCTCAGAAAAACGCTTTAAAGTTTTGCGCAGCTGTCGCTCAGGTATAAAATCTCAGGCTGGCAACGGACGCTGAAATACTCATAACTTCGTCAATTTTGCCCCGATCGACTTGAAATTTTAACACAATCTTCTTGAGGTATTATGCATTCGATTAGAAAAATAAAAAAAATCGAAAAAAAAAATTTTAATACCTTACCCTACCCTTAAGATCGTTAGTATTTTCTGTGCGTCCAACAGGTGAATCTCGGAAGTCGTTATGGCATTCTGCCAGCAGGAAATGCAATATTGCCAACACTATGTATCGTATCATACGGCTCTTATTGAAAGTATACTTATAGAGGAAGCCTTGTGATGAAAATATATGTAGCGGAAGTACGTAGGCGTAATATTTATACAGTGGTTTTGATTCTAAATAGATCTTCAAACATTTCGGATTGCAGTTAATTTGGGTATTAGAATGGGAACGGCTTTTGGTTGATATGGATAGCATAGGATCCCTATAGTCCCTAAACATCCTACTAATCTAATCAATGCAAAAGGTTGTAAATGGATGTTTTTACTCTTCTGATTTCGATGAAATTTGACAAACAGATAGTTTATGACCTAGGTATAACACATAGGATACTTTTAATCGCAGCTGAAGCCGCGGATCGTAGCTAGTATATAATAAAATAATATAATAAATAATAATAAATAAGTAATTATATGCCAACAAACTGTCTATTCTAGTGCAAAATTTCAGCAATAATTGATCGAGCCGTTAAGCTGTGTTAAAGAGGTCATAAATAAACAAACAAACTGTCTTTCACTTTTTTAATATAATACTTTAAGAGCTAGTTCACTGGGTCGCTACAAATTTCCTAGAAACGAATCTAATTTCAAGCTGCGAGTACCTAATATCTTAACGAAAACAAATTTGTACGCGTTCAATTCCAAATGAAAAATTAAACTTACACGTGTATTTTAAATAAAGTTACCTAATATTATTTTTCCTATTTATAGGTTCGTTCCCCATACATCCTAGAAGACTTGGAGTCCAACACTGATTACGAGATATACGTGGAAGCAGTCAACGAACATGGTGTCGGAGATCCTTCTCCGAGACTCATCTTTAGAACTCAGAGCACGGTATGATAAGAAATGGCCTGATTTAGAATGGCAAGGACAGTTTTTCAGACGACTGGGGCCGGAAAATCGTATTCAATAATCATAACGAGTATTCCTTAGACAAAATCTACTAAGTGAAACTTTGAAACGGTCACATATTTTTTTATTGATTTCTTTATGACCTAAAAATCGAGGATACTATCATATAATTTTCGAGATATTACACATGCTACTTCTTGTTTATAATAAACTAGCTGACCCTGCAAACGTTGTTTTGCTAAAACCCAAATATCTTACGGAAACCTATTTTTTTTCCAAAATAAAATTTAGCCTGTGTTACTCGTGGATACTGTGGCTTTCGAATGGTGAAAGAATTTTTAAAAACGGTCCAGTAGTTCTTGAGCCTATTAATTACAACCAAACAAACAAAGTTTTCCTCTTTATAATATTAGTGTAGATGTAGATATACCATTCTTCAATTTTATATTGCGTCGTCGGCATCGCTAGCTGTAATTTTAACCGACAAGGAAGAAGTTATTCAAGTCATATGTTACATAGTTGTACCATTTTGATCAATATTGTTATATTATTATTTTGTCCGCCTGGCCAGCACCAAGTTACCACCCTCAAGTTAGAAAATCTGTCCAAACATCTAATGTGTTCCGACAGCTATCCTTGAGAGCCAGTTCCCATTCTAGGCCTAGCGTGCTTACCATCTTCGACCGCATCATCACTTAACTACAGGTGAGATAGTGCTCAAACGCTAGCCTATAAGATAAATTGTTAAACACAATCCAATATTTTCATCGTACCGACGGGACTCGAACCCGCACCCCCGGCATTACACGTCCAGGTGCTCTGCCAATTAAGCCACCGCGGTTCGATCCATCGATACGACGAAATTAGTGGATTGCATTTGTTAACCCAATAATGCATTGGTGGCGCCATCTATGACTAGTTATTACGTAAGTTAATCATTCGGAAGAAATCATTACAGTTTTCAAATCCGACGAGAGATGTTGCACTGCGTAAATATAAAGTGTGTGACTCTCCAAAGAAACATAATAGCCTTCAAAAAAATTTACAAAAAAAAAAAATATTTTGTTCCGATATAGTGTACATATCAGAATAAACTCATAGAGGGTTGCATTTAAGATGTATATAATCATTTAATATACATCTTAAATGCAACCCTCTTCAACAAGCTGCACAAATCTCTTTAATACCTTTAGGGCCAGTTTCACCTGTTCCAGATAAGCTCCTATAAAATATAAATATAAAAATATGGCGTCATATGTCAGATATGAGATAACTATGTGTCATTTTCACAAGATATTCTAACGGGATATATACCATGTTTTTAACTATTTATGAGCTTCTGATATTTGGGCGCTGTTGCAAGCTCACGTTCACGGAGTGAATTGTTAGTGACCATGAAAACTTAAAAGCTTGTAATATAACTATCGGTCACTTTATCATGAACCGGTGAAAATGGCGCATAATCTCTTTCATGGAAATAGTTTCAGCGTGAATTTGCAAAAACCTAGGAATCCGTAAATGGTGTTTGCAGTCAAGTTAATTTACTAGTGTTTTATACAAAGATACATATTTCCAAATGATGACATCAGGTGATAGAAGATGAGGAGGAAGAAGCGAACTCTTACAACGTGACAGCTTGCTGCGAGCGAGTACAACTGGCCGGGGTGTGTATGCCGCTCTGCTCATATGATGCGAAGATGTCAGACCTCAGGACGCTGGCTCCAGTTTGCGCGCAGGAGTTCCATAAGCTGCTGCGATGTGGTGCCGGAGGTGAGAACTTTATCATTCTACTACTAAAGTACGAAATTCTGCCAAACATAGAATGTAATTTCTGATAAACATCCTTAAGAGTTACCATTCTAGGCCTTGATTGGTGAGTAATGTTGTGGTGCTACCATCCTCGATCACATCATAACTTACCAACAGGTGAGATAGTGCTCAAACGATAACTATGTCTTAAAAACTGAGGAGTGCATCCGTAATATCCGCTAGATCCGTTTATGGATACGCCTATGATATCCCTTTTTTTGGTGTGTGGCTCGAGCCATGCCGAATCCTTCCAACCATAATCAACCATTGGTATAAGTAGGTATATGCTGTGCTTCCAACAGTTGTCACTTTTTAGCACCACCCAGGAATCGTGCGCAGGATTTGTTAATATCTAGGTCTGCGAACATGGGTGAGTATCATGACCTACGTGGTGGCAATGATCTTTCAAGTGTATGTAGCATACTCATAGATTAATATTTTTGTGTAGGTCGCAACCACGAGGCGTGCTGCGCGCGGCGAGGCGTGCCCGCCTCGTGCCGGGGAGTGTGCGCCGGCGCGTACTCCGGCGGAGTCAACACCTGCGTGCCATATATTGGAAATATCGTGCAGTGCTTCGAGGAAGGTAAGTCATCACCATCATAATGAAACACAGAATCCCTTTTTTTATCTATCTTGATGTTAATGATGTACAGTTGATGATGATATCAAAACTTCCACCACCAGTCCCACTTAATTGGTTTCGATCATATCTAAATGATAGAAAACAAAGAGTACGCCTTAACAAAGACCACAGTGACTATGCTGCACTCTCTTTTGGCGTGCCCCAAGGATCGGTATTAGGACCTACCCTCTTCTTGATTTACATCAACGATCTTTGCCAGCTTAATATCAAACAGGCAAGTATTTTTACATTCGCGGATGATACGGCAGTGATATTTTATGGCAGTAGCTGGGATGAAGTCGTTGAAATTGCACAGAGCGGAATGTCGGATATCGTGAACTGGCTACAGTCTAATCTCCTCACCCTTAATATTTCAAAGACTAAATATTTAACTTTCCGCATTACCCAGCGTTCTCAACCAACTCCCACTAAACTCGTGCTTCACACATGCAACATTAACTCAAATCAAACTCAAACTTGTCATGATTGTCAAGAACTACAACATGTTAATAGCATTAAATATCTCGGTGTTGAAATTGATAACCGACTTAATTGGAATGTCCAGATCACCAACCTCTGTGGGCGCCTTCGCAAATTGACCCATATATTTAAAAAACTTGGGCGCGTGGCTGTTCTCAAGACAATTAAAACCATCTACTTGGCCTTAGGTCAGTCAATTCTTAGCTACTGTATTGTATGCTGGGGCTCTGCAATAAAAACACAAATCTTGAAATTGGAAAGAGCCCAGCGGTCCATATTAAAAGTTGCATACCGCAAACCATATAGATATTCAACAAACGCCCTACAAGAAGAAACCAAATGTCTTAGAGTTCGACAGCTTTATATCCTGGCAACAGTACTTCGATTTCATAAAACAGCACAAAATACTATAACTAGCTCAAAGCAAACTGCCCGTAGGAACCATTGAGATTTACCTAAAACAAACACCATGTTTGCAAAACGTGCCTTCTCATACAAAGGTGCATTTATTTACAAACACCTTGATAAGCGCAAGGACATTCTGCACACAACACGATTCATCTGCAAACGTACAGTTACAACCTGGCTGATGTCCCTGGGCTATGAGGAGACGGAGCGATTACTTTGTGTAGACAGATAACAATAGGGGGCCTGCTCCTGTAGGCTGTGGTGGAATGTAGTGCACAGGCTAGAAACGAAAAAAACAGTCCTTTTCATATAAGCAGTTAATAACTACCGAATGTGCCTCCTACCCTTCTCTTGTGTTTTTTTTTTTTGGTAAAATCTGCGCTTTTGCCTTAAAACCTGTGTGTTTTCTGCCTAAGGAACAGACCCCTTAACTTAACTTTCTTTTTCGTAGATGCCCTTAAATATGTGCCTAGCTTTATCTATTTTCAATCAATCACACGTATTTTATTTAACAAAATAAGTAATTTCACCTATTTATTAATGCTCTCAAATCTTGTAACTCAAACATTGTCTTCTAATGCTGAGCCCAAATCTACAAATCTATGAACCTTTCAGTAGGTATCCACTGTTCTATCCACTTCAAATAAGCATCTATATCACTCATAGGTACACACATACTCTCTCTCTCAGTCGTGTCTGTTCTTATTAACATAAACACACACACACACACACACACAACAAACAAACACACATGCGCGCGCACAAAATACCTCTTTTAAACTTACTATTGGGATTGTTATACTTCAGTTGTTTTGTTGTAGTTTTATAATTTTTTATTTTATTTTGTATAATTTACTATTTTATTGTCTTTTTACTAAACGATCATATCATATTGTTATTTTTGTACTATATTTAGCTACTGTTGCAATATAATGTAAAATAATGATCACTGCAGGAAGAGTGAATCTCACAACACAGGGTTTCCTAGTATGAGATTCAAAGCGCATAAGCTTTGTTTTAGTATATAAGCAATTACGAAACTCTGTTTTAATGTGCTAAAGTGCAAATAAATTATTATTTTTTTTGTTTTATTATTATTATTATTTTTAAAGATACCTATTCAATCGCGACTTGTAGATCCCTAAATTGTATCAAATAGGAAATACACACTCACAAATAAAATGACGAAAATCGCTTGGTACGGGTAGATGGTATATCCACTAAAAAATGGAGGCGCCTCCTAATATTACTGTATGTCCGATTATGAACAGGGTTGGCCTAATTACAATAAAATACAGTATCATACAAACCGTCTTTGTTAGTATATTGATAAATTAATGAAAGCTGTATCAATTATAAATGTCGAATAGCAGTATTCTTCTTAGTCTTCACAATTTTTTGAATAAAAATTGTCTGAAGTACTGAAACATCCACTGGGTTGCGGGTGCTCGTAATAGTACGGTTGGCAACCCTAAATTAATCAGGGGAATTAAACATGTGTTTTAAGTGTGACGTTCGACGTGTAGATGAAAGCTGAATGGCTCAATACCTTTGTTTTTTTTGTAAATTCAAAGCAATAAGTTATGTTTCTGTTATATCTATGATAATTTTTATTGAATATGATCTATTTAATGTAATTTGACGAGTATAACTGCAAATTTTTAATTTGCCCATATACTGAATAAATGCTTTGACTTTGACTTTGACTTTGAGTCATTTCTACCGTTATTTCTTTCTACATTTGATCGTTTCGTTGAACGGTCAATCCTTACACACTTTTTCATTTAAAATATTAGTAGCTTAATGCTCAATCTCTATCTAGGTACTGGACTTCTCCCGGGGCCGCCTCGAGAGCTGCACTCCGTGGTAACAGGAGACCAGGTGTTCCTCGACTGGGTTCCGCCACAGGACGGAGCCAATGCCACCTCCTACACCGTGCACTGGCAGAAGATTGACAACAACACTCAACCCTACAGCTACAACACTATGCAAGCTACTTATAATGTAAGTGTCTTGAACAAATTTTACTGATAAAAATAAATATTCGATGTGTGTTCCCATTACATTGCAACCAGCGCCAAATCTATAAATGTATTTGCAGTATTAGTTAAATATTGTGAGTAACACGCAACTGAATATAAAGTCAACTATTTATGTCCCGAGAACTGGGAGTGCAAGGAGAAAGAAAAAGAAGGTTTACGTACAGGCAAATAAAGCTGGTTAAAGTCATCCAATGCGAACCTAATTGACCATCTATAGTTTTGATACAAAAATGCCAACATGCTCTATTTATTTGTTACTCTAAGGGCCAGTTTCACGGGTTCCTAATAGCAGTAATATTAAGAAATCTGACAGATTTTTGACGGCATCACGTGTCAGATAATCTGACGCATTATCAGGAACCGGTGAAACAGGCCTTAACTGTTGCGTTTTCTATGCTATTCATATTGGGCATAATACATTTTCTTCGATAAAGCTCAACTCCTGATAAACTGATCTCAAAAACGAATTTTTTATGTGTATCCTACAGAATATTTTGTTAGTGGTAGGACTTCTGCTTGTCCGCCTGGGGCGGTACCACTACTTTGCCAATTTATTTTCAGCCGTGATATAGGAATATTTTTCGGTTGACGAGGCAAGGTGTCCAGTGAAATTACAGGGCATGTGAGATTTAACATCTTTATGTCTCAAGGTAACAGGAGCAGTGCAGTGACATGCAAAATTCTGGCAGTCCAGAATTTTTCATGCCGCTGTATCTGTAATAGGTAGACGTCATCGCTTACCATCATGCGTCATGCTTGTCTTGTTGCCTTATAACATAAAAAATACATATAGGTACGACTTTGTACACTTCCTAGAAAACTTCTGATCTCAGGAACTTATTCCTTATTTATATCCCACAGAAAAAAAACGTGACGGACACGATGACAAGGATTGAGCACTTGGAACTGAACAGCACGTATCACGTGTTCGTGATCGCGGTCAACGAGCACGGAGCCTCGCTGCCTTCGAGCATGCTGCTCTTTAACATCACTGAAGGTAAAAACACTATTATTTAATCAAAAAATACCTGCAGTTATGCTTCTCGATCATTCGAAATTGAGGTTCTTGTACGCGCGATTATCAAGCGCTTGCTAAATATCTCACCTATTATTATGATGGGGTCCACGATAACGCTTCACCGGAAACCAAATTATCATTTCAACAGAATTCATGAAAATGCATATTGTCAACGTTGGGAATCCCCAAACTTTTCACACGTCTACATTGTTTGAGATTACCATAATATGCAAATAGGTTCACGCTAACTTCTAAACAAGCGTCGGTAACACTCGCTTTATTTACAATAGAGAGTTATATTAATATTCACCTTGTGTGATCCTTTCCAGATATAATGTCTTTCAGTTTAGGTAGTTCTTGTTTCTATGAATAAACCTTAATGTCAAATTAGTTTGCAAAACCTCCGTGTGCTAGGGCACATGGTAAAGCCTAAAGGTACGACCACACCGCGGCGTTCTCAGTCCGCGAGTTCGTTCGCGATTTGATTTTCAATCGTTTTCGGATCGCCGTAAATCGCGTTAGGTGTGAACCAGTCTGTACAAATACTACAGCGCTATCTGATCGCCGCCTAGATTGCGCACGCAGGACGCCGCGGTGTGGCCGTCCTTAAGTATGGACTTAAATTTATGTAAATCAATGTATATTTCAAGGATTTGAATAACGAATTTCAGTAATTTAGAATGTGCAATTTAACATAAATAACATTTAATATTGAACGGATAGCTTCATACATTACGTGAATACTAATTAAATGCCGTCTTTATAACAACAGTATCGGTGTTTCCTGAGAAATATGTCGTACACAAAATAGACAATTTTCATACAAGACATGTTAATAGCCATAACCTCTTCTGAATATCATATGAACATTATATTAAGTACAAAATATTAACTTTGTTCACAGATGAAAAAGAAGTGTCTGGTATACCGTCACCGCCCCACTCACTGTCTGTATCCTCACATTCGGCCACATGGCTCACACTCATATGGCAGCCTCCACAGTTCTCTCATCCGGATGAAAAAATCTCCTACACGTAAGTAAAATTAGCTGAAGCTTTTGACACTTATTATACAAAAAATGTGTTTGTATGTATGATAGAAGGAAACATATTTTACATAGATATTATGTTACGTAAATGTATGTATAACTAAAAATAACGTAAATCACAGACGTAATTTTACGGAGTACTACGGGGCAGTATTCTCAGACATACTATTAATCTAGTGTTGTATTATTAAAATATTATTTGGTACTATCTCCATCGTGTAATTTGAAGCTACTGTTTTCAATAAAATTAAATTCAAAAGAAATCATTAATATAGCCAATTCATGATCGGCAAACGGCATTTAAATATCATAATCAAATATTTTGTTTAAATCTGACACTGAATATTTTTTCCACCTAGGCTATTCTACAAGTCTCCAACTCAACTGTCTCAAGGCAACATCACTAATATAACGACATCAGTACCTGGACATACACTGGAGAAGTTGACACCCAACACTCAATACGTTGTCTGGGTGAAAGCGCACGCGGTCGCTGGAGACTCGCAAGCCTCTGAGACGCTGCTTGCTTGGACCGATCCAGCGTATCCAGCGTATGTAGAGGTAAGCCCATTCATAACTTCGAATTCTTGACAAACAGAAAAAAAAAACAAAGACCCACGCCGCGTCTGTTATATGTGTTCGCGATAAGCTCAATAACTACTGAAAGGATTTTCATGCGGTTTTCATCAATCAACAAACTGGTTCTTGATGATGGTCTAGGTTTATAATTCGCTAAGGTTTTGTGTAAATTCGTCAAATTAAGACGATGATTATTGAATCAACAAGCTGATCTGGGGCTGGTTAGTTAGACGCGTGTAAAAACAGGCATTCATAATATGAGACATTTCTCACAGGATCATAAATAAAACTGGCCAAGAGCGAGTCAGCATCGCGTTTCTTATCGCACACTTAGGGAGGGTTCCGTACAATACGAAACATAACAGAGTTTCAACCTCATATATTTGATTAATTGATATTACCAAGAATATGTGTGGTTTGGTTGCGATCTAGAAAGACGGGGCTCATTTACTAGCGCCATCTATGTCATTTTGCCGAAACTAACTAGATAGATGGCGTTTAAAAACACGTTTTTTGTATGGTTTTACGTTAAAAATTAAAGGGGGTCCCTTTAATTTTTAACTTTATTCTGTTTTTAGTATTTGTTGTTATAGCGGCAACAAAAATATATCATCGGTAAAAATTTCAAATGTCTAACTATCACGGTTCATGAGATACAGCCTGGTGACAGACGGACAGACAGACAGACAGACAGACAGACGGACGGACAGCGGAGTCTTAGTGATAGGGTCCCGTTTTACCCTTTGGGTACGGAACCCTAAAAAGGAATAATATCTTGTTTTATACTCACCAAAACAAAAACTAATGTTAATTAGTAGTATAATTCGCTGCTTAACGCAAATGAACTATAATTTTATTGCCAGCTTTGAAAGTTTATAACTAGATAGTAGTAATTTCGAACTGTCAAGGGATGAGAAAATTAATGAGTATGTTATATCAGTATGTTATTAGTATAACTTTGTCATAATGATATGTGTGTAGCAATCTATGATTATCTAGCTCTGAAATACGGTCTGTATTTCAGAGTTATATAATCATAGTTTTCTAAATATTTAAGATTTAATTTAATAAAACAGTTTTAAAGAGATAATTAAATCAAAATATAAGCATCTCAATAAAAAAAGTTGTTTTAATTCTTTGGATATTTGAAATTCTATTGAGAAAGCTGAAATATGAAGAAAAAATCTTTGATTAGACAACAATTTTTCCTAACAATAATCTCCTTTTGTCGTGGCACGAACAAAAATGAACAATGATCGACCACGACATTGAAATACGAAAGCTGAGTGCATTTTCCTTCAAGATTACCTTATCTGCCCTTCCATCAAAATATGCAAATGGCCCTTTGAAGCTCAAGAAATTCACGCCGCTGAAAGGAGACTGTAATGAAGTGAATAACAGAATTTATTTTTTCAATGAATATGTCTGCGAGATGAAAATGTTTAAAGGTATTATCTGCAGTAGCAGATAATACTTCAATTTGTATGAATCAAATGTTTCCTCCTTTAGTTTACATTGTAGTTAGAGCTAAACAGTAAACACATGCATCAACAGTTAACACCACACTCTTTTATAGTAAATTTACTATTATAGAAAGTAATAAAAATAAAATCTGATGCAGTAATAACAGTATGACACCCCACTGGCGGGTAGTTCGAATAACGACATTCTCAAGGGATTTTGGTAGCAAGCGGCTGACTTTGGAAAGATATGCCAAAACTTTTGCAAACTGGATTTATTTTGTGTTACTTTGCTAGATTATTTTTGAAGTTATACTTCTTTTGGCGCGATAGAGAAAAATGATGAGAGTGAATTTTTACGATGCGCGCGCACACCGACACCTAAATTTAAAATCGTGAAGTTAGTTCTAGGTGGTACGGAGCGCGCGCACACCGACATCTAAATTCTACACCGTGAAGTTAGTTCTAGGTGGCATGACTATGTTCAAGTTGTATATGTCATATTTAACGTCATATTTTATACGTTAATAAAACCTTTTTTATTTAAATAAAATCTTTTTGATTAATTTTAATATTTATCGTTAATCACTACTGCATTTTAGTTAATATTTTTCCATACGCCACAGAAGTATAACTTCTAACGCGTGTACATAAGTACACACATTTTGATTATTTACATAGAAGAATATAATAACAATAATAAATCTATTTTTTTATAGTTTTTCATCTCTCCATCCACAAATCATATTTTTATTTAATTTAATATTGTAAAGGGCCTTTTGACGTTGGCTTCGGCTCCGTCAATACCTTCTAAAGGACCGGGTGATTTGCAGCCCGTGATTTGGATTGAATAAATTTATTTATTGCATATCACCTTCTTTACATAGTATAAAACAGAGCTGCTCCCGCTGTCTGTACACTTAGATCTTTTAAACAACGCAACGAATTTAAATGCAGTTTTCAACAATAGATAGAGTAATTCAAGAGGAAGGTTCATGTGTAGGAAAGATTACCGTGCAAAGCCGGGCGGGTCGCTAGTAGTATACATTGCATAGCTAACAAACAAATTAAAATCTGTCGTATATAACAATGCACGATGTAATCGGTAAAAGCAAAAGTACTCGAAAAGGACGAAGTTTTTATAGATTCACTAAAGATGTTGATTAATTGAAGTCTTTGTCTAAAAGTTATGTTTGTTTTATAGCCACCGACCGTGAACCCAGTGAACTTAGTGGTGGAAGGATCCAGCATGACAATTCTGTGCATCGCCATGGGGACACCGACACCTACTATCTCGCTTTATATATCTGGTAAGTAGAAGTGGCTATCGATGCCGTAACAAGTTTACAATATTTTCGCGAAGTACATCAGAAACAGGAAAAATAAAGTCTTTTAACTCTCTAAGTCTCTACAATTTTAGTCAACTAAGCAATAAGCTCCTTGAAGAAAGAAGTAACTGGAAGTGCATCATTAATAAAACATACACAACCGACACCATGTTGATATAGTCTCTCAATGTTGTTCATTTTTGTATATCTTATAAAGGATTTCGCGTTGTAACGGCACGCGGCTTCCTGTCCGAAGACTCGAACCCTGCGGTTTTTCTCTCGTAAGCAGTGGTTATAATTTCGTTTCCAATGGTCCAAGCCACACCATATTTCTCTAAAATACTATCTGTTAAAAGTATTATCGTATTTATTTAATATCATTAAGTTTTTTACAATATAGACGTAAAAAACAATACAAATACATTATTAAAATAAACAACATTATAAAAATTAAAAACCAATTAATGGAATTCCTTGCCGGTCTCTGTATTTCCCAGTTACTACAACCCGGAGGTCTTCAATTGGCGAGTAAACAGATATCTTCTAGGCAAGCTTAATTTGATAATTTTTGTATTTTTTTTTAGGGAAAACAAATTAACTGTAAAATAGCTATATTTTTTAACCAATCAATCAATCAATCAATCAAGTAATTTTAATAGGAAATAGTTATAAAAATAAATTATAAGCGTGCTATATTATTGATCGCATCGTCACTTAACATCACGTGAGATAGTGGTCAAACGCTTGCTTATCTGAAATTAAAAAAAAAAACTAATCTTAGGATGCTGCCAGCACCAGGGCAGGGCTTAAGCTACCGGTGGTTAGGGTTGCAGAGAGAGGAACCTCCTTAAGTCGAAAAGCGGAAATAGCATAATGGCTAAGGCATCGGTCTGACTATGGAGAGGTCATGAGTTCGATCCCCACCCATTGCACTATTGACGTGAATCAACTCCAGACACAAGCATATGTTAGCTTAGTTGGTGGGGTTATTACAAGACTACCAACCTATGTGGGTTGCAATATGTGCAACCCACATTGCTGGTAAGTATGCCAGAGTATTATTTTTAGCTCTGGCGTTTTGGTAGCAAAAACATCGCATTTATAACTTTAAAAGTCTAAGTTAATGTTCTTAACTCTTTAGCTTAAATTGCTCTGTCCATTAAACACTTTCTTTTGCGCTAACTTACTGTTTCAGTTTGTATTGCTTGTAATTAAAAACTTGTGCTTAACTTCACTCAAAAGAAGTAGTGAATCATTGGAGAACAAATAATACACAACACAAGAAACTTTTATATAAAACTTGAGACTTTACAAAAAGAGGTAAAGATAAAATATGGTAAGTACCTACCTACGTAGGTAGGTAGAACTCAGCTCGTTACAGATAATGTTACAGTTTTAATGTTAATATTACTTACGTTTTGGGACCCCTACAACGCATAGTATACTTTGACTAGTTGTTCTTTGAGCACAGTAGACCTCACGAGCCCGAGCCACGAGCAAAAAAAAACACACCACATTTCGCATACCATGTTTTTAACAAATAAATATTCTTTATCTTTATCATATCGAGATATGACGAGTATCTCCAGAGATATGGAGATATACATATATATACCGCAAACTAGCTACTGAAAATGGCTAGCGTAGCGCTGCATTTCAAGTCGGTTTAGTTTTTTAAACGGTTAAATTACTAACATCCTGCCTTTATAAAACCGCAAAGATATAATTTCAAATAATCTCCTGAAGTGTTAGCTCAGTCGAAATATAACTAATTATGAAAATATCTTACAAAGTGTTAACAAAGTCTAAAAAGTAAGTGATTAAAAAATGTATCTCATAAAAAGTTAGCAAAATCGAAAACTAAGTGATTAAAAGAATAGGTTTTAGACGTTAATTTCGTCTGGGTCTGGATTAAGCTAGATAATATAATAATTATAAGCCAAAATCAGTTATTGCCAATAATGTAATTGGAAAGAGCTTAGTAAGGCTGAGTACACTGTAGCTTTATTTAGGGGGCGTGGCCGGTGTTTTGTACTGTTTGAAGTTTTCAAAGGTTCCCCAAAAGGGTATACCTTTAAAAGGAACATAAAAACTATGTATTTAGATTTTATGTTACCTTAGTATATAGAGTAATCTCTGTAGGAAATTAATTATCAATGCAGTCTTATTGAATTTAATTTATTAATTTTATATATAAACTAGAAGTGTCCCGCGGCTTCGCCCGCGTATTTACTTAAAACTTTCCTTTTGTTAAAACGATTCTATCATTAAAAACATCAAATATAAATTAGCCAAATCGGTTCACCCGTTTTCATGTTATCGCGTGACTAAGGCAATTCGGGATTAATATTTATAAAACCCTAAAAACCTTAATTTACAGACTTTGTTACCTACCCCATTTCGAAAAATCCCATCCCTATCCCATCTTGTTTCGCCATAAAAACTTTAAATCCTCGTTCCGTATCCGGGAGAAATTTTCAGAAAATCATTTCTGAACGGATACCTACGTCATAATAACTATCTGCATTCTGAATTTCAGCGCAATCCGAAACAATATTGATTTTTTGACTTTGTTGCCCCAGTTTATCCTCTTAGGGTGGCATTTTGAAAAATTTGAAACTCGTATTTACTTATTTATTGACAGAAGTACTTGTGTGAAATGTCGAATAAAACGACTATGCAAACTTTGAACCCCCGCTTCATCCCCTTAAAGAGTAAAGTATTTTGAAAAATTCTTTCTTAGCGGATACCTAAGTCAAAATATCTATCTGCATGCCAAATTTCAGCGCAATCCGAAACAATATTGATTTCAGACTTTGTTACCCCACTTCACCCTTTTAGGGGTGGAATTTCTAAAAACCCTGAAACACGTTTTACTTACTTAAATACTTGTGTTAAATTTCGAATATAAAAGACTATCTAATATTGTTTTTCCATACAAACTTTGAACCCCCGTTTCATCCCCTTCAGGGGTGAATTTTGGAAAATCCTTTCTCAGAGGGAACTAACGTCGTAATAACTATCTGCATGCCAAAATTCAGCGCAATCCGAAACAATATTGATTTTCACACTTTGTTACCCCATTGCACCCTCCTTAGGGGGGGAATTTCAAAAAACCTGAAACACGTATTTATTTATTTTTTACTGAAGCACTTATGTGAAGTTTCGGATAGAAAAGACTATCTAATGTTGTTTTTCCATACAAACTTTGAACCACCGTTCCATCCCTTTCAGGGGTGAATTTTGAAAAATCCTGTCTCAGAGGTAATTAACGTCGTAATAACTATCTGCATGCCAAATTTCAGCGCAATCCGAAGCAATATTGATTTTCACATGGTGTTACCCCATTGCACCCTCTTAGGGGTGGTATTTCAATAAAACCTGAAACACGTATTTATTTGTTTTTTTACTAATAATCTTGTTTCTCCATACAAACTTTGAATCCCCGTTTCATCCCCTAAACCACCCCTACGTACTAAGACAAATATACCCTCCAAATTTCAAGTCTCTACGACCAGCGGTTTAGTCTGTGTGTTGTCTGTCAGTGAGTCAGTCAGTCAGTATGTCAGGACAAAGATTCTTATAGTATAGAAGATTGTTAGTAGCATTTTTTGTTTCATTGTTTACTAGCAGTGTCTCGCGGTTTCACCCGCGTAGTTCCCGTTTCATTGAGAATACGGGGATAAAATATAGCTTATGTTCATAATTAGCTGGTATCAGTCCACTGCTGGATGAAGGCCTCTCCCAAGATGCGCCACTGAGCCCGATCTTCGGCTCTTCTTATGACTTTCCTTCATTGGGAGGGATATGTTAGCTTAAGTTACTCGCTGATAACGTAGCCAGTCGTTTTTGATTTAAATCGTAACAAACAAACAAAAAAATCTAATCTTTCCTCTTTATAATATTATTTTACATAAAAGCATCTAGATGTCGCTAGAGTAGGTTGAATAGCTCTCTTTGTAAATATAGCCTAAATGTATGAGATTTTGCATCGCGGAAACTATATTTTCCGCGATTTATGGAACTTGAGGCACTTGCTTTGTCATAAAACATCTTAAAATTTGAAGTCGTTCTAAAATGTTTTCTCCTTAGGATATTAGTATAGTTAAGAACAAATATCGACACTGGTCCAGTTATTAGCATCCGAGTTTTAAATCAAAACTGTGAAGTAATGAATGAATGAATGATAACACTTTATTGCACACAAAAGAAACGTGATACAAATAATAATACAAAAGACAGTACAAACGGCGGTCTTATCGCTAAATAGCGATCTCTTCCATATAACCGCTTAATATTACGAACTATGTTAAAAGTATAAAGATAATAAGAATAACATCATAACTTTAATTAATCTAATAAGAAAATAAAATAGTAAAACATTAAGTACTTCATTCATACATACCAATGTTACTTCAATATAATATATATATGCTATAACTAGCAGCAATGAAATATAAGCTTTGAAAGATAGAAATGTTTGATACGAGTTTTGAATATGTTCAATGTTTACATGTATGTATAAGTAACATGATTTTAAGGTCTACAGTATACGTAAAATTAAATATTTCTTAAATTGTAATATTTGGAAGTACATCAATAACTGGACCGGTGCCAACATTTTGCCCTTCTACCCTATTAGTTAAAAGTATTCAGTATGTTATTGAAAACGGCAGTAAATGTTTTGAACGATAAATCTAAAATTTTGTACAGCTGTATTTTGTTTGAAAATTTTACATATTCTACAAATACCTTTAACGTAATCCCTCAGTGGTGTTAAGTTCGGTTCGACACGCAATAAAAACCGCAAGAGTAGGGCAGTTTTACAAACAACCCACAAATCTTTCCTTCGCCCTTTTACTGTGGTCGAAGCTTTACATAATTCCTTAGGTCGCGCAAAATACCTAGAAGGTTCGACCTAAGCTCGGCCGATGGGCACTAAAGTTCGGCTTACATTTTATTTGAAACGATACTGAACGCTCGATTTCGATGGATTCTGAACACGATATTATTAAATGAGACTAGATTGCTTTTCGGGTTGGAGTTATTTATTTAATGATTACTTGAATAATGAAGTAAAACGTTATGGTTTAGGCTCTCCAATCGGTTTATATTTGTTTTAGTTCTTTTGAAAGCGATAAGCTTCGGTGAATTTTATCCAACGTAAAAAGAGCTCTTATTTTATTTTATAACTCCTATATGTCGAGCACGCTAGTTTTTGTAGTTTTCAGCTAAAAAGAACATTAGCTTACTTCTGAAACGGCTTATTAAATGTCATATACATATGGCTTTGTAATATTTTTACTGAACTGAGTCTATAAATGTTAATTTAATTTTTACGCGCGAATAAAGTATTGTGATTTTTTTTTATATCTGGACGGTAGTATGCATGGCCTAGAACGGGAACTGGCTCCCAAGGTCAGCTGC
This sequence comes from Cabera pusaria, assembly GCA_954871355.1. NCBI lineage: Eukaryota > Metazoa > Arthropoda > Insecta > Lepidoptera > Geometridae > Cabera > Cabera pusaria. The sequence goes on along the minus strand of OX940901.1, from coordinate 23,313,333 downwards.
CAGAAAAAAGACTACCACCGTTCGGGGTTGGAAGTTTCTTAACGATGTTTTTCTTCACCGGAGAGCCACTGTAAAATTCGCAGATAATTTTGTTCGATAGAAAAATCCTTTGCTGTACGGTGGGAACTCACTACCTCTGGCGTCAAAGCTGACTGTTTGCCCAACTTAACTGGATAATGAATATTGAATTAGCTTTTTATAGAGTAAATTATATTTGTCGTAATGTAAATTATGGATGATTAATTCGAACACTCCATGCTAATGGGGCATCATTTTTTTTTATTTGTATTTATCTTCACATTGGACGAGGAATTTATTATGAATCCTTTAATTTAAAATACACATGAATAGTGGGAGTTGTAATTTTATTTTTACTTAAAGCAACAGCATTCATAGGATATGTATTACCTTGAGGACAAATATCATTTTGAGGAGCAACAGTAATTACTAATCTTTTATCAGCAATTCCTTACTTAGGAACTATAAAAAATAAAAATAAACATCTAAAATAGGAATTTTAGATGTTTTTTTTTTAAAGAAAAAGTTTACTCTCTTGGTGGGTTGCACATTACTAGTATTTTTGGTAACCACTCCAACTAAGCTAAATATGCTTCTGGAGTGGGTTCACGTCAATAGTGCAATGGGTGGGTTGGGCATCGAACTCACGACCTCTCGAACGCCAGTCCGACACCTTATCCATTGGGCTATTGCCGCCTAATTCATTCATGATTTATAATGACAACTTTATAATATGACTGTAGATAAAGTATCTTATACTTCTTAATTATTGTGATGTTATTCTTCTGACAACCAGGGCGGCTGGTCCGTCAAGAGGTGACGCGACACATGGTGACCGTTATCCACAACGTGACTCGTGACATGGACCAGATCTCGTGCTACGCTGACAACGGCTACGGAACACCGATGCAGGCTTCTAGAAAGATTAACATCTCACGTGAGTATTTTGACATTTACCTTGTCACTTACTTTCATCAGTGCTATGGCATATTTTTTATGCGAAACGGGTAGCGCTTGACTATTATCTCGTCTGATGTTAAGTGATGATGCGGTCGATTATGTAGCGTGTTTGCCCAATATGGTGTCAAAAGCAATGAATCAATAATAAAAAATATGAATAGTAAAAATCTGTTTTAAATATAAGCTTTTTCTAAAGACGTTATCGTGTGTAATGAAAAGTATTTGAATGATAACATACTAGCCTAAATTCAACAGTCTACTATTTGCCATTGTGGAGTTCCAGTCCCTACAGCCCGGCTCCATCATCAGGTCGCCTCGATGGTACCATATTATTGCATTATCTAAAGATGCATTATCTAAAGATATGCAAGTTTACCAAATTCCCAGAGAGGCTGGCTGAACATAAGTTGATACCAGCTCAGTGGACAATGTATTCAATACTAGCGACCCGCCCCGGCTTCGCACGGGTGCAATGCTGATACTAAATTAAATACACTACAGAAAAACTATGAACGTTGTATATAAAAACATAGCGGCCCGCTCCGACTTTGCACGGGCATAAAATATATATGCCTATGTCACTCAATGAAAACATGATTAAAATCGATCCAGTATTTTTGATTCATTCATTACTGCCCTTGGCCTGCACGCATTAAATTTGGAGTAAAACAATTCCTCTTTCCCTATACTTACTATGAAGATTTCCTGCTATCTTTGGAATATCTAAATTCATACAATTTTTATTACATTACACATTTTTACTTATTTACTTTTTACATTTTTACCTAGGTATTTATTTTATTTTTACAACAATTAATATATTACAGGATGTCTTTATACACAACGTTCACAGCTTTCTTGTCATTAGACAATACAAACATGTTTTCTCTTGAGGTTACTCTTGAAAGAGCGACATACAGTTGGCCATGTGAAAAACAGTCAACGCTCAAATCTAAGCCTGAAACGTTGAAGGTTTGACCTTGCGATTTATTAATGGATGGAACAAAAGATATCTATATTCTATTAAGTTTTTTTTCTGAACTTACTTAAGATTTTTGAAAATAATTTCCTTATTATTAAATTAATTGATTATTATTTATCGTAACTTATAATTATTAACTGATACGTTGTCGCGCTGAAAAGCACGTTTTTATCAAGTACTGTTATTTTCCTCGCTAGAGAGCTCCGATAATAAACGCGTCCGATTGCTGCTAAATTCAAAGTGCTATAGGGAGAACCGCGGCCTCCGACGCGCTATTTATAGGCATGCCTCCCCGCACTGCCCCGTCCGACGGGTACCGCCCGCCGCAAACGCAAATTTTAAATTTGTAATATCTCCGAAAATATTTGTTTAATTTACATGCTGTAAGGAACCATATTGATCTATATTAATTGCACACTGTATTTAAGGTACTTAATTCGATAAGGATGAATGCCGTATTGCTTAAAATAGCTTCGTAAATAAGCCATTTTTTCACGTAAAAAGTAAACAATAAAAATGGTTAATGTGGGTTATCCCTAAAAGATAAACATATACCATCGCGGACTTTTTTGTAGACCTTTTTATGGTGTACAATACTGTAGTACATTAATTTGATCTAACTCGTAGGGTAGGCAGCGTTTTTACTAAATTGCTAAATAAGCCCAAAAAAATAGGTTAATTAACGACATCACGTTAGAAACCTCTAAAATTAGCAATGTTACCTTAGTATATGATGCATGTATTATACATATAAACCTTCCTCTTGAATCACTCTATCTATTGGAAAAAACCGCATCAAAATCCGTTGCGTAGTTTTAAAGATTTAAGCGCACATAGGGATATAGGGACAGAAAAGGCGACTTTGTTTTATACTATGTAGTGATAGTGATAGTGATAGTGATAGTGATAATGATAATATCGTTTAAAAACTAAAAAACAACCGACTTCAATGCCGCGCTATTCATTTTCAGTACCAATTTTGAGGTGTTTATCTCCATATCTCTGGAGATACTTATCAAACCTCAATAAAATTACCATGGTACCACACTTGGGATATCACCTTTCCAAAAAAAAGAATAATCAAAATCGGTTCATAAACGACGAAGATATCCGCGAGCAAACATAAAAAAAATATATATATATACGGTCGAATTGAGAAATCTCCTCCTTTTTTTGAAGTCGGTTAAAAATTGGAAGTAACTGACTGGCCCACAGTTACTGACCGATCAAAGCTGGCTCAACCTTGTTTTCACGAACCCAGTAGCTTTCGTAGAGTAACTGTCCTTCACTGTCCGACAGCTACTACGTGAAATCCAGCCTTATTACTTATCGTGCAACGATTACAAAAATTACAAGACGTTGTCAGTCATCTACCATATAACTAATAAATAATATCTTCTATATAATCCAACCCAGATGTTCCAATAATCCAAGCGTCAGGCATCACTATGGCAGCGGCTGGAGACGCCGTCATACTGGAATGTAGAGTGGAGGCTCTGCCTAAACCCAACGTGGCCTTCTGGAGGGATCCCAACGGAAGAACACCGGTTATTGATGGACCCAACTACTCTATACAACTCACACCTGATGCAGAGGTGAGAATTGACGACAATTGTATGCTTGTGTAAAGTGATACGATGAAAATTAGTTCCCTAATCGAAATGTCCTCATACCACTCATATGACATTAATGCCCATTTGAGCTAAACTTAAGAATCGCCTTAGTTTGTATTTTGTTATGTAGTTATGTAGTTGTAAATAAACGAATTTGGCTACCAAAATATAAATAAGTATTGGATGATTAGTCTATCTGCAAGATATATTTTTAGATTTTGGTACCCAATGTTGCTTTATTTGAAATATTTTGAAATCTTAGGCGATTCTTATGTTTAGTGCAAACGAGCATTAAATAACAACTTAAAACAAATGCTATTTGACTAACTTGTTTAGGCTGTGCGTTGTCTATTGGTCAGTACCAATCTATTCATAGGTATCAGGATACCAAAAGGCATGATAGTCTTTTTATTTATTTATTCGATTAAAATAGTATCAAACCAATTACATTAATCTAAATCATTATTACATTATTACACAAAAGTTAAAAAGTTATATAAATATTAGAAAATGTCAATTAAAAATGTCATACAAATAAAAATATCAACAAATTGTTTAAATATACAGTCAATAAAGAAATTAAAATAGTCATAACTATGATCACAGTTAACTTTCATCACTATTCATGATTCTGTGGTAAAAGTCACTTTCTGAGTTCTTTCTTCAATCTTTAGTAACCGTATAATCTAACCACGTGATCCCGTGTTTCTTTTCAAACCCGATCTTAGCAACTGTTTGCGTAATAAACATAGGTATGTCTTCAAATTGCGGGCAATCTTCTAGGCAAGCGTGCTACATCGTCGATCGCATCGTCACTTAACATCAGGTGAGATTTAAAGTAGTGGATCCTAGTTCTGTGGGTGAGATAGTGGTCAAACGCTTGGCTATCGGGTATTAAAAATGTGTAAGTAGATGTTTGATTGCATGTTTCCCTCAAACAGGGAATTTATTGATTTTAAATGTCAAAATATTTATTCACAATTTACCTTCACTGTGTCATCAAAATGTTTTGTGCTGCTGTTATAACTAGGTCGGCCAAAATATCGCGTCAATTTATAAAAGCTCCGTAACTAAAATATTCTAACAGCTGTATTTTGAACTCATGTCCATTTATTTGTCAATTAGCAGTTAAAAGAAATAAAGTAACAGCGTGCAGGGTAAAACTCCAGAGAGATCTCAGAATGCAGTGAACATTTTTTATTTCAAAAATATATCTAAAAAGGGCATAGAGTAAACTAAATTACAAATAGAATAAAGTAAAAATGGCTAGACTAACTTCCATTTTAAAATATTAAATTGAAAAGCAATATTATCGGCAGGCTTTCGTGTTCAAGTTGCACCCTACACAATATCCAATCAGCACGGGAACATAAACAGAAATAAAATATACGAACCTTTTATGAATAAAGCCTGATGAACGCAATATAAGTAAATATGTATTGGTTGTAGTAAACATTCAATATTGATATGTCACCTCTATATTTTTGTAAACAAATAGACAAGAGATGATTTGAACTGCATTGAATTATATTGAAAATATATTGGCGATTGCGTTGTTGGCAGGATTTTTCAATAAACTTTATGAAATTATCTCAACCAATATTCTTATGCGAGTAGATGTTCTCTTTGAAATTTTATGTTAAAAAAAACCTAAAACAGAATTTAAAAACAGATACAGCAATAAATAATTTCTCCTCGTACCTATTGTTTTAGAATTTTACACGACACCAAAAATAGTTGGAATCTGTAATTGAACTAGTGATGTACGCATTCTCCGCTTGGTAAAATGTTTAATATGAAATAACAAATATAAGAACATAATTTACTAATATATAATTATACTAGCTGACCCGGCAAACGTTGTTTTGCCATATATTGATCAGTTTTCGACCGGAGAGGAAAAATGATTAAATTACTAAAATGGCTATTAAAAAATAAGGGTTGATTACAATCAACCCTTATTTTTCTTCTACAGAAGGGTGAAAATTGAGGATTGTATGTATTTTTGTATGTTGTATCATAAAAAAATAGAAATTAAAATTTTTGTCTAAAAAATAAAATAAAAAATTTAGGGGTGGACTACCCCTAACATTTAGGGGGATGAAAAATAAATGTTGGCCGATTCTCATAGATACCGGATAAGCACAAAAAATTTCATCAAAATCGGTCAAGCCGTTTCGGAGGAGTATGGCAACGAAAACTGTGGCACGAGAATTTTATATATTAGAAGATTAGTAAATTGTAATATTTTTAACCGACTTCACAAAAAAGGAGGAGGTTCTCAATTCGTCTGCATGTTTTTTTTTTTTTTTTTTTGTGTGTATGTTACGCGATTTCTCCGTCAATTGTGAACGGATTCAAATGATTCTTTTTTTAATAGGTAGGATACGTTTCCGTGGTGGTCCCATTTTAATTTTAGCGAGATCTGATAAGTATCTCCAGAGATATGGAGATAAACACCTCAAACATAGGAGAATGTACTGGTTTTAGTAGAAGAGTCCCAAGAAGATTATACACAATGGAGGTTGCTATTGCATATACTTTTGAAAACTAAAAAATATGACCTTGAATAATGTTTTTACATCTTTCTTCTCGTTGATTTTGGTTTTTGACAGATATTCTTACGGTAACTGTGAGCGAGATAGAAATAAAGGTGGGGATAATTAATATTTTTTATTTTTTTTATATCTTATAGGCTAGCGTTTGACCACTATCTCACCTGTTGCTAAGTTGTGATATGATATGATGATGCGGTCGAAGATAGAGAAGTGGACTAGAATGGGAACTGGCTCTCAAGGATAGCTGCCTGAACACATTAGATGTTTGGCAACAGATTTTCTAACTTGAGGGTGGTAGCTGGCCAGGCGGACACTAGATATGTCCTACCACCATGCGGGGGTTGTTGGTTTCTTAACGATGTTTTCTTTCACCGGAGGGCAACTGTGAGAAGCGCACATATATTTTTCGATAGAAAAATTCATTGGTGCACGGCGGTTTGAACTCGGTACCACGGCATCAAAGCCGACTGTTCTCCCAATTACGCCACCGGGCCCTCTATAAATAATTATATATTAATAATTATAATAAATAATTATATATAAATATAAATAATTTGTCTTCACATGAATGTTCTACCGGGCAAAATCTTGTTAGGGTGCAAACTTTTTTAAACATACCTAAGATTTTTTGACATGACATGACGTTTGGCGAAGATGGCGGCCATTTCAGTCCCGCGACACTGCATACATTATTAAATAACTCAGAATTATGAACGTACTTTGTACCAATCAACACTGCAAAAAAAACATTAAAAGTATAATACCACAGATTATATAATAGTTACTGCGTAAATCATACTTTCCGTTGTTAGGTTGGCTACACAGTGCTTTCATAATTCGGGTTTCAACAATATAGGGAAGTGCCTCTTATAACGTAGTAGAGTAATTCAGTACTCTGTTGGCCATATGGCGGCAATTAATGTTAATAATCGCAAATAATACTTTTTAATATTCATTTTGGAATACAACTAGTCCGTGTTATAAAAGTATTTGGAATTATTGTAATAAAATAGACAATTAATTATCGTGTGTGTCAGATGCTTTAATTGCACAGGGCCATTTTGGACATTGTCCTTTGATACCTTGATGACATCATTATTACTAGTGAATATTTTCACTATAGCGCGGCATTTAAAGTCAATTTTTTTAGGGTTCCGAACCCAAAGGGTACCAAAATGAACACTTTTTGAGACTTTGTGGTCCGTTCGTCCGTCCGTCCGTCCATCCGTCCGTGTGTCTATACATATGTGCGCACTTTACAGATCTGTATCTTCTTAACCGTTATAGGTACATACTTGAAATTTTCAAAAAGTATGTATCCGTCAGTGTATAACGGCCCAGACACGAAATTTAATAGATGCATATAATTTAATTAAAACTTGTTCTGCACTAAAAAGGGTAAAATAAGTTATTTTTCAAAAAAAATAAAACCGACTTCATAACCACAAACAGGCACTCAAAAGCGAAAAATAAATTACTTTAAATTATTATAAGCGCTACCCACTTATCTATTTGAAGTCGGTGCCAGCCAAGTCTATTGGATAGTAGATAGATACTATGTATGTAGTAGTAGTAAGTAGGTACATGTAGGTTAGTAAGTAAGTAGATACATGTAGGTATTATATATCTACTACCTATTAGACTTGGCTGGCACCGACTTCAAATAGATAAGTGGGTAGCGCTTATAATAATTTAAAGTAATTTATTTTTCGCTTTTGAGTGCCTGTTTGTGGTTATGAAGTCGGTTTTATTTTTTTTGAAAAATAACTTATTGTATTAGTTTTAATAACACACGGACATATCATGATTATATAAATATCTTTGTCTGTGTAAATCAAGTGTCTATGTGTAATTTTTTTTTCTCCTAGGACCAGACAAAATACACAATGCGTCTGATAATAAAGAAGATATCGGAAGCCGACGAAGGTGACTACTTCTGTCACGCAGAGAACGCGTTCGGCAAGACATTGCGGCCGGTGTCGGTCAGATTACGACCTACCACACCGCATCACAACGTCACCGAGTGCTGTGCTCAGGTAATTAACAGTTTTTTTCACCAAAAAATTTTGTATCGATTCCGTTACCAGGGAAATTTTAACCCCTGTCTGCTCCTACCAGGAATACGTCGAGTTACCGATAACCCTGTCTATCTGTATAAGGTCTAACTGACCTTAGCCTGCTATTTTAGGATCGTGACATCGAACAGACGGAGATAAATTCTTGTGTATCATTCAATTATTCAATAATGCAGCAGAAATCGTGCCTAAATTAATGTTTTCAGAGTTTCAGACTGCCACCAAGTATAATAGTCCCCTATCACTAGACTTCGAAAAAAAACTTTACCTATACGAAAAGAAAATTATATGCAGCATATATTTTTAGCCAAAAAATATGCTTTGTAACGTATTAAAGCTGTTCGATAACACTCAATACGTTATTGCTGACTGAAGATGGATGAAAGTAGATTGTATGTACGGCTTTTTATACTACTTAAAACCGCCGTTATATCAACAGCAACACCTGTTGCTAAATGACGATGCACTAATAAGATGGAACCAACCTTTTCTGGCAATGGAAATGGAAATAAGACGAGTTGCTGGACTACTGACTTTATTCCAAACTACAAGGCGTAACTATCCTTCAGTCTGCTAAATACTGCGCAATTAAATAATTTACAAGTATAATAATAATTAATCGTTATTTCAGGCAAAGTTTATATTCAGACCTGGCTTAATTCATGATTCTATATTTCCTATACAGGTATATAGTTTTCAAGTGTACATGGGACAAAGGTAGAAACAATTTTTGTATTTTATATTAGGTAATATATAATACGTATTAAGTAATATAAAATACAAAAATTGTTTCTACCTTTGTCCCATGTAGACTTGTAAACCATCCAAGCTATGTATACCCCAAATAGGTTTTATTAGAAAGGCAATAATGCAAAGATTTTAGGTTGACATGGTCACTGACACTATTATTAGAACTATTAACGGGATATTTACCATGTTTTTTATTATTAATGAGTTTCCGATATTTCGGCTCTGTTGTAAGCGCCATGATCACGGATGAACCTTTCAGTTCTAGCCTTTCAGTTCATCCGTGACCATAAATATAATAAGATAAATAATAAAACAACAATAAAACAAAACAACATAAAACAACATGGTAAATATCCCGTCAATAGTTGTAATAATAATGCAAAGATGGTTTCAGACCACGAAAACAATGCATTAGGTACGGTCACATTTCTTTTTTAACCGACTTCAAAGAAAGGAGGAGGTTTCTCAATTCGACCGTATATATATATATATATATATATATATATATATATATATATTTTATGTTTGTTCGCGGATAACTTCGTCGTTTATGAACCGATTTCGATTATTCTTTTTTTGTTCGAAAGGAGATATCCCAAGTGTGGTACCATGGTAATTTTATCGAGGTATGATAAGTATCTCCAGAGATATATAAACATCTCAAAATTGGTACTGAAAATGAATAGCGCGGCATTGAAGTCGGTTGTTTTTTAGTTTTTAAACGATAGTATTATTTAGCGTATATTTTATATATGCTATTGTTTTTTATTAGGTTTATTTGTTTGTTTGTAGTTAGGTTGTCTTAAAAATATATTAATGTATATAATAGTATATTCAAAATTAAACAAATTTAGGTATATTAAAAATATATAAGTACCTAATTTTTTTAATTAAATGCTAAAAAATACATTAAAATGTATTTATTAAATTTATTTTATAGTATATAATACATAACAAAAAACGATTTAGGTAAATAGTTTCTGTTATTCATTTAGTTCAGAAAGACAAGTGACAACATTGTGGTTATTAAATCCTGACTTATCAACCGTCCTTCGAGCGATCTTCAATCCGCCGAATAATTCCAAACTATGCGCAAAACAGCCCATTGAGACGCAATCTAACTTCGAAACCGATAGACAGACGGTATTTAGATATTAATCTGTTCTGTTCCGTTTGTTTGGTTTAAACAAGCTCATTTCAGATTGAGATTGGTCCGACGCGATCAATGCTTTCTCGGTATTGTTTTTTAAAAATGTTTAAGAATTTGATTGACAGTCTAAAACTAGTGGGAATATTTTTCTCACTAGTTCAACTGATTTTCTTCAGCAGTTAAACTACTGGCAATAACCATTAAAGTTTCATTCCCACTAGTATAATAGAACCGAGTAGTTCAACCGTTAAATACGCAAAAAATTTACTTATATAAATTTGGCTAAATATGATATTTTTCTAGAACGTCTTTTCCCCAGTCTAGCTTTGAGCGGGGGTCTATAAAATTTGACAGTCGGTACTGGTTAATCCAATAATTAAGTTGTTGAACAAATATAAAATAATGTATAACCAGACTGAAAATATGACCTTGAAAAGCTCGGACAGCATGTCGGCGACATGGTATTGTCGATTTTACGATAAAACGATGTCAGTGGATAGCAAACAAAATTTAGCTAAATTTTGTTTGCTATCCACTGGAGAAGAGTTGTTTCTTTTTAATTTATAAAGTAGGTACTTTATAAATTAAAAAGAAGCAACTCTTCTCCACTCCTCCATCTCTAGAGTCCATTCAAAGCTACCTAAATATCAAGGCTGACAGCGGATCCCAGGCGAAAATTATTGTGTATGTCCATATAATTAAATCTCATACCTATTTTATTAACCGTGTCTGATGCGATCGTATCACGAATACGATACTATTAGTATAGCTTTACAAAAAGGTCTCACAAACAATCTCTTCATACAAACCACTAATACCGAAACCCAAATATCAACCGGAACAATCACGCACAAACCGACCACATTATGCTTTGACAAAACATGGACAAACTCAACTTAGAGATATCAAAACCCCGAATTGACACCGGCCAATGAGTGAAAACAATTGACGCCTAAAATAACACAAGGCCAAGATAAGCACACAATAATGAAACTCGGGCCTGATCAAAGCTTTGAAATTGTAACTTGTAAGGGTAATTCTGTGAAATTTATTTGAGATATTCTATACCGTTAGCATAAGGGTCAGTTTGTATTGTGACGGCAACAGGCTGTGTATATAATTTTGTGTATCTTTCATTGTCTTGAGAGATGTTTTCGTATGTCCTTGTTTAGTTAGTTTGTCAGCCCTGTAGGCGCATTAGAGTAATTACTCAACTGTTCATTCAGATTCCCTTCTACAGAAATTATACTACATAACAGGTTACTCTTATGGTTATTATGTAATTTTTCCTAAAAACAAACCCTCTCTAGTCTACTCCTTAGTCTCATCTCTACCAGCGTATTAAACAGTTAGGCAGGTGTATATATACTGGTATAAAGTAAAAGTATCTATATCTAATTATGCCCTCGCTACTTTACTAAAACAATTCGACTTTAGTTAGAAAATCTAACAAACGAACAAATCATCTTCTGATAGATGTCATCATAAGTTTAACCTTAATAGGATAAATTGAGGACACTGTACAAATTACTCTGGGTCAGTCGAAATGAGACTAAATTTAATGTTCTATTTTTATGTTTTACTGTTTTGTTCTATTTTTGTATGACCTAGCACGTGTTACTTGCTGTACAGATACATATTGTTATTAAAGATGGTTTACCCGCTATCTAAGGGCGACTTAACAGTATCTACGTGGTTGTACACAATCACATCAACTATTATTATTTTTATTCTCCTAGTCGTCTTGACGACTCCTGCACCGCTGAAAAGATGTGGGAAGGTGGTGGCGTGTTGGGCACCTCACGCAATGCGATAAATAATAATAAAAGTATGTTTTTTTTGTTAATTTAGATGAACGTGTCCTCGTCATGCATCGACGCGTGCAGTTTCCATCTCGACATGGACAACATCATGGACCGACCCGAGTGCATGAACGACTTTGAAAAACTCATGAAATGCGCTGCTGAC